>CM053560.1:26644685-26701366 GCA_028646485.1 Cryptoprocta ferox | reverse complement strand
AGAACTGCCCAACAGTATTTCAACGTGGCTGCACCATTTTACGTTCCCAAGTTCCTAACAGCAATATATGAGTGGTCCAACTTCTCTGTACATGCTGGACAGCAGTGGATCTTGTATTTTTGTTTATAGTCATCCTAGTGGGTGTGAAGTGGTTATCCCTGGTTTGATGTGCATTTCCCCATTGACTGATGATGTTGAGTATCCTTTCATATGCTTGTTAGTCGTTTGTATATCTTCTTTGGAGAAATGCCTATTCAGTACCTTTGCCCATTTTATTTGTATGGATGTATGTATTTATTTATTTTTAATTTTATTTATTTTTGAGACAGAGAATCCCTAGCAGGCTCCACACTGTCAGCACGAGCCCAAAGGAGGGCTTGAACTCACAAACCATGAGATCATGACCTGAGATAGAACCAGATGCTTAACTGACTGAGCCACCCGGCCACCCCTCATAATCTTTTTTATTAACTTTTTTTAATTTTTATTTTTTTAAGAGAGAGTGTGAGCAGGGGAAGGGCAGAGAGAAAGGGGGGATAGAGGATCGAGAGTGGGCTCTGTGCTGACAGCAGTGAGCCTGATGCAGGGCTCAAACTCCCAAACTGTGAGATCATGACCTGAACCAAAGCAGACGCTCAACTGACTGAGCCCCCCAGGTGCTCCCCTCATAATCTTTTTTAATTGAAGTGTAGTTGACCCCCGTTGCATCTTCAAATCTTGATTGTAGATTATGCAGATATGGAAGGTAAAACTCAGAAAGGTTAAGTAACTTGCACTCAAAAGTCAGTAAATTAGGAGATACAAAGCCTTTTTGAGAGACAAACCTTTCTGGCAGGTATATACCTTTGCTTTCTAACAGCCATTTTGGTTGTACCTATTGGTAATTGGGCTAAAATAGTGGTTCTGAGGCTTGAGTGCACTTAAGAATCACCTGGCGTTTTTCTTTTGTTTGGAGGTTTTGAATAAGGCACAAAAAGGTATTTTGAGTTTTGAAATACAAAGGATATAGGGCATATAGTATAAAGGATATAAAGTAAAACTTCCATTTTTGATTTTTAGCTACCCAGTTCTCCTTGAAGATAGTCATTGTTACCAGTTTGTGGGGCCAGTTTTATTATTTTTGAGAGAGAGAGAGAGAGAGAGAGGGACAGAGGATCTGAAGTCAGCTCTGCTTTGACAGCAGAGAGCCTGATGCAGGGCTCAAACTCATGAACTGCAAGGTTATAACCTGAGCCAAAGTTGGACATTCAGTCGACTGACCCACCCCAGCGTCCCTGTGGGGCATATTTTAAAAATGAGGATTCCAAGTTTCACTTCCAGTAACTGATTGAGTTTATCGAGGCTGAAGCCCAGGAGCCTTTATTTTTAACAAATACCCCCAGAGGTGGAGGCCTGGAGACCACACTTTTGAGAGAAGCACTGGGAAGAGCTTAATCTTCTTGTAGTGGCTTTAGCTTTTTAACTTTTCATATAATTCTGTATGATACGTACCTGAAAATATTTCTAATCTTATTAAAGCCTTAGTGTTGTTAATATTTGTATTTAACTTTTTCCCTTCCTGTTTTGTTCTGTGTTCTACCCTCTCCCAACACCTCAAGGAAGGGAGAGCAGCGGTGCTTTCTTTTATCAACTTAAACAGAGAATTCTGTATTGTAATTGTTTATTTTCCTGTGTCTTCACAGAAGTCTAAATTCATGAAGTCAGGACTGACTTTAAACACTCACAACACAGAATTCTCTGTATACGGCTACGTCAGGGGCCCAAGTACAACAGGTCGTGAGAATCACTGCTCTAAGTTGAGTCAAAACTACCGAACAAAGGTTTACAAAAGGAAAAGTTCACACACTGGCTAATTTCCTTCAGAAAGCTCAGAGAAAATAGTAAGTGCTAAAACGTGAAAGCCGAAGCTCTGGAAGGTTTGGAAATCTTTCATGCATTTAGTTCAGTGAGCAAGCTTCTGCTTTTTTCCTGTAAGCAGCTGGGCCGTGGGCAGGTCCTCAGCCTTTTGTAGGCAGGTGGGGTGTGGGATTGTTTTCTCCTGTTGAGTCAAGTAACCTACCAGCTAGAGAAAAATCTCAAGCATGCTAATGTTTCCCCTTGATCATCACAGCTTATATCCCAGAGAATAGTGTCAGTAGTTTATGTGGCGATCAACATTTCAACATCCACCTAATTTAATTTTTTTTTAAGTGTGTATTTATTTTGAGAGGGAGCATGTGCACAGCAGGGGAGGGGCAGAGGGAGAAGGAGATTGGAGAGAATCCCAAGCAGTGCGGAGCCTGATGTGGGGCACTAACTCAGTGAACCCATGTGATTATGACCTGAGCCAAAACCAAGATTTGGTCACTTAACCAACTGAGCCACCCAGGTGTCCCTCAAAATCCACTTAATTCTAGACAGCTGCATTAAAAGTGAAAAATTTTCAGTAGGCTCTTCATTTTTCCGCTTAAGTCAGTTTGTTTTCCTTGATTCTTCAGACTCAAATAGGTTTCGTTTCAATCTTGAAATACCTATATTTTCCTCTCCCCTTGTTATTTGTAAACTGTATTCTCTAGTATTTTTTTTCCAAATGAGTTTTCTAAAATGTTAAATAGTTAAAAGATAAAATATTGAATCTGGCTATATTTTGTAATGTGTTTGGAAAGATAATACTTTTTCTGTTAGTTTCCTGGGTCTCATTTAACAAACATGTGCATTGTATATTTTGTGGGTTGAGAAGATACAGCATTTGCTGCTTGGGAATATTAGCCCTAAGAAAAGAAATGGTTCCTGCCCCCTGAGGAATTTAGAATCTAGCTAAAGAGGAAAGATTTGTAAATAATAGAAGGAAGAAGGAAACGAAAGCTCCCTAGAGGGACAAGCCGCTAACCTATGCTGGGGGAGCAGGTGCGTGGTGTGGTGTGAGGAGGTGAGGCTTGAGCGAGCAGGATCCAGAGGAAAGAGGTGGCCAGGGGGACATTTGGGCGGAGCAGCTACTAGAAGGCACAGAGGTATGATGGACCGGAAGGCAGTCCTCTGAGGAGTGTGGCTGTCCCCAGCCCCCCCCCCCCCCCGTGCAGAACAGCAACGCGGCAAGGTGGGGGGCAGGTGAACGTGGTGGTCTCTGGGTGCTGCTCACTGCCTGTTCCACTGGAGCGACCTGGATTGTCCCACTCCTCAGTTGAATGTTATAATAATGCCACTCTTCTAATTTAGATTCCAAAGAATGTGGGATTTTCATCATTACAGAGTAAAACCTACAGTGTTTCTTCTCTGGTAATCCTAACACATTTTTTTTTCCCCTTTCCTTTCTTGGCTGCAGCAACTCCCTGCTTACTGTTTCTGTGTCTTCCTCTGGGATACTGTGGAGGGACTGTGTCTGTGCTGCAGATGCCCAGTAACAGAGTCCCTAAGTCCCCTTTTTACTTCCCTGTATAGATGTTTGAGGCCCAGATTTGGAGGCCCAATTGATGTATTTTTGGGGTTCCTTTTCTTTTACAAACTAATTCTTTATTCTTGATTTAATCTTGATATCACAATAAATTTTGCTTGTTGAATATTCCATTTTTCTATTGAGCGGGATTTGAATATTTTTAGTGACTGAAATAGTTTCAAGGTTAGGAATATCTGGTATCTAAATACTTCAGCCTTTCTAGGGAATTCTACTGGCTCAGTATGAGTTTTACCGTTATATGCTTCTGTGCACATGGCAGGTGTTGGACTGTCTAGAGAAACCTTAAAGTCGTGGGCAGGGTAGTTCAGATGGCTGAAATAGCGGTGTGTGTTCTTGCTTAGGATTCTGTGTGGTGTTTCCTTTTCGTGTACCTTGTGAGAACTATGTATCCTTAGGGCGAATGAATTAATCTGTTGCTTCACTTGGAAATGAGAAAAGGAAGAAATTCTGATTTTCCCAATATGATTTAAAATGTTGATTGATTTTTTTTTTTTTTTTTTTTAGGACATGATATTCATTTCTGTGACAAGAAAATCCTGTTGCTGGAAGCAGGTCCGAAGAAAGTATGGGAGAAATTGCCAGAAACTTACAGCAACAGAGTCAGCTCCATTTCCCCGGGTTCTGCAACCCTTCTCAGTAGTGAGTAGATCTTTCACAGAACCAGTCTCTTGTCTCTCTTGGTTTTCCAGTGTGTCTCATAAGGCAGAGTCCCCAGAGCATCTGGTGAGGAGGGAGCTCATGGGGGGTGGGGGAGGTGTAGGTTATCTAGTTCATTGTTGAAGATGAGGACCCCGACACTGTTAAAAGTGTACCTAGTCTGCAGAAGACCTCCTTGGGACTTGTGGGTCTATCATGTAGACTTCCTTTGTGATGTTGGGTCATTATGAATGGATGGAATTGAAACTATATGAACTAATTTTGACCATTCACTTCTAGTAGGAGCACCCTCTTCATTTGCAGAGTCTGCCCTCTAGGGAGCTAGGAAGTTTGCATGCTAAATGCTTGTGGAGTGTAGATGGAGGTGTGCGCATGGAACCCATTAGAACATGGTCTTTAGGTTTCTGCCAATGTTACTCCCTCAGGCCATTCTATCTAGAACTACCCTGTCAAAAATTAGACTCTTCCATTACTCTTTAGCCCCTTACACTGCTTTATTTTTCTTCATAACACTTAATACTACCTGACAGTATATTATGTACTTTCTATTACTGTTTCTCCAGCCAGAATGTTAGCTACAGAAGAGCAGGAACTTTGTTTGGTTTCGCACTTTGTGCTCAGTACCTAGAATTGTGTCGGGCCCATAAGTAGGTTCTCAATAAATAGTCTTTTTTTTAAGATATTATTTTTAAGGAATCTGTACACCCAATGTGGGGCTCGAACTCATAACCCTATGATCAAGAGTCTAACGACCTTCCAACTGAGCGAGCCAGTCACCCCCCTAAAAATAGTCTTTATCCAGAGAGTTTGTTAACTTCTGTAGGATGGTGAAAAATAATATGGGTTTGGTTTCTTTTTTTTTTTTTATCCCCCCCCTTTTTTAAGTTTATTTATTTTGAGAGAGTATAAGTGGAAAAGGGGTAGAGAGGAGGAGATGGGGGGAGAGAGAGAATCCCAAGCAGGCTCCGCACCACCAGCGCATAGCCCGATATGGGGCTTGAACTCCCGAACCATGAGATCATGACCTGAGCTGAAGTTGGATGCTTAACCAACTGAGCCACCCAGGAGCTCCTCTTTCCCCTAACTTTATTATGATTTGACTTTTTGATTATGAAAACGGCCTTTTTTCATGCTATATAATCTGAACTGGGGAACAGAGTAGCTTAACTCCTAGCATCAAACAGGAAGAAATGGTATTTTCCAGTTTCATTGGAGAACACTGAAAACAACCTCTTACTTCATAGGTTAGAGAGATAAGGACAGCCTAGGAAGGGTGTGGTCCCATAAGGTTGCTCTGACCTATATATAGATCCTTTCTTTTGTAGGTTTTGGTGCCTGGGACCACATCTGCAACATGAGATACAGAGCCTTTCGGCGAATGCAGGTGCCTTCTTTACTACTCTTGGGAAGATATCTTGGTTGTCTTGGGTAAAATACTGAAATCCATATTCTTCGTGTTTTCTGTGAAAGTGGGAAGAATCAAAGTTCCCACTCAGTCTAAGGAGTGAGGGGAAGCATTCTCAAGAGAATTTTCTTCTTACTTCTGTCTCCTGTCAGAGGGACTGACATTGTGATTTTTCTGCTTCTGTCACTTGGGAAAGCCGTACTGTATCTTTTTTTTTTTTTTTTAATGTTTATTTATTTTTGAGAGAGAGAGCGAGCATGAGCAGGGGAGGAACAGAGAGAGAGGCAGACACAGAATCTGAAGCAGGCTCCAGGCTCTGAGCTGTCAGCACAGAGCCCGATGCGGGCCTTGATCCCACGAACTGTGAGATCATGACCTGGGCCAAAGTCGGACGCTCAACCGACTGAGCCACCCAGGCGTCGCTTTAAAAAAAAAATTTTTTTTTTAATGTTTATTTAAAATAGTACTGTTTCTGACTGGAGTAATATTTTCTTTCCCTTGGGTTATAATACAAGCTTTCCCTTTGTGTTTTCCAGGTGTGGGATGCCTGCTCAGAGGCCCTGATCATGTTTGATAAGGATAATCTGGACGACATGGGCTACATAGTGGAGAATGATATCATAATGTGCGCTCTCACTAAGCAGCTGGAGGCTGTGTCAGGTGAGGCACCCACTTCTTACATCTTCCTTTTACTCTGGAAGGACTTACTGGAAAAAAGGATGCCTTTCACAGAGACTGAGTATCCACCATAAAGAAACCCTCTGATGGATATCTTAAGGTTGTTCTTTTTAAAAATTTATTTATTTATTTTTTAATGTTTATTTACTTTTGAGAGAGACTGAGTGTGTGAGCAGGCGAGAGACAGAATCCAAAGCAGGCTCAGGCTCTGAGGTGTCAGCACTGAGCCTGACGTGGGGCTTGAACTCACAAACTGCGAGATCATGACCTGAACCAAAGTCAAGACCTTTAACCGACTGAGCCACCCAGGTGCCCCGGGTTGTTCTTTTCTTTTTTTTTTTTTTAATGGTTTTACTCAGGTATAATTTACATACCATGAAATTCACCCGTTTTAAGTGTACAGTTCAGTGATTTTTAGTGTACTTAGAGTTATGCCACCATCACAATATTATTTTAGAACATTTCTGTTACCTCAAAAGGAAACCTTATGTCCATTTACATCCATTCCCCATTCCCAGCCCCTGGCACCACTGATCTGCTTTTCTGTTTCTCGGGATTTGTCTATTCTGGACATTTCATACAGAGAGAATCATGCAGGACCTATGATCATTCTGTGTCTACTTCTCTCACTTAACGTATCTTTGAGATTCATTCACGTTGCAGCCCTATTAGAATTCCATTCTTTTTTATTGCCAAATAGTATTCCATCATGTGGATATACCACATTTCGTTCATTCATTCATGAATTAATGGACAACAAGCCAAATGGCAATTGTGAATAATGCTATGAACACTTGTGTACAAGTTTTTGCGTGGACATAGGTTTCTGGGCGGATACTTAGGAGTAGACTTGCTGGATCATATAATAATTCTATGTTTAACATTTTCAGAAACTGCTAAACTTTTTCAAAAAGCTACAGCATTTCACCTTCCCACCAACAATATGTAAGGGTTCCAGTATTTCCACATCCTTACCAACACTTATTTTTCCTTTCCTTTTTTTTTTTTTTTATTATAGCTATCCTAATGACTGAAATGGTATCTCATAGTAGTTTTGATTGTATTTCCCATCTTTTCCTCTGCTTAATGGCCATTTGGAGAAATGACTATTCAAAACCTTTTGCCCATATTAAAACTGGATTGTCAGGGTGCCTGGGTGGCTTAAGTTGGTTGAAAGTCTAGCTCAATTTCGGCTCAGGTCATGGTCTCATGGTTTGTGAGATCGAGCCCCACTGTCGGGCTCTGTGCTGACAGCCTAGAGCCTGCTTGGGATTCTCCCCCTCCTCTCTGTGCCCCTTCCCGCTGGTGTACACACTCTCTCTAAATATAAATAAACATTAAAAAAACTCCAAAAAACTGGATTGTCTTTCTGAGTTCCAAGAGTTTTATATACTTTATATATTCTATAAAAATATTTTTTATATATTTTTATATAAATTCCTTATCAGATATACGATTTGCAAATATCTCAGAGTTCTAGCTTTCTGATATGGGATAATAATTTATCCATGTAATCAATGTATGTGCAACTTTTTTTTAAAGATTTTAAGTTTTTTTTTTAAGTTTATTTAATTTCTTTTGTTTATTTATTTATTTTGGGAGAGAGTGAGCATGAGATGGGGAGGGAGAGAGAGAGGGAGAGAATTCCAAGCAGGCTCTGTGCTGTCAGTGCAGAGCCTGATACAGAGCTCCAACTCACGAAATCGTGAGATAATGATCTGAGCCGAAACTAAGAGTTGGATGCTTAACCAACTGAGCCACCCAGGTGCCCTATCTTTTTTTGAGTTTATTTATTTTGAGAGAGAGCACGTGAGTGAGTGGGGGAGGGGCAGACAGAGGGGGAGAGAGAATCCCAAGCAGGCTCCACACTGTCAGCAGTGCGAAGCATGTGGCCTGAATCCATGAACCACAAGATCATGATCCGAGCTAAAATCAAGAGTCGGACATTTAACTGTCTGAGCCACCCAGGTGCCCCAAAGATTCTATTTTTCTTCAGTAATCACTATACCCAACATGAGGCTCAAACTCACAACCCTGAGGTCAAGAGTCTCATGCTTTAGACACTGAGCCAGCCAGGCACCCCATTTATGTGCAAATTTTAAAGATAATTTAGACCTAGTATTTAGTCACTTAGAAACTTGTTCCATAATATATCGGTTGAAAAAGTATGTGTCATATCCTACGTGTGCACCTGTGTCTATATGCATAGGAAATCACCTGGAAAGCTAGATGGCAAAACTTTAACTGTAGTTGCCTCTGAACGATATGATTAAGGGTGATTCCCCCCTTTTAAATCTTTGTTGTTCAGACTTTTCCAGTAGGCATATCATTTTTATGATCAGGAAAGTAAAATGATGTCCAATGGCAAGAAAAATCTTATGAAATCTAGAACCTACCTGGGCCCATGGGATTCCTACCGTGTTTATTATTCTGAAAGCACATGTGGATTCACTTAGGCACAGAGGGAAACTAGAAGAGCAGTGAGTGTGGAAATGAGAAGAATCCCTGGTGTGGGCTGGTAACTCAGAGCAGATTTTTTTTTTTTCTTTTTTGACACTGATTCATCCCTGTGGCTTCTGTCATTTATCAGCTCTCAGACCATAGCATTAATTGTAGGAGTTATTTGTTAGATCTTACTTTTCTTGCTTTGGGGTAAATGATAAGAGACAGCTGTCTTGAGAGCTTGCTTTAGATCTAGTTATGGCTTTTTCCTCAGCCCATGTGGATTACCTTTCTAATGTTTTGTTTTCTCTCTTCTGACCTCCTAGACCGTGTGACGGTTCTCTACAGGACCAAAGCAGTCGGCTATACCTGGCCTTATCCATTTTCCATGGCAGACTCCAGCCCTTGGGTTCATATTACCCTAGGTGATGGCAGCACCCTCCAGACTAAATTGTTGGTAGTTGAAAATTCTTATTTTGCCAGGGGTCTTGCATATCCATAGCTCATTCTAGCCTCTAGGGCCTTTAGTTTTAGATCTAAGCTATAGTTGGAGTTAATTTTTGGCAAAGCTTTTGGTTATAAGGACCAGTACCCACTTAGGCCAACTCAAGATGGTGTCGTTATAAATCCTGTATAGGAAGCAATCTCCTAGACCATCTTAGGTCTGGAAATAAAAGAAACCTGGCCTCACAGGGACAAGAACTGGAAATTGAGGTTCTTTTTTCCCTCACAGGAGTCCACTAGTCACTCCATCTCCTTGTATTTTCCTTTTTTTCCCCTCTCTGCTCGCCAGCTTCCTCTTTTACTTGACATCCATTCCTAATCTTACACCAGGAGTGTTCAGCTCCAGTGCCTGCCTTATTGATTTCTAGTTCAAGTATCAAGAGAATTTGGCCAAATTAACCTCTGGCTAGTACTTCATAGAGCATATGTCCAGCTTTGGTCCATTAGCTGAGACTGTGGTCACCTGTGTAAGGCTACCCACCCGCCCTCCCCCCCCCCCCCCTGGTGGCTTTGAGTGAGGCAGGCATGTTTGACACAGATAGGCTTGAGAACAGTTGGAACTAGAGAAAACTTAAGGAAACAGAGACAAACCTCTGGAACAGTTTCATGTATTAAGAAGTTGTAAGACTTAACAGGCTCATGTTTCCATGTAGATTGGTGCAGACGGTCACAACTCAGGAGTGCGGCAGGCTGCTGGGATACAGAATGTCAGCTGGAACTATGATCAGTCTGCTGTTGTAGCTACTCTGCATTTATCAGAGGTAAGGTCCTGAGCCCACTATCTGGGGACCCTGTTCGTGTTTAATGGGTACTAAGTACCTCTCATGTGAACTCTTCTTTTCTTTAAATTGTAGGCCACAGAAAACAATGTAGCTTGGCAGAGATTTCTTCCCTCTGGACCCATTGCTCTGCTCCCGGTAAGAAGTCCATCTGCCTACTCTGCTTAAACATGTCCAGCCTTCCTCTTTTAAGGCTTCACTTTCTCTCAACCTTTTTCTGCTTTCTAGGGAATATGACCAAGCTAACTTTACTTTCTTTATGCTTGAGAGCTCCCAAGAACAGAAGTTTTAGCCTTAGGATGAGCACTGGGTGTTGTATGGAAACCAATTTGACAATAAATTATATTAAAAAAAAAAAAAAAGCTTTAGCCCTTAGTATTGGTGTTCTTTTGACACAGCTCTCAGACACCTTGAGTTCCTTGGTTTGGTCCACATCCCACGAACATGCAGCAGAGCTGGTGAGCATGGATGAAGAAAAGTTTGTGGATGCCATTAACTCTGCCTTTGTGAGTATGAATTTGTCCAGCTGATAAGGTGTTGCAGGGTAGATATAGAAAGGTGGTTTTGATGAAGGAAAAGGAATAACCAACGAGCTGCCCCTTTGTAAGTGGGTTATGTGGAGAGAAGGGCATTCAGGGAAGTGAGAAACAATGGAAATGAATAACTTCTGTCCTTTTTTGTGGGTTGTGGGCTGCTGTTATGCTGACTGAAACAGCTGCCTGGGCAGTAGTTAGCATTGGCCTTTTTTTTTTTTTTTTTTTTTTTTGAAGCTGTAGTTATTTGGCTAATTTTGAATAGCTGTGAACCTTTGAAGCCTGATTCATTAGAAGTGTTCTGGAGAGGAGCTGAGCACATTTCAGCGGGGAGTTTAAGAGTAAGTTTTGTAGAGGCACCTGCATGGCTCAGTCGGTTAAGGGTCTCAACTCAATTTCAGCTCAGGTCAAGATCTCACAGTTCCATGGGTTTGAGCCCCACATGGGGCTCTGTGCTGACAGTGTGGGTGGAGCTTGCTTGGGATTCTCTCTCTCCTTGTCTGCCCCTCCCCCACTCACGTGTGCCTTCTCTCACACATGCTCTCTTTGAAAATAAACTATAAAAAGTTTTGTAGACAGACATGGGTTCAGTACTGTTATGATTCTATGAATCTCCTAGGAAAGGGTAATAGTATCACCAGCCTCTCAGAGTTAATAATAAAAAGTCTAAAGACTGTTTTAGTTTATTTTCAAAAGCGTGTGCACGTGAGTAGGAGGGGGCAGAGAGAGAGTGGAGCCCGAAGCAGGGCTCGATCTTACAAACCATGAGATCATGACCTGAGCCAAAATAAAGAGCCAGATGCTCAACTGAGCCACCCAGGCACCCTAAAAGTCTAAAGACTAAAAAGGAGAGAATTTATATAAAATGCTTAGAACATACGTAATACATTGTAAGTGCTCAACAAACCGTAATTACGCTGGAGTAGACAGATGAAACCTTTAATAATATTGGCACCTGGGTGGCTCAGTCGATTAAGCGTCTGACTTTGGTTCAGGTCACGATCGTGCGGTTTGTGGGTTCGAGCCCCGTGTTGGGCTCTGCGCTGACAGCTCAGAGCCTGGAGCCTGCTTCGGATTCTGTGTCTCCCTCTGCCCCTCCCCCACTCATGCTCTGTCTCTCTTAAAAATAAACATTAAAAAATACATTGGCACCAGTAATTCGGAGCTTAAACACATTTATCTAAAATTCACTAATAATCAACATTTATTGAATGCTTACTGTGTGCCGTGTGTAGGTGAAGAGTTTTACCTGCATGCATTTAATGCAGTGAACCACTGAGATAGGTACTACTGTCGTGCTTATTTACAGCTAGGTTCCTTGTCCGAGGTCATAGAGCTAGTGTTAAAGCAGGGTTCAGAAATCAAGCTGGTCCTTGAGCCTGTGGTTTTAACCACCAAACTCTACCACCTCACTAGTGACTTCACAGTAGTTTTACACTGAAGAACTTAGGCTTCACAGCTCTAGAGTAGCAACTAAAGCGGCTTCTGAAGTAAATGGTGAACTCTACCCCTCCTCTGGTCATTTAGCATGTATTCGTGGCCCAGGCTTTTGCAGTGCATTCATTTGGCAACAATTACATGTGCCTTCTATGGAGAAGTCTGGAGATAGACAAATGACACGCAGTCCCTGCTTTCAGCAAGTTCACAATCAAGTGAGAGACTTAAGTGACAATTTTGGAACAATGGCAAAAGTATTCATAGGGTGTTGGAGCACACGGGAGGGTTTGGAGGGAGGTTCACCAAAAGGGGTGATGGTTTCTGGATGGTCTGAGGGTTATTCTGGTGAACTAGGAGGACATTCTAAGCAGAATGCGGAATGCCAGGAACAAGAGGATGTTGTAGAATGAGCTACACTGTAGCTAGTGTGTGTGGGGATTTTGAGGGTTAAGGTGAAGTTCAGAGGCAGACAGGAGCAGCTCATGAGCAGTTTGGCTTGAGCCTAAAACCTGGGGCAAGTTATGTTTTGTATTTGTGTAAGGAGACTTGTTAACTCTTGGCTTTAGTTCTAAAATGGGTTTCCTTGCTGATTTTTTTTAATTTCCTGTTAATCACTGATGAATTTTCACGGTTTGTTTATGGCTGACCCTTAGTGGAGTGATGCTAACCACACAGACTTCATTGACTCGGCTGGCACCATGCTGCAATATGCTGTGGCGTTTCTGAAGCCCACAAAGGTCTCAGCTCGCCAGCTGCCCCCAAGTGTGGCCAGAGTGGACGCCAAAAGCCGAGTGTTGTTTCCACTTGGGTTGGGACATGCTGCAGAGTACGTCCGGCCTCGGCTGGCACTCATCGGGTAAGCTGACAGCAGAGCAGGCCTGCCCTCTTCGCACTCTGCTGCTGAGGCCACACCTGAACTCTGCTTTCTTGTAGGGATGCAGCGCACAGAGTCCATCCACTTGCAGGACAAGGTGTCAACATGGGCTTTGGGGATATCTCCAGCTTGGTCCATCACCTCAGTGCTGCAGCCTTCAATGGGAAGGACTTAGGTAAGGATTCAAGTACCTCAGAGAAGTATCCAGAGATCAGGTGGTTAGGAAAGGTCAGGACCCCAAAATGCCCCTCAGTAGGCAGCTGTGGTAGACTTCAATGTGTCTGGTTTACTAGGGAAGAACCTCACTATTGCTTTAGGGATTTATACCTTTCCCCTTTCTTCTCAGGCTCTATGAGCCATCTCACAGGTTATGAAACAGATAGACAGCGTCACAACACTGCTCTTCTGGCTGCTACTGACCTCCTAAAAAGGCTCTATTCCACCAGTGCCACTCCGCTTGTGCTGCTCCGGACGTGGGGCTTACAGGCCACAAATGCAGTGTCTCCACTCAAAGTAAGGTCACACTCATGTCTCTCCAAGAGTCCTGCTCGCTGAGGATGACTTTGCCGATGAGTCTTAATTTCTTTGAATTTTTTTCTGAATACCGTCCCCATTGATTATGAGCAAAAATGTCCTTGCTGGGCTTGGTGCTAGAGCCCACACGTAAGCAGTAACTTCTCATGAGGAAAAATAGTGAATGGGAACTTTTAAAGTTTTAAAGATGCTTTACACTCCTTTTGCTGCTTGGCCAGCTGCTTTCCTAAGAAACGTCCATTAAAAGACACTTTGGAGGGACTCTTGGGAGGAGTATCTGGGACTTTTGCTAAGGGCTAAGGTTTTTGCTTTAATCACTTTGGATATTTTAATTTTTAAAAAATTTTTTAACATTTATTTTTGAGAGAGAGAGACAGAGTGTGAATGGGGGAGGGTCAGAGAAAGAGGGAGACCCAGAATCAGAAGCAGGCTCCAGGCTCTGAGCTGTCAGCATAGAGCCTGACGCGGGGCTCGAACCCAGGAACCGTGAAATCATGACCTGAGCTGAAGTCGGCCGCTTAACCGACTGAGCCACCCACGCGCGCCTGGATATTTTATTTTAGACTAATACCTGACAATGTCTTTCATTTTTCTCCAGGAACAGATCATGGCCTTTGCAAGCAAATGAGTGCTCTTGTGGAGATTACATTGATGAAAAATGAACATCTTCCTCCAAGACCATCACATATTTTCCAAGATGTAATAAATTTGCTTTACATAAGAATTCTCTAGTCTCTTTTTCTCCTCTGCTTAATGGGCCTATGGAGCCCAAATAATGAATGATAAATTTGGTGTGAGGAGGGCATATCAGTCAATCCAAGAAAAAACCCCAAAGGAAGACTATGACTTTTTTATTACTAAAATTGCTAAGGGGCTGTCTCATCCATTTTGCTTGTTAATTTTAGAACTCTTATTAAGTTGCCGTCATCCTGAGACAGACTGCTAATTTACATAGCATATTTTATGTGAACCTTGTAACCACAAGGGAAAAACACAGTAAATACACAAAAGAAAATGAGAAAGGAGTTTAAAAAAACTAGAAAGCCATCAAACCACAAGGGAAGAAAGAACCACTGAGAACTACAGAAACAGCCAGAAAACAACAAAATGGCAGTTAAGTGTGTACTTACCAATAATTACTTTAAATGAAAATGGACTAAATTTGCCAATCAAATGACTGAGTGACTGCATGGATTAAAAAAACCACACATCTACATACTGCCTACAAGAGACACTTCAGAAGGACACAACGCAGGCTGAAACTGGAAGGGACAGAAAAAGATATTCCATGGAAATGAAAAGAAAACTAGATAAGCTATACTCCTTATCAGACAAAATCGACTTTAAAACAAAGGCTGTAATAAAAGACCAAGGGCATTACATAGGATAGAGGGGCCATTCTAGCAAGAAAAGGTAACATTTATATATATGTGCACACAACGTAGGAACACCAAAATATGTAAAGCAAATATTAACATACCTAAAGGGAGATACGGAAAGCAATTGTAGGAGACTATTTTTCCTTAAACTATTTATTTTGAGAGAGAGCAAGTGCGAAAGCAACCAGGGGAGGGGCAGAGAGAGCGTTGTCCGTACAGAACCTGACATGGGGATCAAACTCACAAACCATGAGATCGTGACCTGAGCCAAAATCAAGAGTCGGATGCTTAACTGACTGAACCACCCAGGCACCCCAGTAGGAAACTTTAATATTCTATTCTCATCAATAGATCAATCATCCAAAAAAAAAAAAAAAAAAAACGAATACAAAAACATCGGGCTTAATACATTAGACCACACAGACTTGATAGACATATTCAGAACATTCCATCTAAAAGCAGAATACAGAGGCACCTGGGTGGCTCAGTTGGTTAAGCATCTGACTTCGGCTCAGGTCATGATCTCACAGTTTGAGAGTTTGAGCCCTATGTTGGGCTCTGTGCTTACAGCTCAGAGCCTTGAGCCTGCTTCAGATTCTGTGCCTCCCTTTCTCTTTGTCTCTTTCCTGCTCTCTCAAAAATAAATATTAAAAAAAAATTTTAAAGCAGAATACACATTCTTTTCAAGTGTACATAGAACATTCTCCAGAATAAATCACATGTTAGACCAAAAAACCAAGTCTCAATAAGTTAAAGAAAACTGAAATCCTTATTAAGCATCTTTTCAGACCACAATGGTATGAAACTATAAATTAACAAGAAAACAGGAAAAACCATAAAAAGGAGATTAAATAATGTGCTATTTAACAACCAGTGAGTAATCAACGAAATCAAAGGAGAAATAAATACCTACAGACAAATGAAAACAAATATGACATACCAAAAAATACGGGATGTAGCAAAAGCACTTCTAAGAGGGAAGTTCACAGCAATACAGATCTACTCTAAGAAACCAACAAAAATCTCAGACTGACAACATTACTTTATACCTAAAGGAACTTTACAGAAAAAGAACAAAGTCCCAAATTAGTAGAAGGTAGATCAGAGGAGAAAAAAGATCAATGAAACTAAGCTGGTTCTTTTTTTTTTTTTTTTTTTAATGGGCTTCACACCCAGCTCAGCCTGGGCTTGAACTCATGACGCTGAGATTAAGACCTGGGCTGAGATCAAGAGTCAGATGCTTAACAGACTGAGCCACCCAGGCACCCCAAGAGTTGGGTTCTTTGAAAAGATAAAACCTACAAACCCTAAGCAGACTAACCAAGAAAAAAGAGGACTCAATCAGAAATCAAAGAATAGTTACAACTGATATACAGAAATACAAAGGATCCTAAGAGACTCCTGTGAACAATTAAATGCCAACAAGCTGGACAACTTGGAAGAATTCCTAGAAACATACAATCTTCCAAAACAGAATCATGAAGAAACAAAATATGAATAAACTGGTGACTAATAAGGAGCTTGAAACAGTAAATAAAAAACCTTCCAATAAGCAAAGTCCAGAATCAGACAGCTTCACTGGCAAGTTCTACCAAACTTTCAAGATTTACTACCTATCTTTCTCAAACTCTTCCAAAAGAGGAGGAATAGCTTCCAAACACATTTTACAAGGCCAAACATTACTCCAAAAACCAAAACCAGGCAAAAACACAAAAAAGTTATAGGCCAATATCCTTGACGAACATAGATGCAGAAGTTCTAAACAAAATACTAGTAATTCTAATCTAATGATACATTAAAAAGGATCATATACCACAATCAAGTGGAATTTATTCCAGGGATGCAAGGATAGTTCAACATACGAATATCAATCAATGAGATTGAAAGAAAAATAAAGTCACTTGATCATCTCAATAGATGCAGAAAAACTATGTGACAAATTCAATACCCATTTATATTAAAAATTCTCAACAAAGGGACACCTGGGTGGCTCAGTCGGTTAAGCATCCAACTTCAGCTCAGGTCATGATCTCACAGGTCATGAGTTTGAGCCCCGCGTCGGCGTCTGTGCTGACAGCTCAGAGCCTGGAGCCTGCTTTGGATTCTGTCTCCCTCTCTCTCTGCCCCTCTCCTGCTCACATGCCCTCTCTCAAAAATAAACATTGAAAAACAAAATTCTCAATAAAGTAGGCACAGTAGGGAATGTAACTTAATAAAAGTCATATAACATCATACTCACTGCAAAGCTGAAAGACAGCCTTTCATCTAAGAACAGGAACAGGAACAAGAATGCCCATTCTCCCCTCTTTTATTCACTATAGTAGTTGAGGTCCTAGCCACAGCAATTAGGCAAGAGAAAAGGCAGCCAAATCAGAAAGGAAGGAATAAAACTATTTGTAGATGACATGATACTATACATAGAAAACCCTAAAGACCCCATCAGAAAACAGCTAGAACTAAAAAATTCAGTAAAATTGCAGGATATAAAATCAATGCACAGAAATCTGTGGTGTTTCTACACATTAAGAATAAAGCATCAGAAGAAGTTAAAATAACAATTCCATTTGCAATTCACAATTGCATCAAAAAGAATAAAATACCTATGAATAAACTTAAAGAGGTGAAAGACCGGGACACTTATAAGACAGTGATGAAAGAAACTGAACACACAAACAAAGGGAAAGCTGTTCTGTGCTTATGGATTCAAAGAATTAATATTAAAAATGCCCATACTACTCAAAGGAATCTATAGATTCAATGCAATTCCTCTTAAAATTCCAATAGCATACTTTGCAGAATTAGAACAAATAATTCTAAAATTTGTATGGAACTAAAAAAGATCCCGAATAGCCAAAGCAATCTTGAGAAAGAAGAACAAAACTGGAGGTATCAACCTCCCCGATTTCAAACTATTTCAAACTACAAAGCTGTAGGAATCAAAACAGTATGGTATGGGTGCAAAAACAGACCCAGACATCAAATGGAACAGAACTGAGAGCCCAGAAATAAACCCACACATATCGGGCAATTATTTTACCACAAAGGAGCCAAGAACACAAACACTGGAGAAAAGTCAGTTTCACTTATATGTGGAATCTCAAAAAACAAAAGGGCAAACAGAATAAAAACCTTATAGAGAACAGACTGGTGGTCACCAGAGGAGGAGGTGGTCAACTGGACGGTGACTAGGTTTGTGGCGGTGATCACTTGGTAGTATATACAGATGAATGATAAAGCTGTACACCAGAAACTTATATAATAAAGATTTCCATAATTCTTTTTAATGCTGGTCATAAATGTACACAATTGCTTTCTGATGAAGATAAAAATTAAAAATACCCAATTCATGCATCTTTGTTAGACCTGCTGTTTTAAAATCCCTAACAATGCAAATTAAACATAAATTGCTTTAACCTTTGTTAAAGGTGCACACTGGACTTTCTGGGGAAAAAAATCTTATTAATGTTATTACTTCCTTATCACAGCACCAGAATTCAATTTTATTTATGGTTCCTCTCTGGGACACCATTGTCTGTTTGGTAATAAAACAATAAATAATTTAACTGCACAGGTTTGAAGACCTCAGGAACCAGGTTAAAGGGGACATTCGATTAGCAGCAGAATCACATACATATTTGGTTGCAGACTAGTGGCTGACTTGTGGGGGAAGGGGTGTCTTGCCCTGGGTTTTCGAAAAGCTCACTTCATGGTCCCAGAGAATCCTTTTAAGGAGATTTGCGCATCCATTGTATTTGTACACTGTAAAAAATATCTTGTTCAAAAGTCTGATTTGAGGATGAAATGAGAAGAAACCGTCTGCTTTTGAACCAAACAAAACTATTCTTGGGAATAATTTTTGAAGGAATGAGAAATCTGTTACCACAGGGGGAGCTTTTCAGGCAAATGCAGAAAATTTGTAGATACTACTAAAGAAAGTGACAGTCATGGGGCACCCGGGTGGCTCAGTCAGTTGAGCATCCGGCTTCGGCTCAGGGCATGATCTCGCAGTTCATGGGTTCGAGCCCCGTGTCAGACTCTGTGCTGACAGCTCAGAGCCCGGAGCCTGTCTTCGGATTCTATGTCTCCCTCTCTCTCTGACCCTCCCCTGCTCACAATGTCTCTTTCTCTCTCTCTCAAAAATACATAAAACATTTTTAAAAAAATTTTTTAATTAAAAAAAAAAAAAAAAAGTAACAGTCATGAACCTTCCTGGAATCTCAGGAAAAATATGCCCAGAATGGAATAGGGCAGTTACTGTGGAAAGCTGTGTGAGTACTGGTAGAGTCCAGAAAGGTTACCATAGGGAAAAATCTTTCAACTTTCACAAAAAATGAAAAGGTAGCCCAGGTAAGGAGAATATGAACTCCAAACGTATGTAAACCAAATCAGGCAGGACAGGAAGAATTTTAAGGCACATCTTGTGAACCTCCACAACCCACAAAAGATGTTCTTCATATGATGACAATGTAACAAACAGCATTCATTATGTGCCAGGCCATGTCCTTAGTGTTTGAAATCTTACAAACACATTTAGAGAAAGGAAACTTAACCAGGAATATTAGATTCTATATGACCCCTCAATAAGAGGCCCAAAAGGTACACTAAGGGGCAGAAAGGACATTATAGAAAGTCTTTTTCTAAGAAATAGAAATTCTCATTCCAAATTGCTCCTAAAATGGATAAATTAATTCTCCAGATGTTCTCATCAAGGAAATCAGAATATACGTAGATACACTTCTGGAATACTACTGCATCTACCCAAGATTTCTGAAGGCATCTGGGATGACCAAAGGAGTTAGCTGAACAATACTTGGTTCCTATTTATAAGCTTCACAGACAAGCTGTGGTGCTAAAGACCATGTAATCTTACCTCACCAGAGCCATCAAGCTTGACGAGTATGGTGAACACAGCTTACCTCTTGGGAAAAGAACTTGGTTTCTACTAGAGGAAACAGTCTCTCTCCATAATCATATGGAACAACATTTAATGTATGATGACTGGTTCTAGCACCCTACTTATATTTTGGAAAGATGGGTCTAGAAGCCGTACGGTATGTTAAAGAAGAGACCATAAAGGACCTGGGAGTTTTCTCAAAAGATTGAAAAGCTGCTGAAGGAGGGATTAGAGCAGAACTAAGACCACTGAGAAGATAGGTAATTTCAGCTCAGTATAAAACGGATTTTGGCATTAGTATAGTCCAAAAATGGAATAAGCTATCCAAACACATGCCTAAACAGAAGATGAATGATAACCAATTAGAAATGTTCAGGGAATTTTGCAATGGGCCAATGACTGGGTTTTATCTTTGGCGGTTTTCAACTTTATAAAGATTCTATTATTTAATTATGTAGCATCTTTTGAGGAAGACAATGTAGGTACAAAGGTGACCTCAGTATAATAAAAGAAGAATCTTATGAAACTACACATTGAATCAAAGAACAACTAAAATTTGGGGGATGAGGATATAGAAATTTGCCTACTTGCACATATCAGATGTTAAATATTTATTGGTTCAATGGAATGACTAAGAAATGAGTTTCCCCAGGAACTAGTGTGAGGGCCAGGTAATATTTAACACCTTTTTTGAAAGAGCTGAAAGAGTCTACCGTGAAGGCTACAAGTTTGGGGACACACAAACTTTGTTGGAAAGAAGCTGGAGGCAAAGAGCTAAGGTAAAGGAGCCAGACTATACAAAGATCTTTGAGGTCCAAGAGCACTTGAGTGGGTAGACAAGCAATAGATGATGATCCTGTAAAAAACCAAAACACAACCCCCCCCACACACAAAAAGATAATGAATTTGAATTTTAGGGGAAATAATTCACAAAATTAAAAGAGCTCTCAACAGTCAAACAAAAAGAGAATCCACTGTACTGATGTGGGCCAAAAAGGCCAACCAAATAAAATGTTAGGTACCATCAAGAAAGATACCAGAAACCCTAGAACTAGGCAAACAATTTAGAGGGAGTTAGCTACTAAAATGATCAGGGTCAGGGCAGGAAGAGATACTACTATAAGCGAAGAGAATAAAAGGGCAAACTGCAAGGAGCTGTGACCCAAATCTAGACCCTTGACCAGCACAGCCACAGGCATCCCAGCAGAGACCAGACGCCGGGGTAGATGACTTTCTTAGAAATACAAAGAACACTCATTTAGGATGAGAAATGAACTATAAACACATTTGCCTGGGAAGAGGAACTGGCACTGAATACACACGTATTCCTATAAAGTTGGATATGTTAATTAATCCCAGGGTTGCCTGATTAAAAGTCGATTAAAAGAAGGTCTGTTCAAGGAAGATACTCTCTCCCAAACCTTGCCCCTAGAGACCAAATGGCCTCCTTTTTTAGGCTGGGGTCTGCACAGTGAGGAGTTGCTATCTTGCCAAGATTTAGGATGGCTCTCAGTTGGCTGATGGGAACTGGCACAAAGCAGGATCACACAAATTTCAGGTATGTTACCTTTTTTCTCCCTTTGAGTTACACATGAAAAGCATAAACCAGGTTTTTTTGTGTTTGTTTGTTTGTTTGTTTAGGGGAGGTGAGCAGAGAGAGGGTGGGACATGGCAATGTGTAGGGAGGAGAAAAAAAAACTGGTGTTGATAGGTCATGATATTGCAATTGGTGGGCTTAGTTTAGCATGTAAGAGGAAAATTAATATGTTCAAAGGAATGAGGCACTCAAAGGGCTGAAATGGGATTTTTCTTTGGTTCCCAGGGACCTGTCCCTGGGCTCTCCAAGGTTAAGTTTCAAAGCTATTCCTTTTGGCTGTGACACACAAAGAATCTCAAAGATTTAGACTCTGGTGCCAGCTGTGCAAGCAGAGTGGTAAGGTCAAGAGTTCACATTAGATATATAAAATTAATTAGACCCAAATCTCCAGACTCAAGGGCAAGACCTGTCTCCAAAAGCTCCTTCCTCCTGATGAATCGAGCTGCTGGGCTTCAGTCCAGGCTATCCTCAGACTAGCTCAGAACATGACTGAGTCCTCTCTTCTTCTGCCTTTCAAAAGGTTGTTGGTGAATGCAATCCTCAGAAGAAGGGCCTGGCTTAGTGGGAGATGCCCAGAGATTGCAGCAGGTGAAAGGTGGCCCCCAAGGCCCAGCCTGTCTCTATGTTGTTTACTTTCTTTGAGAGCTGTTGAGGAGAAAAAAAAAAGTTCACATTTTTATTTCATTTTCAACTCTGGCAAGCATGACACAGGCAGAGAATATCTACAAAGATAATCTACATTAGGGGTGCCTGGGGGGCTCAACTGGTTAAGTGTCTGACTTCAGCTCAGGTAATGATCTGCGGTTTGTGAGTTCGAGCCCCTCATCGGGCTCTTGCTGACAGTTCAGAGGCTGGAGCCTGCTTCAGATTCTGTGTCTCTCTCTCTGCCCCTCCCATGCCCATGCTCTGTCTCTCTGTTTCTCAATAATAAACATTAGAAAAATTTTTAAGAAAAAAGATCATCCACATGGCCAAACCAAGGCAATATTTGGAGTAGCCAGTCTTTGGAGGCTTCCCCCTCCCCCTCTCTGTAAGAGTTTCCTTCTTGCCATGGCTGTTGCCCCTACACTTGCCAATCTGACCTCTGATCTTCTGGCTTGGAAGTGGTCTCACCCAGGCGTTCTAGACAGGACCTTTTAGACAAATAGGCTTCTGAATTCTTTCCCTAATCCTGAAACTAAATACAACAGGAGGTGGGAATAGATTTAGGGGTAGGAAAGAGCATACTAAACTTCACTATTCATACTTTGTAAACAACTGCATCTTCTTGGGGCGCCCGGGTGGGTCAGTCGGTTAAGCGACCGACTTACACTCAGGTCATGATCTCACAGTTCGTGGGTTCAAGCCCCACATCAGGCTCTGTGCTGACAGCTCAGAGCCTGGAGTCTGCTTCTGATTCTGGGTCTCCCTCTCTCTCTGCCCCTCCTCTGCTCACACTCTCTCTCTCTCTCAAAAATAAATAAAAAACATTTTTTAAAAAAACTGCATCTTCTTAAGCACTAATTAATATCAACCAAGGCATTTAAGGCATTCTAGGCCAGGCTGTGTCTCAATCAGTTCAGTGACTTCGAGCAAATGTTTAAACCTGATTTCCTCTGATGCATAAAAAGAAGATTAGATTAGTATTTATCAAATTGTTTTCTTCAGAGTCTTAGGAGTTTTTGGAAGTGCTTCAAAGGCGAAAAGGAGGCCAAATGCTGATCCTTCCAGGCCTCATTCCTCTGCTTCGACCAGATAGTTCCACTTTGATCAGTTTTACTAGCATTCTGTATAATCTATTGTTAAACAATGATGCCACCACTGATAACACCACATGCAACAATGTCTGGAGACCAGTGGACTGGTTTTAGTTTTTCCAGGACTAATTTATGACAGAATACTTCTGTGTTGACCAGACGAAATCCACACTAGTCACTGTGCCAAAAACTGGGAAGAATGGCATGTGAATCATCATCTTGAGATTTAGTCTGTGACACCTAAGTCAAGCTGGGAGTGCCCCCCCAATCCCTAAATGCTCCTCTGTCCTCAGGACTGGGCTGAAAGCCCAAGGATATAGATGCTGAAGTGAACTAACCACTGGGACAGGGAACTGCCTGTCACTGAATTTAATTCTTCTACCATTGAAATAATAAAGACTAAAACGATGCCAGCTCTGGAAATGCAGAAAACTGTCCTTAAAGGACTTGGTTATTGTTGATCCTTAAGTAGAAGAAATAAACTTAGTATGGATTAAGGACTTAGGATGACCTCTCTTATCCACAAACCTATCCCCAACTGGTGTGAAGTGCCTACACTAATAATACCCATATTAATAACTTCTTATGTGCCAGGTATTGTGCTTTACATAACATTATCTCAATTTTCGTAACAGCCCTATGAAATAGGTACTCTAAAGATCCCTGTTTTGGATGAAAAACCTAAAAGAGAGGGGAAGTAAATCATTTAAGATTACAGAGCAAGTAAGTTTGCAGAATCAGAACTTGAACCCAGATTTGATGTACAATAGAGCCATGTTTTAAATACTATGTGAGGGGTGCCTGGGTGGCTCAGTTGGTTAAGTGTCCAACTTCGGCTCAGGTCATGATCTCACAGTTCATGGGTTCGAGCCCTGCGTCGGGCTCTGTGCTGACAGCTAGCTCAGAGCCTGGAGTCTGTCTTCGGATTCTATGTCTCCCTCTCTCTCTGACCCTCCCCTGCTCGCGCTGTCTCTGTCTCTCAAAAATAAATTAAAAACATAAAATAAATAAATACTATGTGATACTCTACTGGCAAGTAATTCTTTGTTAAGTACCTTCAATGCCAATATTCTTGTCATATATAACACATTAAATCCAAATACCTTAGTACAAAGTTTATGAGTTTATGAAATTTGTGTAACACAAGAAATGGGGCAATATAAACTCATTTGGAATTGAGGAAACAGGAAGGGGAAGTGGTGCAAGAAAGGGCATTTCAGTGTTTATTTATTTTTGAGAGAGAGAGAGAGAGAGAGAGACGGTGTGAGCAGGGGAGGGGCAGGGAGGGAGACAGAATCTGAAGCAGGCTCCAGGCTCTGAGCTATCAGCACAGAGCCCAGTGTGGGGCTCGAACTCACGAGCTAGGAGATCATGACCGGAGTCGAAGTTGAATGTTTAACTGAGCCACCCAGATGCCCTGCGAGGGCACTTGAAAAACAAAGCACAGCCTACTTACTTGACCCCAAAGTGCAAAGTTGCCTGTGCCATACTTATATATTTTTTTACATCTCCTTTAATAGACTATATGCTATTTGAGGACAAAATTTCAGTTTAATCAATTTTTGTAACCATAATGTACAATTATACAATTATGGTAAAGAAGATAAGAAAATAAATGGGATGGATGAAACATAAAAGATGTGTTTAGAATAGATAAATAAGTTACTACAAAGTGGAGCCTGCATGTGCCTAAATAAATAGAGACAAGACAAAAAGGAACACAGGATTTAAGAGGTGCTAAATACATGAGGCACGTATAAAATATACATGACATACTACATATACACAAGGCATTCAACATTAATGAGAACTTGAATAAGTTCTCACTGTCACCGGTGACATCCTTTTATCCTCCGCCAAATAAAACCATCTAACGGGCTAATCTGCCCCTATGCCTCTCCAAATAGAGCAAAATTTGTGTGATAGTCCCAGGCGTCTTCTGTCCTTGTGCCCCCTTGATCAGCTCTAGTACTTCTAATTGCACTATCAGCAGCAGAGAGAGGCAGGACATATGAACCCAGGATTTAAGAAGTATGGTATTTCCAACCTGTCCATTTCCACCCTATCCTGTATGTTCACACCTATCCTATTTCTTTCCCTTTGCTTCTTGCCCTGAGTTTTGAACTTGATTTAATAAGCCATGTGACTTGGGCATCTTAATTTGGGATGCAAGCCTTTCTTCTCTGTGACCCCTACGACAGCTTGCCTGGGAACATACTTCGAAGTTACCATTGCATCAAGCTAACTTCCCATATTCATGGTGTCTTGCAGAGTGCCTTATCCATAGCCCTAAATAAAAACACCTCATAATTCCACCTGTAGATACTTTTACTACTAAACAAGTTCTTAAATCTTCCTAATTCCCAAATCAGTAGACTGTTACATGAATCTGGTGCCCTCTCTCTTACCTGTAAGACAGTACTGCCTGCAAAGCCAAAGCCATCCTTCAACAAGGCTGTGATGTAACTGAGATCCATGCATAGGAAAGGACTGCCTGAGGTGAAGTTTTCCAAGTTATCACACACTGAAAGGGAGAGACAGTGAAGAGTTGGAATTTGAGTTTGAGGCCAAATGACAGGTGAAGGATTTTCTCAAAATACATACTTAGGATAAGCAAAGCAGAATTCTCCATTTGGCTGGCACCTGGGAGTCTTGAAGACTAGAACTGTGCACTGACAACCTCTGTAAGGGCACAGTGTTTTAAGAACATGCACACTTTTGATGTCACATCTTCTTTACTCAAATGTGCCTGGGATCCTGGTTTATTTGCTAAATTTCTATTACCTATCATTGGGGCTTAATTCAACTAAGTCCTTTACCTATTATTTATGCTGAGGCCCAGAAAACAGGGCAATACCAGTAGCCCTACTTTGGGGCCAATGGATAAGATCATTTATTTGTATTTCCATGGATGCTCTCAAAGAAGCCCCTGTGGCTATTTCCCATATATTTTGGTGCTCAGTGTTTCATTAACACTGATAACACTATTTCAATTAAAAAAAAATGGGGAAGAGCACCTTACATAAAAATAAACTCAAACAAGATTAAATACCTAAATGTGAGACATAAAACTGTAAAACTCCTAAAAGAAAACAGGCAGGAATCTCTTGGACACAGGCCTTAGTAACATATTTATGGATATGTCTCCCCAGGCAAGGGAAACAAAAGCAAAAATAAACTCTTGGGACTACATCAAAATAAAAACCTTTTGCAAAGCAAATGAAACCGTTGACAAAACAAAAAGGCAACTCACTGAATGGGAGAAGATATTTGCAAATGGTATGTCCACTAAGGGGCTGATATCCAAAATATATAAAGAATTTATACAGCTCAACACCAAAGACACAGACAGTCCTATTAAAAAATAGGTAAAGGCACTCCATTGATGGTAACTTGGTATCACAGAAATAGAAAACTGATAACAATGGGGTGCCTAGATGGCTCAGTTAGTTAAGCATCTGACTTCGGATCAGGTCATGATCTCCTGGTTCAGGAGTTTGAGCCCTGCATCAAGGCCTGTGCTGACGACTCAGAGCCTAGGGCCTGCTTTGGATTCTGTCTCTCTCTGGCCCTCCCCCACTCACTCACACACTCTCTTCTCTCTCAAAAATAAAATAAACATAAAAAAAGAAAACAGATACAGCTTATTTTTCTTTAGTGATGATTCAATATGCACTTTGACATTAATTTGTGTATATAAAATGTTCATAATTTTTAGGACTGTTTTATATTAGGACTGTATTATTAACCTTTACCTATTTTATTTTTATTATTTATAATGCTGCAAAGAATGTTTCTAAGTTTATTATTCTATCCATTAACTTTATAGATTATGCCTTTTCCAATATACAAATTTTGTTTTATTTTTAATCATGTCAGCCTCTACCATCATTTTTAATACAGTCTCAATCTTAAAACTTGTCTCTAAAGCATAATATAATTTTATACACATGTAGTAATACTTTCACATAATTTTCAAATGCTTAAATTTTTATTTTAATATTTCATGCAATATGTGAATTGTACAAAAAGTATAATTTGCTTTTACTATCCACTTTAGGAGAAATACATCTTTACTGAAGTATTTGAAAAAAAATGGGCAAAGGACCTCAACAGACACTTTTCCAAGGAAAACATACAGATCTCCAACACAGGAAAATGCTCACTTCTTACTAGACATGTTGCCAGAGGCAAGGGAAACAAAAGCAAAAATGAACTACTGGGACTTCATCAAGGTAAGAAGCTTCTGCACAGTGAGGGAAATAATCAACAAAACTAAAAGGCAGCCTACAGAATGGCAGAAGATATCTGCAAATGACATCTTTGATAAAGGGTTAGTATCTAAAATCTATAATGAACTTATCAAACTCAACACCCAAAAAACAAATAATCCAGTGAAGAAATGGGCAAAAGATATGAATAGACACTTCTCCAAAGAAGACATCCAGATGGCCAACTGACACATGAAAAAATGCTCAACATCACTCATCATCAGGGAAATACAAATCAAAATCACGATGAGATACTACCTCACACCTGTCAGAATGGCTAAAATTAACAACACAAGAAACAACAAGTGTTGGCAAGGATGCAGAGGAAGGGAAACCCTCTTGTACTGTTGGTGGAAATGTAAACTGGTGTAGCCACTCTGGAAAACACTATGGAAACTCCTCAAAAAGTTAAAAATAGAACTATCTTATGATCCAGCAGTTGTACTACTAGGTATTTACCCAAAGAATACAAAAATACTAATTCGAAGGGATATTTGAAGGGATACATGAACACCAATCTTATAGCAGCATTATCTACAATAGTCAAATTATGGAAACAGACCAAATGTCCACTGACTTATGAGTGGATAAAAGTGATATATATATACAATGGAGTATTACTCAGCCATCAAAAAGAATGAAATCTTGCCATTTGTAATGACATGGATGGAGCTAGAGAGTATTATGCTAAGTAAAATAAGTCAGGAAAAGACAAATATCACAGGATTTCACTCATATGTGGAATTTAAGAAACAAAACAGATGAACATATGGGAGTGGGACAAAAAAAGAGAGCCAGGGAAACAAACCATAAGAGACTCTTATGGGTCAGAGGGTTGATGGAGGGAGGTGGGTGGGGGATGGGCTAGATGGGTGATGGGTACTAAGGAGGGCACTTGTTATGAGGAGCACTGACTGGATGTTGTATGTTAAGAGATGAATCACTGAATTCTACTCCTGAAACCAATATTGCACTGTATGTTAATTAACTAGAGTTTAAATTAAAATTTGAAAAGAAAAAAGAAAAAAAAAGATGCTCAACATCACTCATCATCAAGGAAATGCAAATCAAAACCACAATGTTATATCACTTCACACCAGTCAGAATGGGTAGTATCAAAACAAGAAATAAGTGTTAGCAAGATGCGGAGAGAAGGAACACTCATGTACTGTTGGTAGGGATGTAAACTGGTAGTGCCCACTGTGGATAATAGTATCCTGGAGGTTCCTCAAAAAATTAAAAATAGAAATACCGTATGATCTAGTAATTCTAGGACTGCTTATTTACCCAAAGAAAATGAAAACACTAATTCAAAAAGATATAAACACCCCTATGCATACTGTAGCATTATTTACAATAGCCAAATTATGGAAGCAGCCCAAGTATCCACTCGTAGATGAATGGATAAAGAAGATGCATGCGTGCGCGCACACACACACACACAGACACAAACACAAACAATGGAATATTACTCAGCCATAAAAAAGAATAATACCTTGCCACTTGTGACATGAATAGACCTAGAGCATATTATGCTAAGTCAGACAGAGAAAATGCCCTATGATTTTACTTATACGTAAAATCCAAAAAACCCCAAAACAAATGAACAAATAAAGAGAAAACTGAACTCTTATTAAATAGAGAGAACCGGTTGTTGCCAGAGGGGAGAAGGGTTGGGGAATGGGGAAAATTGATGAAGGAGATTAAGAGGTACAAACTTCTAGCTGTAAAATAAATAAGTCACAGAGATGAAAAGTACACCATAGGCAATACAGTCAACAGTACTGTAATAATGGTGTATGGAGACAGATCATGACTATACTTATTGTGGTGAGCACTGGGTAATGTATAGAACTGTTGAATCTGTATGTTGTATACCTAAAAATGATATAAAATTGTATGTCAAATATACTTCAATAAAAGGGGAAAAAAGGAAGAAAGGAAGAAATATAGGAAGAAGAAAAGGTTTTCATCATTTCCCCAAAGCTGCTTGTATTCCCATGGTTTTCTATGCCACTTGATGCTTTTAACTCCTGGCAAAAACATGAAACCAGCCTTCTGAGAGGCTTTCTGCTGACTGTGGTCCTTTGGGTCACTTTAAGGTCACTAGAGTTGGCAGGCACAGCCTCATGGACTTTCCTTCAAGGGTTTCCACTGGCACTTACCTTCCCTTGCTTTTCTTTCAAAATCTTCAACTTTTAAAACACCCCCTGTTTCATAATCTAAAATGAAACAGTAGTTGATGTCAAACAGCCTTCAAGGAAACAAAGAAATTCATCCTAGTGAAATTTATAATAATGAAAAACTAGAAGTAAAATTTTCCAGCATTACAGAATGGGATCAAACATGACATATCCATACAATACAACCTATGTAGTCTATTTTATTGATAATTATTCTATGTATGTTTAACCACAATAAAAAATGACCTATTAAAAAAACCCAGAAAACAGGAAATTAATTCATATCTCAGGCCATGACAGATCACATACATACATTCATTCACAGAAATAAGAAAAAGCATTATTACTATTGTGATAAGGAAATAAAAGTTATAAAGGGGGGGATGAGAAAACTTTCTGGGGTAATGGACATGTTATTTTGAATTTGGTAATGGCTTAATGGGTATGCACATATGTCAAAACAGTAAATTATACACTTTAAATATTCACATTTTATGTCGATTTTACCTCAATAAAATTTTTAAAAAAAGATTTCATATGTATTTGCTTAGGTCACTTTCTAGCTCCAAAAGATTCTAAATCATATTCATCCTTCCATTGCAGTGACTAATGTCACTGAACAGCCAGAAATGGAGAAGTAATCACTTATGACAAAGCATTTCAAATACTCCTTTTTTCCCTTTCCTTTCCCCACCACAGCTTTGCCCAGCTTCCTCCCTAGACTGATACCTGGAGTAAACTTACCAATCATGTCTGTGTCAACAGCACGATCATAATAGTAAGAGAAAGCATAGAAGGAACTTCTCTGGACCTCATCTGGCTGGTGAAGTTTTCCTTGGACCACCCTCAGCACTTCAGTGTAGCAGGGCTCAAAGCCCATTTCCCCTGCCAGGGCAAGAGCGTATAGACACAAGGTGAGAAAAATGAGAGCTCTCTGAGACAAGCTGTTGGAGCCAACAAAGAAACAGCAGGAGGATCAAGGAAAGCAGATGCTGAGGCTGAGAACAAAGGGCTTACAAAGCTCAGCAAACTTCCATAGCCCTGTCACTCTGAAGTTGAAAGTACCTGCTTCCCCGTGGCAGCTCCCCTCCCTAACCTGTGTTCCCCAAAAAAAGCCATACCCAACCTGAAGCTACTGCCTAGCCTTATGTGCCATGGTATTTCCTTCACTGGAAAAATTGAGACTTTTTTCTTGACTTTAAGGTCTTTGCTTTTTATAATGCCTAAGATGAATTACTTTTCTTATGGTCTCAGTTTTAAATGTTACTATTATTTAAAAATCTAAATAATAGGGCACCTGGGTGGCTCAGTCGGCTAAGTGGCTGACTCTTGGTTTTGGCTCAGGTCATGATCTCACGGTTCATAAGATCGAGCCCTGCATCGGATCCTGCGCTAAGGGTGTTGAGCTTGCTTGGGATTCTCTCTCTCTCCTTCTCTCTCTTTGCCCCTCCCCTGCTCATGCTGTTTCTGTCTCTCTCAAAATAAACAAACAAACAAAAAAATAAACTTTTAAGAAGTAAAAAAGAAATAAATAAAAAGCTAAACATTAACTGAATCTGAAATAGTGTTTCTCCTTGCTGAGGGCACAGACCACTTAAAGCATCAGACCTAGATTAAGAACAGGTTTCTAATGGGTCTATAGCATTTGGGCAGGGAAAGAACAGGACAGAGTGACAGTGCCTTGTTCACTGTCACTTCATACTCTCCCTTAAAGGCATACCAAGATCTATTTGGAATGAGTCCCTGGAAAAGACAAGCTTCTCTTAAGTTCTGAAAAACACTTCCTGTGGGACTTTTCCAAACTTCCACTGTAAAGGTAATTTCAACCAGTGAAAAAATATCACTTGCCTTCTTTGTTGCCACCATACTGGTATTTCACACCCCCAAAGATCCACTCAGCTTCCAACCATCTTGGTAGACAAGCACTTCGGAAAGTGTGTCCATCAATCCCTGAAAGAAGCCAGACCACAAAGTAGGAGGCAAGGGTGTGTGTGTATGTGTGTGTGTATGTGTGTGTGTGTGTGTGTGTGCGCGTGTGTGAGAGAGAGAGAGACACAAGGGTGTGTGTGTGTGTCTGAGAGAGAGAGAGAGCGAGAGAGAGAGAGAATGTGTGAAAGACACATGCACACACAAGTGTAAAAAGCCAGTAAGATTGAAAGGAATCACCAAAGTAGGTAGTTCCATGATTGTGTCCTATGACAGGAATTCTTAATTCAGGGTTCATAGACGGGCTCTGTGGGGTGGTGAAGCCCCTGAAACTACAAATTTTTGTGCATATGTGCATTTGGCAGAAGGGTCCATGGTTTTTATCGCATCTCAAAGAAATCCAAAACCTACAATGAAATAAGTTCCCTCCTTTCTATAAAAAAAGGTAAAAAATATGCTTCTACTTTTCTCATAGTTATAGTTATAGTTTACTGTGAGCTAGGCAGGCACCATAGAAAGTGCATTAAATGCAAAATCTCATATAACGTGAGTAAAGAGGCATAGAAAGGTTAGCTAACTTGCCCCAAATCACAAAGCAGGCTGAACCCAGTTCTACCTGACTGAGAACTTAAATGCTCTACTACACTGGAAAAGATGAATAAAGTTGTTCAGTTACTCCACCTTGCAAGTAGACTGATGTTGCTTCATGCACTTCCCACATAAAACTAAGGGCTTGAACAAGCTTCTGTCAAATTCACTCTTTGAACCTTGAACTTCTGCACACTTCAGCCTCCCGGTCACAGGCTGTTCCCCCTATTTAAATAGCCTTCATTCCAGAAACGGCTAATAATGTATACTAAAACAACTGAACACAACATAAAGTAGAAAAGGAATTTGCTATTATCATGTCCATTATGTAATACATGCTTTTCTTAAAGTTTTCCTCCACAGAATCACTGTCAAGGAAGTGGAAAGGAAAGCTAAATACTGGTGTCACTCTCACCATACCCCAACCAGCACAGGTACCCAGACGAACCTTCTGTTTCCAGGGCTCCCAGGGTTGCTAGTCTTGCAGCTTTTAATCCAAATCCCAGGTAACTGTAAAATACAGGATTGACTAATTTCATGTTGGTCCTGAAGCTCTCCAGCCTAAAGCTACCTCTTTCCAAAGCAGCATGGTTTCTGTGTCTCCCTCTGAGGGAGGAAAAACTTGTTCTCTGTGACCTCTTCATCTTGTGTGGACAAGTAGTATTTCTGCAGTTTATATCAAGGCCATCTAGAACTCTCCATGCCTATGATTTAAAGGCCAGAGATAGTGACATTTCCTACAGTCCGACCTTGGGAACCATCCCCAGAAAAGCTCTCATTATTTTAGCTTCCAGCCCCACTGTGATCAAATCCAAGGCCAGACTTAGAACATCTGAAAGCACTCAAAGGAGTTGGCGCAGAGCTTTGGCTGAAGTTTATCCAAGTGTTCTCTCTAGAGAAAACTTTTAACTCTTTAAGTTCTATACTTCTGAGGCCAAGAATGGAGAAACCTCTTGGGTCCTTGATCTATGGTTTTAGTTGTTAGACCTTCGGGGATTGGCAAAAACTTTGTAAGACTGGTCAGATGGAGTAACGGATGCGAAAATGCTTTGGAAAGTTAGGAGAATCATACAATATGAAATATTATTCCTCCCTGTCCCCCTCCTCACCTATGTGTATACAGCTTATAAGTGCTGTTAAACATCTCAAATGAAGTGAGGTAGCCCCTAGGGGTTTGTTCCAGGGTCTTCTGCAAATCAGAAAAAGCAAAAAGACTATTCAGGATCTGCAAGTGTTTGCAGGTGTTACCACCACCATCCCTGTCCCTCCCCCCAAAAATTAAAGATGAAAGAGACAGACTAAGCTGCTAATCTCAAAAAGCTGGAAGAATCAAAGGGACTCCGAACAGTGAGGGGGCAAGGGGAAGTACACCCAGTTATTAACTGACTCCACTCAGACTATTTATGGTGGAGCTGCTATCTTAAAATGGGGCACCACTTTCTTGGCACCATGATATACTTGTCAAGTAGGTCGCTAACCAGGCCTTTATGTAAATGACTCACCTTAAACTGGGGTAGGAATGTGATTTGGGTGGAGGCACCCCCGAGGTCCAGGGTCCCCACAGTCTCCCGGCTGTGGCCATGCAGCTGACCTGTGAATGAGAGCCAGCTCTGAGTATCTTCTGCTTCCTGGACAGCTCAACACTCCTCTGTCCTGCTCTTGTATACTGCAGGTATTTTATAAGTACTCTACTTCTCCCTGGCCCCGAAGGCTGTAGGTGAACACTAACCTAGAAGGACTCTTGCTGCAGCTGAGGCCTTGAAGACAGGTATGAACAATAACTTCCTATCTTTTCCTTCCTTCTTTCCTTCTTCTTTTCTTTTCTCTTTCTTTTTTTTTAAAGCACAATACAAGCAAAAAGGGATTTTTATGCTCTGACCCCCATGTGAAACCTAGTCAATACCTTGGAATAAACTTGAGAATGTATTACCTGTCAGAAAATTCACAGTAACCCAAGCTAATATGCCTGAAAGAGAGAGAAAAACAAGGATTACGACTCAGAGCATTTTTCCCTAATCTTCCTTGACCCCATTTTTGTTCTTTTTCTCTAAATTTTGTGTCTAAAACACGTTTTCCTTCTCCCTGTCCTTCCATTTCCTGTTATCCCATCCCTCCTTATTTGTTTCTCATTTAGTTCCTTTTACTTCAGCACCTCCATCCCTGTTCCCAGTTCCTTTAATCAAAATTTTTATTAACCCTTGCCCACTCCCCACAGAACATATACTAACACCTCTCCCACCTTCATAAGATCCATCCATGATGCTAACACTGTCATTTGGTACCAGGAAAGGTGACTTCTTGAAGATTTCTCTTACCTAGAGAAAAAGGGAAAAAACCTGGATTCCCTAAGGCAATAAAGAAGATTTCCATATATTGGCTATATTGTATAAGGTTTAGAAAACTACACTCTTCATTTCCCTAAATAAAATTTTAGTAGAACTCATTTCTTTTTTAAGTTTATTTATTTTGAAAGAGAGAGAACGAGCAGGGGAGGGGCCAAGAGAGGGGAACAGAGGATCCAAAGTGGGCCCTGAAGCAGGCTCTGTGCTGACAGCAGAAAGCCCGATGTGGTGCTCAAACTCACAAACCTGAGATCATGAGCTGAGCTGAAGTCAGACACTTAACTGACTGAGTGACCCAGGGAGAACTAGCAGAACTAGCAGAACTCATTCCTTTTCTCTAAAAAACCAGAGAAGGGAACTACACAAACCATTGTTGGTTTCTTGTAAAAACAAAAACACAGGGATTCCTCTGACTTTAAAATAAATCTCAACCAGGGGCACCTGGGTAGCTTAGTGGGTTAAGCGTCTGACTTCAGCTCCCACCAGGATCTTAAGGTTCATGAGTTTGAGCCTCACAATGGGCTCTGCGCTGACAGCGCACAGCCTTTTTGGATCCTATGTCTCCCTCTCTCTGCTCCTCCCCTGCTCGTGCTCTCAAAAATAAACATTAACATTTTTTAAATAAATAAATCTCAACCACTGTCTTCATTTATAGGTGAACTGGACCTAAGAAAGGGCATACATTTGACTCTTTCAGCTCAAATCGGGATCCCGTAATTTTTTTTTTTAAACACCTTATTAATCTTGCCTGGACACACTGGAAGCTAAGAGGACCCTCTCCCACTTCATTTCTTAGATGACAAGATAAACAGATGGTAGAGAAGAGTTGGGCCTGAGCAACTCCTGAGGCTACAGAAACATTTCTTCTGCTCTCCCATCAAATTCTGCATGTCTTTGCCCTTGCTGGTAAAGAGGACTCATGTCCATGGGCTGGAGTACTCTCCTCTCAGCCCCTGTTAGATTCTGGCACATGGCAGAGGCCTCAAGAGTTCAGAGATCTCAGGTCCAGATTTATTTATCCTATTTTAGGAGATAGGAATGAACATCTCACGCACTCTTGACTCTCCACAAATACAGGTCAATGATATGCATGTTATGTCTTATTTTTTTTATATGATTATCATGAGGCAAGGGGAGACTTTCCAAACAGGAACAGAAGGGACTCTGGTCTACTAGCTGTTTTCATTCCTGATAGGATGAAACACTTCATGTGGTGACCTCTGGACCGTGTTTCATCCAGGAAAATCCAGTTAAGTGATTTATAAACAAGCTTTTAAAGAGAAGATAGATAAGCAAAGAGTAATAAACACAGGGAGTTTCTGCTCTTGCCTTCTCCACTCTCCCCTGCTCACAGTTTATTCTCAACACAGCAGAGTGTGCTTTTAAAACAGATGTCAGATCCTGCCTCTCAAGACCCTCCAATGACTTCCTTCTTGGAGAAAAAGCCGAAGTCCTTACACTTGCCTTTAAGGCCTTACATGATCAACCCCTCATACCTCCTCTGATCCCATCTCCTACTTCCCTTCCATCACTCACTCCCTCCAGCCACGTTGACATCCTGGATGCTGTTCTTTGAACATACCAAGCATTTCCCCTGATTTAGTCCTTTCACCTGCTATTGCTTTAGCTTGGAATATTCTTCCTACAAATGTCTTGTATAGCTTGCTTGTTTACTCCTCTCAGGTCTCTGATCAAATGCATCTTATCGACAGTCTTCCCTGACCACCCTATTTAAAATAGCATCCTTCCACATGACTACCAGCATTCCCTAGCTGCCTTCCCTTGCTTTTCTTTCTCCAAAGTATCTACAGCACCTGACATACTTTGTAGTGAGTTGTTTATTTTCTGTCTCCTTGCAACCAGAATGTAAGTTCCATCAGGGCGCGGACTGTCATTTTTTGCTCCAGGCAGCATGTCCCTGGTAACTTCTCCAATGCCCAGAACTGATATGCTGAAGAAGTGAATAAATGAATGAGGACTTAAAATTCAGATTCTCATGAGGACGTGCTAGGCAGCTTGTCCTTGGACAAGGGACTTAAATGCTCTGTGTTGACAGTCAAGGGAAAATGGATTTTGAGCTCTGAATTACCACACCTATAATATAGAATAATTCTTTGTTGTGATTTTTGTTATAATGGGATCCTACCTATAAATATTCTTCATACATAATTTAAATCATATTAGCCAGCATGTTTTAAAAATAATTTTTAATTAAAAATTTTTTTAAAATTTTTAAATGTTTATTTATTTTTGAGAGACAGAGACAGAGAGCACACAAGCAGGGGAGAGGCAGAGAGAGAGGGAGACACATAAACGGAAGCATGCTCCAAGCTCTGAGCTGTCCCCAGGCGCAGACCCCAGTGTGGGGCTCGAACCCACGAACTGTGAGATCATGACCTGAGCCAAAGTTGGACATTTAACTGACTGAACTACCTAGGCAGCCTTCAATAATTTTTTTGAAGTTTATTTTTTATTTATTTTGAGAGAGAGAGAGAGAGAGAGAGCAAGTGGAAGAGGGGCAGAGAGAGGGAAGCAGAATCCCAAGGAGGCTCCGTGCTATCAGCACAAAGCCTGATATAAGACTCAAACTCACAAACCATGAGATCATGACTGGAGCTGAAATCAAGTCGGACGCTTAGCCAATTGAGCCACCTAGGCACCCCTAGAGTTTGCATGTTTTTTGCAAAATAACTATGTTCATTAATGCTAAAAATACTAAGTTAAAAAAAAAAAACTCTCTACTTAATTTTTGATCTGAGTAAGAAGTTTAAATGGATGGATGATCTTTAAAAATCTCTCACACTTAAAATTCCATGATTCTTCTCAAAAACTTTATGTTGAGATGCTACTAAAAGATAAATGAGTCAACCAAGAAATCAAAGAAGACAGGCACCTAGGTGGCTCAGTTGGTTGAGCATCTCTTGATTTCGGCTCAGGTCATGATCCCAGGGTCATGGGATTGAGCCCCATGTTGGGCTCTATGCTGAGTGTGGAGCCTGCTTAAGAGTCCTTCTCTCCCTTTGCCCCTCTCCCCTGCTCGTGTGTGCTCTAAAATAAAAATTTTTTTTTAATTTAAATTAAAAAAAATCAAATAAGAAATAAAAATTACATGAAGATAAATGATATTGAAAACATAATAGTCTAAAATTGTTGGGATGTAGCAAGTGTTTCTAAGAGGGAAGTTTATAGCAATACAGGCCTATCTCAAGAAGCGAGAAAAATCTCAAATAAGCAACCTAACCTTAACCTAAAGAAGCTAGAAAAAGAATAAAGAAAACCCAAAACCAGCAAAAGGAAGGAAAACAGTATTAGAGCAGAAATAAATTATACAGAAAAAAAAAAAAAAAGAACAGATCGATGAAACCAGGAGCTGGTTCTTTGAAAAGATCAACAAAATTGATATACCTCTAGCCAGATTCATAAAAAAAAATTCAAATAAACAGAAATACAAATGAAAGAGGAGAAATAACAATTGATATCACAGAAATACAAACCATAATGAGAATATTATAAAAAATTATATGCCAATGAATTGAACAACATAGAAGAAATGGATAAATTCCTAGCAACATATAACCTCCCAATACTGACGCAGGAAAAACAGAAAATTCGAGCAGATAGATAACCAACAAAGAAATTGAATTAGTAATCAAAAAACTCCCAACAAACAAAAGTCAAGATCAGATGGCTTCACAGGCGAATTCTACCTAACATTTAAAGAGTTAATACCTATTCTTTTCAAACTATTCCAAAGAATAGAAGAGGAAAGAAAACTTCCAAATTCATTCTGTAAGTCCGCCATTACTCTGGTACCAAAACCAGATAAAGATACCAGAAAAAAAGAGAACTACAAGCCAAAACCTCTGATGGTGCAAAAATCCTCAACAGAATACTAGCAAACCAAATCCAGCAATATATTACAAAAAACTATTTACCACAATCAAGTGGGATTTATTACCAGAATGCAAGGGTGGTTCAAAATTTGCAAATTAATCAATATATCACATCAATATGAGAAAGGATAAAAACCATATGATCATTTCAATAGATGCAGAAAAAGCATCTGATAAAGTATAGTATCTGTTCATGATAAAAACCATCAACAAAATAGGTTTACCACTTTTATTCAACATAGTACTGGAAGTCCTAGACATGGCAATCAGACAACAAAAAGAAATTAAAGGCATCCAAATTGGTAAAGAAGTAAAACTTTCACTATTTGCAGACGACATGAGACTACATATAGAAAACCCTAAAGACTCCACCAAAAACTGCTAGGACTGATAAATTAATTCAGTAATGTTGTAGGATACAAAATCAATGTACAGAAATCATATTAATGCATGTTAGTATGCATTCCTACATACTAATAATGAAGCAGCAGAAAGAGAAATTAAGAAAGTAATTTCATTTACAAATGCATCAAGAGGCACCTCGGTGGCTCAGTTGGTTAAATGTCCGACTTCAGCTTAGGTCATGATCTCATGGTTCATGGGTTTGAGCCCCATATTGGGCTCTGTGCTGACAACTCAGAGCCTGAAGCCTCCTTTGGATACTGTGTCTCCTTCTCTCTCTGCTTAGCTCGTACTCTGTCTTAGCTTACTGTGTCTCTTCTCTCCTTCTCTCTCTTCGTTAGCTCTTACTGTCTCTCAAAAATGAATAAATGTTAAAAAAAATTTTTTTAAATAAAAAGAGGGCACGTGGGTGGTTCAGGCAGTTGAGCATCTGACTCTTGGTTTCTGCTCAGGTCATGATCCTGGGGTCACGGGATTGAGTTCCAAGTTGGGCTCTATGCTGAGCATGGAGCCTGCTTAAGATTCTCATTCTCTCTCTCTCTCTCTCTCTCTCTCTCTCTCTCTCTCCCCCCCCCACCCCCAACTCTGCCCTTTTCTCCCAGTCACACATGGGTGCACACGCACTTTCTCAAATTAAATAATAGTAATAATAATAATAATAGAAATTAAACCTAACCTAACCAAAGGAATAAACCTAACCAAAGAAGTGAAAGACCTGCACTCTGAAAACTATAAAACACTGATGGAAGGAAATTGAAGATGTCACAAAGAAATGGAAAGACACTCCATCCTAATGGATGAGAAGAACAAATATCGTCAAAATGTCTATACTACCCAAAGCAATCTACAGATTTAATGTAAGCCCTATCAAAATACCAACAGCAGGTTTCACAGAACTAGAACAAAGAATCCTAAAATTTTGTATGGAATCACAAAAGACCCTGAATAGCCAAAGCAATCTTGAAAGAGAAAAACAAAACTGGAGGTATCACAATTCCAGACTTCAAGTTATATTACAAAACTGTACTAGACAGTATTATACTGGCACAAAAACAGACACACAAATCAACGGAACAGAATAGAAAACCCAGAGGATGCCTGGGTGGCTCAGTTGGTTAAGCATCCAACTTTGGTTCAGGTCATGATCTCATGGTTCATGAGTCCCAGTCCCGCACTGGGCTCTGTGCTGACAGCTCAGAGCCTGGAGCCTGCTTTGGATTCTGTCTCCCTCTCTCTCTCTCTCTCTGCCCCTCCCCTGCTCACACTGTTTCTCTCAAAAAATAAATAAACATTAAAAAAAATTTTTTTAAAAGAAAAGAAAACCCAGAAATAAACCCATAATTACATGGCTAATTAATCAGTGATGAAGGAGGAAAGAACATGCCAATGGGAAAAAGACCGTCTCTTTGACAAACGGTGCTAGAAAAACTGGACATCTACATGTAAAAGAATAAAACTGGATTACTTTTTTACACCACACACAAAAATAAACTCAAAATATATTAAAGACCTAAATGTGAGACATGAAACCATAAAAATTCTAGAAAAGAGCACTGGTGGTAATTTCTTTGACATCATCTGTAGCAACATCTTTCTAGATATGTCTCCTAAGGCAAGGAAAACAAAAGGGAAAATAAACCATTGGGACTACATCAAAATAAAAAGCTTCTGCATAGTGAAGGAAACAATCAACAAAACTAAAGTCAACCTACTCAATGCGAGAAGATATTTGCCAACAACATATCTGATAAAGGGTTAGTATCCAAAATATAGAAAGAACTTATACTACTTCACACCAAAAAAACCAAATAATTAAAAAATGGGCAGAAGACATGGACATTTCTCCAAAGGAGACATACAAATGGCCAACAGATACATGAAAAGATGCTCAACATCACGCATCATCAGGGAAATGCAAATCAAAACTACAATGAGATATCATCTCACATCCATCAGAATTGCTAAAATCAAAACAAAAGAAACAACAGATGTTGGCAAGGATGTAAGAAAAAAAAAGAAATCCTCATGCACTGTTGACGGGAATGCAAACTGGTGCAACCCCTGTGGAAAACAGTATGGAGGTTCCTCAAAAGGTTAAAAATAGAACTACTTGATGATCCAGTAATTGCACTATGGAGTATTTACTCAAAAAATTCAAAGGGATATATGCACCACTATGTTTATTTCAGCATTATTTACAATAGCCAAATTATGGAAGCAGCCCAAGTGTCCATCAATGGATGAATGGATAGAGAAGCTATGGTGTGCGTGTGTGTGTCCACACACACGATGGATTATTTAGCCATAAAGAATGAAACCTTTGGAACAACATGAATGGAGTTAGAGAGTATAATGCTAAGTGAACTAAGTCAGTCAGAGAAAGACAAATACCAAGTGATTTCACTCATTATGTGGAATTTAAGAAACAAAACAAACGAACAAGGAAAAAATTAATAAAGGAGAGAGACAAACCAATCTTAACTATAGAGAACTGATGGTTACTAGAGGGAAGGTGGGGGCAGGGAGAATGGGTGAAATAGGTGAAGGGGATTAAGAGCATACTTATAATGAGCATCGAGTAATGTATGGAAGTGTTGAATCACTATATGGTACACATGAAACTAATATAACACTGTATGTTAACTACAGTGGAATTAAAATAAAAATGTAATTAAAAAAAACTTTAAGCCGAGAGAAAAAAAGATGTAAAAAAAAAATAAACTGTATAATTCCATTCATATGAAATGTAAGAACAAGCAAAACTAATCTACAGTGATAGAAAGCAGATCAGTGGTTGTCTGGCTTCAGGGGAGGAGGAAACTGACTACAAAGGTATGCAAGGTAACTTTTGTATTTGTCAAAATTCATTTAATAGTACATTGAAAATGTACACATTTTAAGTTATACTTCAATAAAGTGGGCTAAAATAATTTCTATGATTCTGTTTTAATAAGTTAGGAGAGTTAAGAATATCATGGACAGGAAATACTTTAAAATTCTTTAGGAAAAGCTGTATAAATTCAAGAATAACATTTAAAAACATAAATGAGTAGGTAGAACAAGAAACCAGTTACCACAGTGCTTTAGCAACAGTGGAATACTAAAGGCAGCAGTCACATTCCAAAGAGCTAAAACCCCATAAGGAAAATATTCACATAGGGAAAAAGAATCATCTGACATGCAAAGGACTTCGAAGCTTACCTCATAGAGCAGAGCCTGGGCTTTCTGTTCTGGCAGTAAGCGCAATCCCGCTGTTGCCTTCAGGACCACTGGGGTTCTTTTCCAGTGACTTTGTGGGACTGAATCTTTGGCCACCTCTAAGAGTCCTTGAACAGTCTCAGCACCCTTCAAAAGATATGACCCACTCATCCAGTGAACAGTTCATTTAGTGGCAACTGTCTATTCCCTCAACATGCTCTGGGGGATAATAGGAGCGAGGAAGCAGGGGGCTCCAACTACTCTCTGCTCTTCTAGGAGAAGAAACCTAGAAAAGTAGGCTCCTTTGAAGGAAAATCCATTTAATTTTGGTTGAATGATAACAAAAATGATCCTTTTATAGCATGGTCATTTTAACTGATTGTTATTTTGTGTCTCATAAATTAGCGTCAGGCTAGAAAGTTGGGCACAGTGAAGAAAACACCTGATTTGGAGTTAGAAAACTTGCTTGCTAGCCCTGTAGCTTCACATAGGGACTTCGTTTCCTCAACTCTGCAATGGGAGATATGCCTCATCCCGCTGCAAAACTGCTGAGTGCATTACATGAGGTAGACTGCAAGTATGTGCACACAAATGCTGGTGTGGCTTTACTATGCTACAGGTTTTATGATCTCTGGGAAAGACAGAACCTGCCAGGTTCATTTTTGCATCACACCATCTACACGCACAGGACAGAGTAGATACTAAATTTATGAAATTAAAAACCATTATTTTAAATCCACTGTTTCCCTGAATGAACATCTGACAACACGCTACCTCTAAATCATTATAATTATTAGCAACCACATTATAATTATTAGCTAATAAATGAATTATTAGCAACCACAAAATCTTCTCTAAATGTCAAATCAGTTTTTGACAGCTCCTAATTTTCTGATGCATTTACTATTTCATATTAGGTAGCTGAGAAAATAAATATCTCAGGTCTTCAAGTTCAAGCCATTCTTTTTCCTAAGACTTTATTAAGTAATCACATGCTCTGCCAGCTGAGCCAGCCATGTCCCCCAAGCAATTTTTAATACAAGTTTTTCCTTTGGTTACTGACTATGCTTGTAACAATATCTTTACAACTACCAAAGTTCAATATTCTGCCTTATTCTATTTGAGTACAGCCTCTGACACACTGGGTATGGCATGTTATGGGTGCTCAAATGTAAAATACAGTCATGACAAAACTCTCTATACACTCTCGATACCAAAGATTTTTGTTTTCATGAGTTCTTGCCTAAGTTCTAGAGTATAGGCATGCATGATCTGTCCTATATCAGGGTACTTTGAAATGGAGTTCATTGGGTCTGCCGCTCCTCAACTGCCATGTTTATACCTCATACCTTACAGAACTCCATGTCTATCTTCTCCATCTACATTAATCAATGCAGTTGATGGCTTCAACTCAAAGTCTTAAATAGTAAATACAAAGGGAGCAATCTCCTTAAAAAAGGGTGTCATCCCTGCATATCCACAATCTATTCTTAGCTTCATTCTGCCCAAGACTTAGTGAGCTTGGGGTGCATAAATATAGCTGAGTATATCTGAGGACATACTCAGAGTATAGCTGAGGACAGAAAACTGATCTTACACGTGTCCTCAATATCTGCCGTGTGAACAGCAGGAGGTATTTAACAGCAGCAGCATGGTAAAGTTATCAAAACACTGAGAATCTAAACATCTAGTTATAAAAAAACTCACCTGCTTAGGTTGATCTACAAAAGCAGAAAGTCCTGGCTTCACAGAATCAAAAATTTCCCCTTCCAGAATTGGAAGCTGGCCTATTTTGTCCATGGAAGAAAACAGAAGACAGATGGCTGATTACCAAAAGCTACCCTGTTTCTGATAATGGGTTCTGTTGATATGACCTACTAGATTAACCTATTCCTGCAAGCCATCCCAAGTAATCCCACCGTGAGTAGTGGCTTATAGGAGTATTGCGTAAAGGGACAGAAGATGACAGGCAATTCTTGAGAGTCCCTCTGCCATTTCTCGGGGTGGACACCTCCTACTCCTGCTCCTAAGCTCTATATGTAACCCGAGAACCCTGGAAATTCAGAAAAAGTTAATCTTCAGGGTCCTCTCATCTCTTTCTCCAAGGATGGCAGTGATCCTCTTGCAAGACCACGTCCAATATTCTCAAAATTCTGGACTCTGAAGTATCAACTACCTTTAGAGAAAAGGACAAATTACAACTGTATTTCTTGGACATGTAGGTTTCCAACTACAGGCAACCCAGATCTCTTTAATTTCACATTGAATTAAACTGTATGTTCAATTATCATCCAAAATTAAATTCTGTTATTCGTATTGGGGTGTCTGGGTAGCTTAGTCAGTTGAGCGTCTGACTTTGGCTCAGGTCATGATCTCACAGTTGGTGAATTCAAGCCCTGTGTCCAGCTCTGTGCTGATGGCTCAGAGCCTGGAGCCTGTTTCAGATTCTGTGTCTTTCTCTCTCTCTGCCCCTCCCCCACTCATGCTCCTGCTCTCTCTCTCTCTCTCTCAAAAAATAAATGTTAAAAAAGTTTAAAAAAAGATTCTGTTATTCGTATCACATACTCTTAGCACATTTGTTTCTAGAAGGAGAGGCTGAAGTGTAGATTAACAGGCACCGATGAGGGTATAAGTTGCACTTACCTGCTATTTTCTGCACAAAGGTGTAAACATGAATTCGTGTTCCAGTGCTCCCTGCATCAAACATAATTCCATACAGTGTGCTAGTACTGACATTGATGGGGCACATGGAAGACAGGAAGACACCCTCAAACCAAGTCTGTTGGTCTCTGTGGAAGACAGTGCTGCAAACACAGGATGTCACCAGCATGAGAAAGGCTGCCCCCCATGCAGTGGCCATTCTCCTTCCAAGATGTGGTGAGTTTAGGCTTTTGTTGCAGAAGCAGTGCTGTTCACACACCTGCAGTGGCTTATAGGACAAAAGACACACATAGTTAGACCAACTGGTCTTTGGTTCAAACCTGTAAAGGAAGAAACACCTACTACAGAAATCCTACCCCTTTCGCTAAGATGTTCTTTCTCTATTTTTTATAAGCAGCACAACAAGCTAGACCACAGTAACATAGGCTCTTAGCACCTTTTCCCAAAGAGTATCTTGTTGCAATAGAAAACTAGGATTTAAAATATATTTCCTCATTCTCTGCTTTCAGTTGTAAGGTGGATTCCTCATATTCGAGGCTCTCTCTGCCACCACCGTGCTCTTATTGTTGACTCTAATTGTCTTCTTTCCATTTTGATAATTTTGTCTTTAGATCGTATATTAACCCTCTCTCCCTCCCACTTTCCTTCTCTTTTGTCTTTTTTGATTGACATGTTTAAATTTCTGAATTAAAGTTATAAAGTTACAAGGAAGTTATAAAATCACTAGTATTTGGGTGTCCACAGGCTTTGAAAATCAGGCTACTGGACTGCTACCTGTGACCAATAATATTGCCAGTGGCTTGTACATACAATCACATTTTAGGGAAATCAACTTAATTTAAAAACAATTAAATGGACCATTATAGGTCATTTTTTTTAAAGTTTCTTTCTCTCTTTAAGTAATCTCTATACTCAGTGTGGGGCTCAAACTCACAACCCACAGATTAAGAGTTGCATGCTGTTCCAGTCCAAGTGAATCAGCCAGGAGCCCTGACCATTAGTCTTTTTTTTTTTTTTTTTTTTTTTTTTTGAGAGAGAGAGACAGCATGAACAGGGGAGGATCAGAGACAGAGGGAGACACAGAATCCGAAGACAGCCTTCAGGCTCTGAACTAGCTGTCAGCACAGAGCCCGACGCGGGGCTCAAACCCACGAACCGTGAGATCATGACCTGAGCCGAAGTCAGATGCTTAACCGACTGAGCCACCCAGGCGCCCCTTTGACCATTCGTCTTAAAAAAACATCTTTCACAGGTTTCAGGCCATGTTATCCCCCTAGAAGTTAAGGCAGGCCGGCAAATTAAGCCAGAGAGGCTCAATGATTTGCTGAAAGTCATAAAGCAGATCAATGATGAAATCTTGATCAGAAATCAGTTTTCACCTTTGCCAATCTTTCTTCTTCTCTAATTCCAGAAGCCTCCCTTATGGGAAATTATTGCCTATATTTCTTTATATGTTCATAGCAAAGACAAAAATCTTAGCATTAGTGCTCAGCATTATTTGTTTTAGATCAGTATATTATAGCAGGTTGAATACAAATGATGCTGAAAACCTGGAGTAGGGTTACATGAAAAAATGTCTCTTGAATTAGCTATATTTTCTTTGCTCTAGGCTCTATTTTCTTCCAGTATTCATGAAGAATGCCGTATCGATCCTCTAACATGTAAGACTTCATTAATGGCCCTTTATGCACTTAGCTCAAAACAGTTTTGAGAGTCCCCTTTGAGCTTTCATCTCTGGACTTCTTATGTAAGTCACAGTAACTGGTTACGTAAGATCTAATTCCGAAATTCCTATGATCTGGTCCCCTTATCTCTAACAGAATACTCAGTATATTTGGAGTAGAGATAGAGGATTCTCAGTCATTCTCAAGTTTGTTGACCTCCTAGGATTCATTTTATCAAAATGCCTCTCTTCCCATAGGTGACATATTGTATAAAATAATGCGAATTGAGGGTGCCTGGGGGCTGAGTTTGAGCCTGCATCTGGCTCACTCCACTGACAGCACAGAGCCTGCTTCCAATCCTCTCTCTCCCTCTGTCCCTCCCCTGCTTGTTTAATGTTTAATATTAATGTTTAAATTAATGTTTAAATATAATGTTTAAAATGTTTAATAAGTAAACATTTTAAAAAATAATGCAAATTGAAGTTAACTGCATTTGGAGTTTAAACTTCTTTGGCTAGGGGAAAAAAACAACTTTTCAAATCTCGAAGAAAACTTTATCCCAGGAAAACAACACTGAAATAGAGCAGCTGCTTAGCCAGATTCATACTCACATCTTAAATCACTCCCTTTGGCTTATTCTTCTTTTACAGCAAACAGACTGGTCATGTAGATCAATCTAAATAACTGAAAACAGAAACAACCATTTCAGATTCTCGGAATATTAATGGATCCTGGCCTTGACCAGATTTCAAACTATATCCACTCCTTGGTCCGTTTTCTCCCTCAAGAAGAGCATTTAGGACTCTCCAGTCACCAGCTTTCCTCTACCTTTATGACTAATTCCAGAGCAGCAGCTTAGGGCTCACTCATTTTTTCTCTATTATTGTGGTTTCTGAAAAGCCTCTCCAGCTTCTATTTCCATTAAGCAAACATTTGTTTTTCTTCCAAAAGAGATTTCACGTGGAAAAAAATGCATGCTAGATATCTGTTTTCATGAAGTGAAAAAGTGCAGAGTCATACCAGGTGTTTAGTGTGAAACTAAACAGATCTTAGAGAAAGCAAAGGATGAAAACATAAAATGCCCCTTCTGCTTTTAATCCCTACCTTCAAACACCACTTCCTGTCTTATTTTTCTTTAAGATTAGTTAAGAATGGTATTCGAAAGGCTTACAATTTAGAGTGTATAGCATGGGATCCTCTTTTACATGACTGCAGCCTGCAAAGCTTGCTCATTCACTTTGTTAGTCTTTGCTCAAATGTCACCTTCTTGAGACCTTCCCTGTCTACTCAATTTAAAAGTGCAGCCCACCTGGCCACATGCACATCTTCTACCTTCCTTCCCTGTTTATTTTTTTTTCCCCATAGCGCTTTCCATCTTTTGTATAGCTTACTACTTCTGTGTTTGTTTGTTTTTTTCATATTCCCTGCTCTCTGCCATCCTCATGTAAGCTACATATGGGTAGGAATTTTTGTCTGTTGTGCACGCTAATATGTTCCTGGCACTGGAACAGTGCTAGCACACATTAGGTGTTGAATAAATACTCTGAGAGGATGAATAGTGATCCAATAACTCGGGCATTGGATCCTACCCATTTAACAATATTTAAGAGCTGACTTCTTTCCAAAGGGAGGTTAATTACCTTCTCTCTGGAAGATCACGATTCCAAACTTCCAAAGCAAGACTATTTCTTCAAACATGTCAATTACATGTCTTATACGCTACTCAATACAATACAGATAGTCAAGTTTACTTTCTACAGACTGGGGAGTATACACATCAGTATACTGAAATTCACTTTCACAATTGGTCTTCTCAACATCTCTTGCTCACTTTCTCCTATGCACCCCCATAAAGCCTCCTCTTCAATTCTTTTGAGACCTTGGGGACAGCTAGTGTTTGTCACTATTCTCATTTCCTTCCAAGGTCTTTTCAATAGATCTTTGACTCTATAAGAAACACTAAAACTCCCTAGTCAGCCTCCCCAGAGCTTCACACTCCAGATTTCCTTCTTCCATGTCACCCAGACAGACCACAATCTCACAGAACCCGGGCCCCATTTGGGTGCTCACCTGCTCATGTTTGCCTGTTCCTGTGAAACCTTGCTTTCACTGTCGGTTGCCTTTTGCTCTTTGCTCCTATTTCAACCCTTCTGAATTAAGCCAGCTTTGCGAACCACATTCACCTTTGTGCTAGCTTGCAACTAATTACGTGGCATTTTGCTAACTTACTCCCTTCTTGATCTTTCACTCCTCGCTTATCCACCTTTTTTCTGGGTACACATGATTGTCTGGTTCATCTACTTTTATGATAGTTAGTGCCAACTAGTAGAATTATTGTTTGTAGGGCAGAAGTTGCTCAGGAACTGAATTCTGTGTTCTTATACAGGATATTACATGTTATACTTATAATTACAAATTATGTAACTATGTAAGAATGTTATTAATTCCCGACCATTTCATATTTTTACAACCTTAGTCCACTCCTTGATAGCTTCTATCCTTGAGATGAACTTAGAAACCTGGGCATTGAATTGTCTAATTAATAAGCATTTATTGAATGTGGGGCACCTGGGTGGCTCAGTTAAGCATCCAACTCTCAAATTTCAGCTCAGATCATGATCTCGTGGTTCATGGGATTGACCCCCATGTCAAGCTCTGGGCTCATAGCTGCACAGCCTGTTTGGGATTCTTTCTCCACTTCTCTCTGCCCCTCTCCTGCACACACGTGCATACTCTCTTAAACTTCTGAATAAATATTTCTTTAAATTAGAAGTAAGTAAATAAAAAGGTCATATATTTAAAAAAATAAGCATTTTCTGAATGTCTGATATATACCAGACACTGTGGTATCTTCTAGATACAAAAGAGGAATGAGATACAGGCCCAACTCTTGGGGAGACTTCAGCTTACTAGAAGAAACAGACAAGTAAACCAATAGCTATAATGTACATACTGTGGTAAGTTCTCTTATGGGAATATGCATAGAACGTTATCGGAATGGACGTAAGAGGCAAGTAACTCATCTCGGAGGAAGGATAGAGCTGGGAAGGAAGAGGGAGGGTCCTTAAGGGATAAGAGGCCTAAGCTGGGTCCTGAATCAGAGGTAGGATTAGCCTGGTGAAGTGACACAAGGAGAATCCTGAGAACTTTAAGTATAAAACAGATGGAGTATAGAGAACCAGAATAGAGCACAGGTGTGAGAAATGATGGTTCTATAGGCAGTGAATCATATTTCAAAGAATGGACTGGTTTTCCTTATACAGTTCCATGGGAACACCTGATTGTTATTTAAGTCCTTCTATTCCCTCCCCAAACAAATATAAGTATTGACTGGCCTGAATAAAATGACACAGTATTTCTCAACAGTTTAAAGTAACAGAACGGGAAAATGGAAAGGTATACCAAAAAGTCTTTGTGAAGCTCCCACTGTCAATTCATTTGAGCTCCACAGAAAAGCTAGCTTTAACGAAGTTAAACATTAAACACAAAGCAAATTTAAAATGTAACTAGAGTGAAAAATTTAAATAAACTGAATTATGGAAATGGATTAGCCAAACCACCTAGAGCATAAGTTATTCAAGGAGAGCAAAACCAAAACTGGTCTAATTTAAGTATGAAATATATTCAGCACAGTGAGCAATGCTTCATTTGGGAATATAAGTTGGGACCTACAAACCCAATACCAAGGGCCAGAGCTCTAGAATGCTTTGCTCTTTGAAGAGTGTCTAAGGTGAGGGAACATGACATCTCTTGTATTCCCAAACACAAGTACTGAGCCTGGAACATGTACATCAGTAAGTTTCTCATAAATAGACTTGGTACAATTGAACTAATAATATCTGCAGACAAAAGCACTTGGGAAGAGGTACCAGCTTTCCCAGTGTCTTACTATGGCTATCACATAACCAACTCTCCATTCCCCTCCAAACCAGCTCATGGATAGTAATGCTATTCCAGGAATTCTATTTATTTATTTATTATTTATTTATTCACAAACTCATTCATTCATTCATGTAGCCATTCCAGAAATAATCAGTATCCGCTGCCCAATGCTACTTACAAGTAAGGTATGCAAAGATGAATCATCTTAGACCTGCTCTTTGAGAGACTACAGTAAACAGGAAATAAATACATGTCCATTAACTACCTCTGTAGAGTTAAAATGTGACAGGTAGCACAGCTGTCATGTTCTGAGACTTTAAACAGGGAGAGGTTATTTCCAGCTAGAATAATTCAGAAGGCTTTATAAAAGAAGTGGCATTTGAAGAAGGTCCTGAGAAGGGGCATTAAGATAGGAGAGGAGTGCTTTTCAGGAAACAATGATTCAAGATATGGATATAGAAAAGGGATGGAAAGCCTCTGGGGAATAGTGAACACATCAGCTTGACTAACTGTAATAGGAAATGAAGTTGAAAAGGCAAATTCAATTCAGACAGGAGAGTACACCAAACACTCAGCTGAGTTTAGACTAAACTCTGTAGGCAACGGGAAGCCATTGAAGATTTTGAGCAAGGGAGTGTCACAAATATGAATATGGCCATTACATGTAAGAAAGACTGAAGTGGGAGCCTTAGTAGGCTCCATTCCAGTGTCTAATTCTACAAATGTTCACTGATACCCACTAAGTGCTGGGTGCTTGAGAATTAAATGTGAACAAAAACATTTTTATTCAAGATGCTCGGTCTGGCAGAGGTGACAGACATAGACACAAATAACCGCACCTTCAAGTTAATCATAAAAACACTAATGGAGCCCAGGGTCTTAAAAGACTAACTCTACTGACAGAATTAGGAAAGGCATCATGAGATAGGACTTGAACTGATTGTGAAAAATGAATAGAACTACAAAAATAATACAGACATGTGGATAAAAACCAGAGGGACTATAAAAAGATAAAATAGATAGTAGGTAAATTATGAATGGCTTGATTTCATTTTTATTTCCTCAAAAATGGGTCATATAGATTTCAGAAACAAAAAAATACACTACTAGTGGAGGAGGGTACTACTAGTGGAGGAGGGTATAGAAGAGAGGGTTAGCACTTAATGCAGAGGACTGTGGCCAAAGGAGCACAATCTGAAGTAATAATAATAACATTATCAGCTAATATTTATTGAAACCTTAATACTAGCTAAGCACTATGTTAAGTATTTTACATGCATTATCTCATTTAATCTCTCAGTAGTACTCTGTGAGGTAGGTTTTATTTATTAACATTCCCATTTTAGAAATGAGAAAACTGAGTCATAAAAAGCCGGGTAATATAAGACCACATAGTAAATGAAAAGAGCCAGAAATCAAACCCAGATGGTCTAATTCCAAAGCCTACAGTTTTAACCACTAGGTCACCTAGGAAAGGTCACCTAGAATGACTCCAGGGAAAAATGGATTTGAGGGTGGGAAGAGAAGGTAGAGCAGAGAATGATCAGAGATGAAGCTGGAAAGTTAGACTGGCATCAACATGCAAAAGTCTTACAGTAGTTTGATCTGCTTCCTATATATGACCAAGAAATTCTGATCTGTTTCCTGCCAGTTAGAACCAGAACTTCACATATTTCCAGGATCTGACCATTTCTAATCACTCATTGCTACCACCTTGGCCCAAGCCACCATCATCTCTCATGTGATTTACTCTGTCTTAACAGAGCTCTTTTTTAAAAAAATTCGTTTTTTAATATTTATTCATTTTTGAGAGACAGAAACACAAAACATGAGTGGGGGAGGGGCAGAGAGAGAGGGAGACACAGAATCCAAAGCAGGCTCCAGGCTCTGAGTTGTCAGTCCAGAACCTGACATGGGGTTTGAACTCACAAATCGTGAGTCACGACCTGAGCTAAAGTCAGATGCTTAACCGACTAAGCCACCCAGGCGCCCCAGAGCTCTGTTTAAAAAAAAATTTTATGTAATTTGAGAGAGGGCGAGAGCAAGCACATGTGAATGCAATAGTGAGCGCGGGGGGGGTGGGGGTGGGGCAGAGAGAGAGGGAAAGAGAATCCCAGGCAGACTATGTTGTCAGGGCAGGGCCCAACTCAGGACTTGATCCCACAAACCGAGAGATCAGGACTGAGCCGAAATCAAGTGTCAGGTGCCTAAGTGACTGAGCCACCCAGGTGCCCCAATAGATCTCTGCTTTTACTTTTACACCTCTGAAGTCTTTTTATTTAAAAATATTTTTAATGTTTATTTTTTGAGAGACAGAATGTGAGCAGGTCAAGGGGCAGAGAGTGAGAGAAACACAGAATCTGAAACAGGTTTCAGGCTCTGAACTGTCAGCAGAGAGCCTGACCGGTGGGGGGGGGGGAGGCTTGAACTCATGAACTGTGACATCATGGAGCCGCCAAAGTTGGACACTTAACCGACTGAGCCACCCAGGTGCCCCACCTAGAGTCTATTTAAAAAAAATTTTTTTTAATGTTTTATTTATTTTTGAGAGAGAGAAACAGCGTGAGCAGGGGAGGGTAAGAGAGAGAGAGGGAGATACAGGATCCAAAGACAGGCTCCAGGCTCTGAGCTAGACACGGGGGCTCGAACCCACGAACCGTGATATCATGACCTGAGCAGAAGTCGGACACTCAACCAACTGAGCCACCCAGACGCCCTGAGTCTATTTAACAAGGAAACAAAGTTATCCTTTTAAAATGTTACAGCATGTCTCTCCTCTGCAAAATCCAGCAGAGGCTTCCCATTTCCCCCAGAGTAGCATGATTCCAACAACAGCTTTCATGGCTCCACCTGTTGTGCCTTCCTCCCCATTACCTCTCTAACCTTATCTAAATTTTAACCTTACTCACTCCCCGGCAACACAGACCTCTGTGTGCTTACATGTCAAACATACTCTGGCCTTAGGGCCGTTGCTCTAGCTGTCCCCACTGTCTGAAATATACATCCACTTGATAAATTCCTACAACTCCTTCAAATCATTGTTCAAATGCTACTTTCTTAATGAGACCTATCTTTAATATTAACCTCTCTCCCTCATGTGGCCTTACCTCTGCCTGCTTTCTCAATCCTTTTTACTCTGATCTTTTTTTTTCCATAGCACTTATCACATTCTAACATATTAGACAGCTTATATATTGTGCTTATTATCTGTGTTCTTCTGATAGAATATAAGCTTCTAGAGAGAAGGAATATTTGTTTACTGATGTAGCCCAAGCATGTAGAGGAGTGTCCAAGAAAGTTCTCAACAGAAACTGACAACAGGAAAGTGCTAAGTGACATAAAAAGGGAAAAATAATATATACTTTCATAGATTTTTAAGAGACTATAACTGATGGATGAATACCTAATCTAGTCATATTGATTTGTTTTAGGAGAAAATATAATTTTATTTTTCTGAATCTATTAATTCTATAGCTATATTGCTATATTGAATTTCTTTAACCACTGTTAAAATTGTGATAAACTAACTTTCCAAAAAAAAAGAATCTAACGGATACTAAACATTATTTACATTGTCCAAGTTTTATCAAACCAACAAATATTTGGGATGGTATACATTAGTTACCTATTGATGCATAACAGATCATCTCAAAATTTAGTTGCTTAAAATAATAAACATTCATCATCTTACAGTTTCTGTAGTTCAAGAATTTGAGAATTGGATAGTTCTGGCCAGGGTCTCTCATGATACTGGAGTCAAGATGCAGGCTCCCCAGGCTGCAGTTAACTGAAGGCTTGACTAAAGCTGAAAACCCACCCTCAAAATGGCTCACTCAATGGTTGGCAAGTTAATGCTGGTTGTTAGAAGGAAGCCTCAGTTGCTTCCCAAGTGCACTCTCCTGTGCTCACTTCGGCAGCACATATACCAAGTGGACTCTCCAAAGAGCCTTGAATATCTTCACAACATGGTGGTTGGCTTCCTCCAGGGTGGACAATCCAAGAGAGAGCAAGGTAGAAACAGCAATGTTTTTTAATGACTTAGCTCTGCAAGTCATATACTATCACTTCCCCCATATTCCATTGGTCATACAGACCAACCCTAATGACATATATGAGAGGATGGGCATGAATACCAGGAGGTGAGAATCATTGGGGGCATTCTTGGAGGCTACTCCAAGTTATAACCAGTATTTGCATAATATTTTGTGTTCAGCTTTTTTTCCCCCAAACACATTTCTATTACCAGAGCTTATACACTTTAAAAAAAATTTTTTTTAATGTTTATTTTTGAGTGAGAGACAGAGTTTGAGTGGGGGAGGGGCAGAGAGAAAGGGAGACACAGAATCCAAAGCAGGCTCCAGGCTCTGAGCTGTTAGCACAGGGCCCAACGCAAGGCTCCAATTCACAAACTACAAGATCATGACCTAAGCCAAAGCTGGGTGCTTACATGACTGAGCCACCCAGGTGCCCTGAGCTTACACACTTCTTATTTGGAAAACTACATGGTATTCCAATGATATTAACTCTTCTTTTTTAAAATTTTTAAAAATGTTTACTTATTTTGAGAGAGAAGGAGAGAGTACACGCAGGAAGGGCAGAGAGAAGAGGAGAGAGAATCCCAAGCAGGCTCCACACTGACAGCATAGAGTCCAATGTGGGGGCTCAATTTCATGAACCATGAGATCATGACCTGAACCAAAATCAAGAGTAGGATGCTTAACCAACAGCCACCTAGGTGCCCTGCCTCATTTTTTTTTTAATGTTTATTTTTGAGAAAGACAGAGTGTGAGCAGAGGGGGAAGACGGGCAGAGAGAGAAGGGGACCGAGGATGCAAAGCAGGCTCTACACTGACAGCAGTGAGCCTGATGCGGGGCTCAAACTCCCAAACCATGAGATCATGACCTGAGCCGAAGTTGGATGCTTACCTGACTAAGCCGCCCAGGTGCTTGATCATTTTTTTTTTTAACGTTTATATCTGAGAGAGTGCGTACAAGCAGGGGAAGGGAAGAGAGAAAGTGGGAGAGAGAGAATCCTAAGCAGGCTCCATGCTGTCAGCACAGAGCCCAACATGAGGCTCGATCTCACAAACCATGAAATTGCATCCTGAGCCAAAATCAAGAGTCAGACACTTAACTCATTGAGAAACCCAGGCATCCCTCAATGATATTAACCCTTAAAAATTAAAAACAATATGTACTTTTAATTTCTCTCCAAATGTCATATCCCACCACTTGATGTTTTCCATTGTTTGTTACAGTCACAATATTTTACTTAAGGAAAAGCATTAAAGTAAAAAAAACTACAACTCATACAAACATCCTGCTTGTCACTAAGGTGAAAAAATTTAAATACTTTAAAAAGGTCAAATATATTCAGGAAAGAGTAGGAAAAAAGTAAACAAGTCACTACATTTGTTAAAATTATAGGCATCCATTAATAACTGAATACTAAACCTAACAGTGAAATGAAATACTAAATCAAGGAAGGTATAGAATGAAAATATTTGTATTAACTTATATTTTTTAAATATTTTATAAATATTTTAAAATATTTATACCAAATTTCTTCATGCTATATACAGAAAGAAAATTTCTAATCAGACAATGGTACCATTAATACTTAGGTACTGAAGTGATATTTGGTAGAAAGGGATAAGACTAACTGGCATAGATATGAAAACCACTGAAAAATTTTATAATAAGCATTTTTCAAGTATCAATAAAAATGGTTATTAAATAATCAACTTGTATTAGATCACTGCCAAAAAGACCTGCATAATAATATAGTAAGAGCATGAAAACTAAAGAGGAGAGATCGGACAGCAGGAATTTTCCAATAGTAGGAGCTGTGCTGGCAGAGGAGAGGAGTCTTGCCCCAAACGCTCAGCTCAAATCTGACCACATTGTCCCAAGTGGGATTCATAGATCAGAAGGGGAGATGAATGAGATCTTTTAAGGTCTCTCCAACCCTAAGATCAAACACTCCCAATGAAGGAATTAGAATTGATACATTGGTAGTTACCAACAAATATAAAATTCTTTCCTATAAACAGATCACTTCTCTATTTTATTTCATTTTAATCAAAACATCATTAGACAAGTGTCAGGCCCATTCTCTACAATGAAACCGTTTGGGTGTTATACCAAAATGAGATCAGGCAGTGCCTGACTTCATTCTTCATTGTTTCAGGCTTGACTTAGCTACGATAATCACTGCATGGGGAAAGATGTTGCTCTTGCTGCCTTTCTTCACAAGTCACAAGGCCTTTTCTTACCCGTTCATTAAAGTAAAAAACCTTTAGATAGAAAGATACTACTAGTCAGGAGAGGGTTAATATTGCCCCAATGAGCAAATATAATGAAAACCTAAGGTAACAACTATCTTTGCCTTTGAACTCCTATCCATTGTGGGAGGCACTTATGTGCAGGAGAGTATCTGCAAGGATCAGTGCTCTTTGTCACTGTTTACACTGGAATTTTCAGAAAGGGAAGTGAAAACCTATTATCCTTTCTTGTTACCAAATGAAAAATATCTACTGCTTTAAATATTTTAAATCAAAATGAAAAAATGAGTAAGACTGAAATATTACAAGGATACCTTATCTATAAAGCAAGGAATAGGGCTTCCACATTAAGTACATTTCTTCCAAATGTGTCTAAGATGCTTCCCCTTTAAAGAACATAATATTTTTATTTTAGCAATATTTGCTACCAATATTTTTCTAAAATTTTTTTTATGTTTTGAGAGAGAGCAAGCGTGAGTGGGGGAGGGGGAGAGAGGAAGGGGGG
>CM053560.1:26404154-26644185 GCA_028646485.1 Cryptoprocta ferox | reverse complement strand
AGAGGGAGGGAGACAAAACACGAGAGACTCTTGAATACTGAAAACAAACTGAGGGGGAATGGGGAGGGGGAAAGGTAATGGGGGGTGGTGGTCTTGGTGGAGGTCACTTGTGGGGAAGAGCACTGGGTATTATATGGAAACCAACCTGACAATAAAGGGTAAAAAAAATAAATAAATAAAAATAAAAAAATAAAAAAATAAAAATAAACAAATTTTTGAATCACTGGGATATAAATCAGAGAGCTGTAATTATTAGACTTTAATGTCAACTGATGCAAATAAGGGTCTCTCTAAAAGAATAAGGGTTGTAGACTTTGTGACACACTTTTAGTGGCTTATAGACCCCTTTCCATTTACTATAAGCTCTTAGCTAGGAACAGAAAGCAGAAAGTAAGGAAATTTGACCTATGGAAAAGTGGGGTATTACTTTGTATTGGCTACTTACCAATACTTTCTTCTTCTAGGCATTCCCCTTTGTTTCTTTCAACTAATGTGCCATTTTTTCAACCTGTAGAAGATGGACATGGATAATCAGAAGAGCAAAGTTCTCTTTTCTCTCATCAGTATGCTTATTTTTGATGCAATTATCTTTCCACACTTGTTTCCAATCTGTTCAGTCTTTGGAAACCAGATCACCACACTTATCACCCGACTTGCAGTCTAGTACTCATGGGCTCTTTCTCTTCCATACTTTCTTCTTGTTCAAACTACAACCACAGCCACTTTATAAAGTCACTTGTTTATAAAATCAGCAACAGCAAAGGGAGGCAAGTCACACTCCTTCTAAAAGTTAGTGTATATTTTTGTATAAATATATGTGGGTAAATGTATGGGGGGGCAGTGACTAAGGAGCTAATCCATAAATAAAGTAGATAAAATCTAGCTTATGCACTTTGTCGAGTCTTTTCTTGGCTGTAAAGAATTCAGGTAATAAGTTGTGTGGAGGGCCTCAGTGGCTCTGTTGGTTAAACGTCTACTTGATTTTGGCTCAGGTCATGGGTTCGAGCCCTGCATCAGGCTCTGGACTGGCAGTACAGAGCCTGCTTGGAACACTCTCTCTTGTAACAGAAGGTACAAACTCAAATATCTAAATACTTACTGGGGCCAAGCAGGAAATGTGAGTAAAGTTATAAACCAACAGGAAGTGGTGAGGGCAATGACAAAGTAGAGAGTACACATCCCACCTAAGATGGCAGTTGCTTGCTGCTGCCACAAATTGCTGCCACAATGAAAGATAGGTCCAGTACTGCCAGGTCTTCTGATTTTTCAAGATAAGCTGAAAGTACAGATTTCTTTGTAGAATTTGGTTTTTAAACAGTGACAACTAATTCCATTTAAATATTTAAGAAACCCAAAAACCACTGTGCAAGCCAGGCAAAACACATCTGTGAGCCAAATCCAGCCTTCAAGTTATAAGTTAGTGACTCTGCTCTGTAGGATAAAACAAACTCCCTATCTAACATTTGAAGTCTGTCACTGTGAATTCCCAGGCTATCTTACCAAAGTCCTTTGCCCACTATTTTCATACAAGAACCCTCTGCTCTAGTCTAGCAGTTTTCAAACTTTAGGCTGTATCAGAATCACCTGGAGGGCTTGTTAAAACAGACTGGTGGGCCTCACTACCCATTCTGATTCAGCAGGTCTCAAGTGGGGCCTGAGAACTTCCATTTCTAATTTGTAACAAGTTCCCTCCCAGGTGATGCTGATGCTACTGGTCCATGGACCACACTTTGGGAACCATTGTTCCAGTTAAACACCTCCTTGTCTCTAATATACATTGACTTTTGCTCATATGATTCTACCTTTCCAGAAAGCCTTCCCTCTTCTTTTCAGCCCACCTCCTTCTACAAACTTTCTCTGAATATGACAATCTTTCATACCACCAAATTCCTGCAGCACTTATTGTCTATGCTATGTCCCCCTTATCCATCACTGCCTGGTGTTTGTTTTTGTTTATTGTTAACTGTTTGTATATAGGTGCCAGTGAAGTTTTGTACTCTCAGAGATCAGTGTTCAGGTCATTATACACCTGAGTGTAAGCCACCTGAAGGCTTGTAGCCCTCAAGCTATCAAGTAGCATGGTATACAAGTTGGTACTCACAAAACAGTTCAATGATTTTATTTTTAAGTTAGCTCTACATCCAATGTGGGGCTCAAATTACAACCTTGAGACCAAGAGTTACAAGCTCTATTGACTGAGCCAGTGAGGCACGTCCTCCCTAAATCTTTTTCTTTTTTAATGTTTGTTTATTTTTGGGAGCTCTAGAGAGAGACAGAGAGGCCAAGCTCGAGCCACAAGGAAGCACAAGTGGGGGAGGGGCAGAGAGAGAGGAAGACACAGAATCTAAAGCAGGCTCCAGGCTCTGAGTTGTCAGCACAGAGCCCAACATGGTGTTCAAACCCACAAACTGTGAGATCATGACCTGAGCTGAAGTAGGATGTTTAAAGGACTGAGCCACCCAGGTACCCTGTCACTAAATGTTTCTTAAATGAACATCTGACAGATCTATGAAATCAAAGTGCAGATAAATAAGCCTGAAATTTGGGTGTATCCTTTTTCTTAGAGAACTTTTATTCCTGTGTGACGTCTTTGTCAGAATGGACAATAAAAATTGGATATTTTGCAAACAAATTGCCAGTGGTAATAATTTTATGGCAACACATTTTGTATAAAAATAAAAGGCAATGGTAAAAAAACAAAATGAAACAGATTTTAAAATTGGTAACAGTATATCTTTGATCTCAAGGATTCCTTATCCCCTGCAGAGATGTGAACTAGTCCATTACACAATACCTATTTAGGGGCGCCTGGGTGGCTCAGTCGGTTAAGCATCCGACTTTGGCTCAGGTCATGATCTCACGGCTTATGGGTTCAAGCCCACCATCAGGCTCTGTGCTGACAGCTAGCTCAGAGCCTGGAGACTGTCTTTGGATTCTGTGTCTCCCTCTCTCTCTGACCCTCCCTTGCACACGCTGTCTCTCTCTCAAAAATTAAAAAAACAAAAACAAAAAAAGAAAACCTGAAACCTATTTAATACAATTCTGTATTTGTATAACGTGCAATAAAAAAGATGAAAGTAACTCACTCCCCATGATATTCAGAAATATTGATCAGTCACCTCAGACATAGTTTGGATAATGTATTTATGCATGATTCTAAATGCTGAGTGAAAACAAAATCAAAAGCTGTTTCTTCACCTACTCCCACCTATGGAGTCACATCTGCTATCCGGTGATTTCAAGGATGATTTAGAAGTAGAAACTTGGGTCTTCAGGCTAAACCAGAATAAAGCCACAGAGGACTTTACAGACTAAAATAGTAGTTCCCCTATTTGGGAACTACTAGAAGAAAATATTAGAAGTACTATATATTTTGATATGTAGTCCTATGTTATTTGGCTTTTTTTTTTTTTTTTAACAACTCCACACTTGATATTACATCAATAGGACACAAGAAAAGTTACCATTTGGTAAAGACAGAGACTCCAATTCAGAAAGAAAAACAAAAACCACCAGAAGCATATGAAATACATTTATATTATAGCTTTAAGGTAGTAGAGATGTTACCTTGTATCAGGATACTTGTCCAACCTACTAGGGCCATAATGATCTTGATCTTATCTACGTGAGGATTCAGCCAAGACACTCCACACTTCTTTGTTGAGCAGGAACTATGCAAACTGGTGAAAAAAAGAATTGTAAAGCCAAGTCAACAAAACATTAAGTGGACTATTCGAAGTTTTAAAAGCATTAGTATTCTAAAAAAATAAAACAAAGAAAATTTATTCATCAAGATAATCCTGAAACTTCACAGTAAACCTGCCTACTAGAAATTGTGGAATACTACCAGATTAATTGTTAAACAGCAACTTCCTACTCTACTATCTGTATCATCAGATGTGTCTTCTAATAGATTACTGAATAATAATAACATCAAGTTCTTTGGTAGAGAATGTGGAGGTTCAGAAGACTGGAGATTCTAGAATCACTTCTACTATGGTATAAATATGGGCCTTTCTCTTAGCCATATTCGTATCGCAACAGTTTTAACTACAAATCAAACTTATAGTCAATAAAAATGTTGTAGGATTAAATAACTACAAAGTACATGCAATTCAAATACATGTGTATCAAGAAATAACCTCATTACAATCAAATTTTCCTTTTATAAATGAGTCTATAGGCCTATGCTCAAACAAGGAAAGTCCTGGACTGACTTGCATATGGTACCATTTTTTAGAATGAATTCCAAATATACAGCCTGTGATAGAAGATGCCCTAACCTCTGTTTTCTACAAGTTATCAATAGGGTACATTTTCAGAACTTTAGACAAAAACTCATCATAACTTTATGGATTCCATATCAGAGGGAACCCCTTCAATGTATGGTGATTCCACCAAGGACCCACCAGAGTGTGACATACAAACAGAAAATGCACCAGAAAATACAGTAAGCTATCAAAGGGCAGGGGGTGGAGGGTTGGGCAAAACAAGAAAAGGGGAGTGGGAGATGCAGGCTTCCAGTTGTTGAATGAATAAATCATGGGAATAAAAGGGATTTTGGGAATAAATTAAGTATAGAAAATATAACCAATGATACTGTAATAGCATCACAGTGACATATGGTAGCTAAACTTGTGGTGAGCCATAACACCTAGAGAAAGTGAATCACCTGAAACTAATGTAACACTGCGAGTCAACCATACTCAAAAAAAAAAAAAAAAAAAAAAAAAAAGAAAGTAAGCTAAGATCATGCTAACACACAGTAGGTCTAAAATGATTTTCAGGGCGCCTGGGTGCCTCAGGCGGTTAAGCGTCTGACATCAGCTCAGGTCATATCTCACAGTTTCTGAGTTTGAGCACCCCCATTGGGCTCTGTGCTGACAGCTCAAAGGTCGAGTCGGCTTGGATTCCATCTCCCTCTCTCTCTCTCTGCCCCTCCCCCGCTCTTTCTCTCAAATAAAAAAAAAAACATTAACAAAAATTTAAATATTTTTTGGGCTCATTGCAAATCAGCATGTTCCCCCTATCCACACAATTCAAAAACAGAAACTACATTATCAAAGAAAAAAAAAAAGGAGAGAGACATCAGGCCAAAGACCTCTGGAAGAGGTGAAGGGATTAAGTTCTCCCTAAAGAAATGGAGAGGGAAAATGTACAAAGAAGTTTTTTGGGAAACTTTAAATTCAATTTGAAATGAAGAATAACGCAGAGCAGAGCTTCCGTCACAAGTTTCCTTCCGTCACCATTGTCCTGGCACCCAGAATTCCCGATTGTCCTCAAAGACTAACTCACTGAATGAAGGCATAATTACAAAGCTCCTCCTTCGAAAAAGGAGAACAATACTTTTGAGTACTCCTTTTCATACGTGTGCCCTGGGGAGGGGGGGTGTGGACACCAAAAGGCAAGAGGTTCCAACTTCAGGCAACCTGCGGAAAACGGGGCTGCGGACGAGTCAAGCATCAGCAAGTGGGAATTAAGGGCCGTTCTGGGTCGGCAGCGTCGGGCACACGGGCCGGAATGGGGCCGAAGGCCTGACGCCCGAGCTCTCCTTGTGGCCCCACAGCCTCTCCCACCCCAGGTGACAGCACTTTTCTCCTCGCCGGAGCCTCTCCCACCCCAGGTGAAAGCACTATGCCAGCCTCACTCCCAACCACGGCCCTCGGAAAAATCCTCAACGGCCTCATCAAAATGTGTTTGGCCTCGGAAGTCCGCTGGATGCGCCGTCCCTTACAGAATTAGCCAGAGTTAGAAGCCAGGAGTGAGATAAGGAAACCAAGAGTCAGGGCAGCTTCGGGAGAGGCTGAGGCAGAGCAGGACGGCTGCGGCCACGCTGGCTGTGGCGTGAGGCAAGGGGCGGACGCGCAGGGAAGACGCGAAACGCTGCAAAGCCGGCGCGGGGTGGCGCTCAGACAACCGCGGCGGAGAAGACGGGTCCGCAGGGAAGCAAGCCTCCTGAGGCGAGGGTGCATCGACCGTCGCGCCGCCGGAAACGCCCGGCCTGCAGGACGCCACCCCGCTGCCCCGGACGGGCCCGCTTCGAACCCCCGCTAGGCCGCCCAGCCCCGTCCCGGGGGCGACTTTAGCGCCGCTGCGGCCCGCACACTCACCGCGCGCGCGCCGCCCGGCGCGGCAGCCCGCCGCCCAACGCGAGACCTCCGCCCCGCCCCCCGCGCCCGGCCCGCAGACCGGGCCCCTTTGCTGCCGCGGCGGGGCTACGTCACGGGCGCGTGCGCTCTCCGCGCGCACCGGCAACGGCTGCGGCGGAACGTTACCCGCTTGGCTTGCTGGTTTCCTTAGAAACGGAGCCGGCCGGGCGGCGGCAGAGAAACGTCGACTACAGTGGGGTGCGTGGTGAAGCCAAGATGCCGTCTAAGGGAAAGGACAAAAGGAAAGGCAAAAACAAAGGCACAGACAGGAAGTAAGGAGACGCTACCCTGGGATTCCCTCTCCCCGGGCCTACCCTCCGAAGATTCGGAGCTGGGAGCCGGCTGCACGCTGGGGCTGGCCAGCTGGCTAACCGCCCTCCTCTTGCTCACTCCGCTTCTGAAAAGGACTGCCCTCATCGTTCAGAAATTCCCCAAATGCATGCGAAACCATACTGCTCCAACCTGGACAATGGAATGTGAGATTTGGGACCCTGAATAATTTAGCCACAGCCACTGCCTATGAGTAATACATCAACGGTGGAGGCAGATAGATTCCCAAAGAATAGAGTAGAAGACCAAATGAAATAGATGGATGCTTGTGGAGAGCAAAAGATCTGGGAATGAGGAAGAAGGATTAGTTCTGAGGCTAGAAGTGAAGGTCAAAGGTCAGGATAACATTTCTTGGTATATTGAATGTCCTCTGGACCAGCGCCATCCATTAGGGTGGTGATCAGCCATGTGTGGCTACTAAACTGAACTTAATTAAAATAAATTCAGATCCTTAATTGTATTGGCCATGTTTTATTTGCTCAGTTAGGCTACTGCTGACCGTATTGGGACAGCCTAGGTATAGTACATTTCCATCACCACAGAAACTTATGTTGGACAATACTGCTCTAGAACAGTGGTTCTCAACTAGAGGTGATTTTGGCTCCCAGGAGACATTTGGCACTATCTAGAGACATTTTTGGTTGTCACATCTAGGGATTTTTTGTGTGCTACAGGCATCAAGTGAGTAGAGACCAAGCATACTGTTAAACATCCTGCAATGCACAGGACAGCCCCCACCTGCACCCCAGACAAAGAATCATTTGGCTCAGGATGTCAGTAGTGCCAAGACTGGGAACCCCTGCTCAAGACTATAAGCTTCTCTGGGGACCCCTGAGTGGCTCAGTCAGTTAAGCATCTGACTTTGACTCAGGTCATGATCTCACCATTCGTGAGTTCGAGCCCCACGTCGGGCTCTACGCTGACAGTGGGGAGCCTGCTTGGGATTCTCTCTTTCTCCCTCTGTCTCTGCCCCTCCCCTACTCTCACTTTCTCTCAAAATAAATAAACTTAAAAAAATGAAGAAAAATAAAAGACTGTAAGCTTCTCTAGAATAGGCACTAAGCATCATTCACCACATCTCCAGCACCTAGAAGAAAGCCTGAAACATAGTGGATGCTTTTTATTTGTTAAACAAATTAAGGTGTCCGCTTGTGTACACTTCAGTTTGAATCTTCTCTTTTTTCCACAGGAACTATGCTCTGGGTTTGTTGTTTTTTTGGTTTGGTTTGGTTTTGGTTTTGGTTTTGGGGTTTTTTGTTTTTTGTTTTTGTTTTTTTTTTTTGCCCCTAGCCTGAGAGATCTCTACTTTGTTATTGAGAATATCTTGAACATCTAGAGAATCTCTGGGTGATTGAAGTAGTTCCTTGGGCCTTTTGAAGGATTCCTTTTGGTTCAAAGGAAAACCTAAAAGATTTGACCAAATTGGGTAATTGTTCAGATTTCCCCAAACTGATCAGAATGCCTGAAGGTATTGCTCTAGCACCTAACTCTTTGCAGGCTTGGGGTTGCTGCTGGATTGCCACTAGACCTGTTGAGTGACTCTAGTGGTTCGTTTGAATCATGCCTGGCGTCGTCTAGCATCACTCTGTATGGGACCATAAGGGAATCCCCCAAACTTGTAAAGCTTATAAAGTAATTTGTTTAAGAGAGTAATACGTACTCATTACAGAAAGTTTAGGAAATGTGGATAGTCAAGGCAGAAAACAAAAATCACCTGTAATCGCATTATCTGAAGATAACCACTACTATCATTTGGGCATTTTCTTTTTCTTCTTTATAAAATGATAGCCCACTGTACATATTTATTTGTAGCTCCCCCACTCCATGTATTAATGTAAGTATTCTTCTATAGTGTTATTTCTATCTTTTTTTTACATAATTGCATAGTCTAGTACTTTTTTTTTTAAGTTTGTTATTTTTGAGAGAGAGAGAGAGAGAGAGAGAGAGCCAGAGCATGAGTGGGGGAGGAGCAGAGAGAGAGGGAGAGAGAATCTGAAGCAGGCTCCAGGCTCTGAGCTGTCAGCACAGAGCCTGACGCAGGGCTCGAACTCAACCATGAGATCGTGACCTGAGCTGAAGTCGGATGCTTAACCGGCTGAGCCACCCAGGCGTTCCCCGCCAACCCCCAACCGCCTTTTATTTTAAGTGCCAAGGGGTGGGAAGCCTGCGTGGCTCAGTTGGTTGAGAGTCAACTTTTGATTTTGGCTCAGGTCATGATCCCAGGGTCATGGGATCTAGCCCCACATCATGCTCCATGCTGAGTGTGAAGCCTGCTCAAGATTTTCTCCCTCTGCCCCTCTTCCCTGCTCACACACGCACACGTTGTTCTCTCTGTCTCTCAAATAAAATTTAAAAATTAAAAAAAAGGGACACCTAGGTGGTTGGTGGTTAAGCGTCTGACTTCAGTTCAGGTCCTGATCTTGCAGTCTGTGAGTTCAAGCCCTGCATTGGACTCTGTACTGACAGCTCAGAGCCTGGAGCTGCTTCGGATTCTGTGTCTCCCTCTCTTTCTGCCTCTCCCCCTCTTGTGCTCTCTCTCTCACTCAAAAATAAACATTTAAAAAATTTTTTAAATAAAAGTGCCAAGGGCTTATCGCATTCTCAAATTCTTGGAACTCACTAGACTATGTTTTCTATTTTTGACCACGTATCTACAGTACATCTATCAGCAATGAGGAACATTGAGGGTAACAGACTTCTTATTCCTTGGATTTTTCCATGACTCATAGTTTGAGAAACCCTGCTTTATTTTTACAGTCAGTATTAGTGGTTCTCTTATGAGAAATCCTATCTGCATCAACTGCTCTGTGCAGCCTCGACCTGATAACCTTCAGGAAGCAATTGGATGATTATAGCAAGGCAGTCTATCACTACTGCCTAAATCATGCTGGAAAGGGAGGTCAAAGCTATAACAAGCTAGGGAGCTGGAGGTAGGGCTGGCCTTCATTTGAAGAGAACAGTGGGACTGAAAAGGGATGGAAGGTGATAATATAGAAAGGTCCACACATACCTATATGTGAAACTATTTAGAGTTCAAATACGGGTGAAAAAAATTTAAGTTTATTTATTTTGAGAGAGTGCATGTGGGCACACACACAAGTTGGGGAGGGGTAAAGAGAGGGGGTGAGAGCAAGAATCTCAAACAGGCTCTGCATGTGGTCAGAGCAGAGCCCAATGCAGGGTTTGAAACCACAAACCATGAGATCATGATCTAAGCTGAAATCAGGAGTCAGACGCTTAACCGACTGAGCCACCCAGGTGCCCCCAGGTGAAGTCTTACTTATTATCTGAATATTTATGTATCCAGTACCTACTATATATAAGGGATATTGTTTTGTTAATCCTTGTACAACAAATCTTTACTTGAAAGTAAACTTTCCTTTGATCACTTTAATCTTTGTGATTTTGAAAAACTCTCCTTTGATCACCTTAATCTTTAAAGACATAGATTGATCACTTTAATCTTGAAGCCATACTTTATTATTATTATTTTTAAACTTCCTCTTTACCTCTGTATAATGATTATGGTTGTTTTCTCAGCCATCCTTGAAGCCCGGTGCATGTGGCACCAGCTGGTAAAAGTATTTAACAGACTTGTTCTAGTGACTTGATCTTTTGTCAAAGGTCTAGCCAGAAAATCCCCCCAAAAAGCAACCTACAACAAAACCAAAACTAGGTTTGGGTGGGTGGAAGATATAGAGCAAGGGTCTTAAAGTTACAGTTACACCATGAATGTATCATCATACAGAAGGGGAACTAAGGTAGTGGATTTGCAGTAGCAAGAACCAAGGTCTAACACTGGGTACGTAGGAATGGAAAAGACATTTCAAATATGAGAAAAAGGAGTAAGGGGCACCTGGGTGGTTAAGTCGGTTAAGCAACTGATTCTTGGTTTCAGCTCAGGTCAAGATCTCATAGTTCATGAGTTCTCACTCTCTCTCTGCCACTCCCCCACTCACATTGTCTCTGACTCTCTCAAAATAAACTTAAAAAAAATTTTGTTTAGGGGCGCCTGGGTGGTTCAGTCGGTTAGGTGTCTGACTTCGGCTCAGGTCATGAGCTCGTGGTCTATGGGTTGGAGCACCGCGTCAGGCTCTGTGCTGACAGCTCAGAGCCTAGAGGCTGCTTCAGATTCTGTGTCCCCCTCTCTTCTCTGCCTCTCCCCAGCTTGTGCTTTCTCTCACTCAATAATAAATAAAGTTAAAAAAAATTTTAAGTAAATGAAAAGATGTGAAAGATTTATGAAATGAATTTGACTTACCATGCCTTTCCTCTTTGTTTTTCTAGTCTTTTAGAGTTATGCTTCCCTCGTCCAAGAAGAGTCACCCAATTAACTCCCTTATTAAGTAAATATGTATTTCCTATTAACTCATTTATCCAACAATATTTGCTCATATGTGCCAGGCAATGCCAAGCAAAACAAAAAGTAATAAAGAGAAAGGTATAATTCTAATAGAGTAATTGTTATATGCTCTCAATGTCCTCTTCCCATGCAGGAAGATAATAAAAGCTGATGAAACTGCAGTGGACAGAGCCAAGGCCAATGCCTCCCTCTGGGAGGCCAGGCTGGAAGTCACAGAACTCTCTAGGATTGAGTATCGTGATACTTCCCGGAGACTGGCAAAAAGTAATGAGGACTTAAAGAAACAGCAGTATAAAATGGAGAAGGACACAATGTCTGTATTAAGTTACCTGAAGAAGCAGGATCAGGAGAAAGATAATATGGTACGTAGGTAGAAATCCTCCTGAGCCTCAATAACTACTCTGTTAAACTTGAAGCAGGATGCTATTTCAAAGTGACTTTACTGTTAGAATTGGCTGTTTTTATTTTCAGCCCTTGTCCCGTTGTTTTCCTGTCTGAAACAAAGATTGATGGTCATAAGGGAATATTATGATCCATTTTATTTTAAGAAGAACATATGACCTATGTGTTTTTTATATTGATAAATACTTTTAATGATTTGTAGAGGAATTCACTGATAATCCATGATCACATGAGTATGAACCCAGCAAGTTGAATCTCCTTTTTTTATCCAGTTGAATCTTGAATTTATCTTTCTGTACTCTCAGTGTTGAGAGTAAAGCTATTATTTTAGATCTAGAAGGAAAAGGAAAAGGAACCAATATTTTGGAGCTCCTATTTTGTGCCAGGCACTATGCTAGGAAATTTACCTCTTTTATCTCATTAAGGACTTTTAATAACTCCATGTAGCTACAATATTGTCATTCTCATTTACAGATGGATTCTCAGAAAGGTAACTTGCCCAAAGTCACACAGCTAGGGGATGTTAAAGTGGAATTTAGGTGTAATTCCAAATTCTTCTCTTTCCCATTTGCCTCTATGAGCCCCATAGAGACCCAAGGGAATTTCTACCATGCTGAGGATGGTGTGCTCATTACCACGTATGATTTTGTACTTTAACTATTTATCATACATTCTCAACTTATGTTTTTACACAACATTGTGTTTTTATGGTATATTTGTTAAAATCACATGATTCAGTTCATTTTTTAAAAATTTTTATTGGGGCGCCTAGGTGGTTAAGCATCCAACTTCAGCTTGGGTCATGATCTTGCAGTTTGTGAGTTCAAGTCCCACGTCAGGCTCTGTGCCAACAGCTCAGAGCCTGGAGCATGCTTCGGATTCTGTGTTTCCTTCTCTCTGCCCCTCTCCTGCTCATGCTCTGTCTCTCTCTCTCTCTCTCAAAATAAACATGGAAAAATTTTTAAAAAAATAAAAATTTATAATGAGCATGCTTTATTTTTTCTTTCATTCTTACCTGCTTTGCAATATTCTAGCACATAAATAAACCAAAACTTATTTATCCATACCCCCTGTGAGTCAGACTCCCATTTTTCATTATTACAAATAGACCTTCAGCGAATATTCTTGCGGATGTCTTCTTGTGTACATGATGGAGAGTTTCTCTAGAGTAGACACGTAGAAGTTAAATTACTATATTATCAGGTTATGCATTGTTTCAACTTCACAGGAGTTTAAATTGAGCTCCAAAGGGATTATACCAATTTATGCTGTCACAAGTGATCTATCAGAGTGAGGTCCTGTTTGACCACATTTTTGTGAACACTTGATATTTTACTTAGTTTTGTTCAATTTTACAGGTGTAAATTTGTATCTTGTTTTAATTTATATTTTCCTGGTTATTAGTCATTTGAGCATCTTTTATATGATCCTTCACTCATTCATTATTGTTTATGCATTTGCTTCAGTACACATTGGAACTAATGCTGGTAAGATGCAAAGCTGGGCTCCAACATAAGGATGACACAAATTCATGAATCCATAGCTTTTTCAAATTCCACCTTTTCAGTGACACCTTTCCTCACTAGTCTTGTTAAAGATGGAAACCACCTCCCTTATTTTCTCTGTAATATTTACTATCTTCTGTCCTATTATATGTGATATTTATATAGTTGTTTATTGTCTCTTTTTATGATTATAATGAAACCTCACAGAAGTAAAGAATTTGGGGACTTTTTTTTTTAATTCAATGCTACACCTCCAGCACAGAGTGTAGGCCTAGTAAATAGTAGCCACTCATTAAAATATGTTTGCATGCATGAATGAATGGCTTGTGAGTATACTGATACTTTGAAAAAGTTAATAGCAATCAAAACTAAGTTAAAGATGATAGTGAAAGCATAATACAGAAATCAGACTACTGAACTTTTGTCTTGATTTTATATATTAAAGTAATTTTTATGCATTACTTATTTTTTTTAACCTTCTTTGCTAGGCAACTTCCATTTTTAAAATTACTCTTTCAATAGTAGGTATTATTAAAATTGTCTTCTATGAAGTATTCTAAAATAAGTTTTTAGGTCAAATAATTTTCCAAATTCATTACATAGAAGCTTTGTGGCCTGCATTAGCTTATTGATATTGATTTATGAGTATCATTTATATTTCCTGATTTTCATCTGCCTTTGTGGATCAGAGGTCAGCATCTGGCTATAGAAAATAATTTTCTCACAATTATGGATGACTATTAAAACCAAAGGACTACCTTGGGAGGAAGAAGTAAAGTAGATTCAATATATCCTAATTAACTAGCTCTCCTATAGTTTTGTTACTCATTCTGCTATATCCTAGATATGTTTTATTAAACTTTATGTAAACTGTGTATAGTCTTTCTTTTTTAATGTTTATTTATTTTCCTGAGACAGACAGAGTGCAAGCAGGGGAGAGGCAGAGAGAGAGGGAGACACGAATCCGAAGGAGGCTCCAGCACAGAGGCTGTCAGCACAGAGCCCGATGCAGGGCTCGAACCCACAAACTGCGAGATCATGACCTGAGCCGAAGTCAGACGCTTAACCGAGTGAGCCACCCAGGTGCCTCTATAGTCTTCTTTCATGTTAATTATAGAAATAATAGAAATGAGGGGTGCCTTGGTGGCTTGGTCAGTTGAGTGAACAATTCTCGATGTGGGCTCAGGTTGTGATCTCGAGGTTGTGGGATGGAGCTCCGCGTCAGGCTCTGTGCTGAGTGTGGAGTCTACTTGGGATTCTCTCCCTCCCTCTCTCTGTTGGTCCCCTACTCATGCTCTGTCTCTTTCAAATAAACAACAACAACAAAAAGAAATGTGTTTTGGAAACATATCTTGAACAAAATTAGGAGATTTTCCTTAAGAGTGTGTTTTTCTATTTAAAGCTTTGTTCAATCACAAAATAAATCTCATATTTCACACCAGTGCTATATGACTTAGAACTGTCTCAATTTATCTTTTAGAATTTGTAGGTTTTCCTTAAGCTAGTCTAATTACAACAATATTTCACTTATGTATCCTCTGATTCTATAACCATGTTAAGGGGTTTTTAGTTTAAAATGGTATTCAGGGGGCGCCGAAGTGGCTCAGTCAGATGAGTGTCCAACTCTTGGTTTTGGCTCAGGTCATGATCTCATAGTTTGTGATTTTGAGTCCTGCGTTGGGCTTTGCGCTGACAGTGCAGAGTCTGTTTGGCATTCTCTCTCCCTCTCTCTCTCTCTCTCTCTCTCAAAATAAACTTTACAAATAAATAAACAAGCTACTCAGGTTTCCTACTAAAACATATTAGCATCTTTGGACAAATGATTGATTCCAAGACTGGAGCAGGGAAAGTAAAAGATGAGCCTGGAATATCTGTGTAAGAAAGTAAATAAAAAAATTAAAGGGTGGGTTCCTGGATGGCTCAGTCAGTGGAGCATGTGATTTTTGATCTTGGGGTTGTGACTTTTGATCTCATGTGAGTTCAAGCCCAACATTGGGTGTAGAGGTTACTTAAAAATAAAATCATTAAAAAAAAAAAAGAAATTAAAGGGCACAGGTACTAGTTTGAAGGGGCTTCCACTGGCCAAATCTGAGATAATCAAAATAAACAATGACTGTAAAACACTATAATCCATTGAATAAAATATGTCCCTGACTGCATGCTGCTAATAAAAACATAATAAATAAGGGAGAAGGAAAAGCTTTTCCTCATAGTAGAATATAGTAAATTACTAAGTTTCCAAAGAATGGTGGAACTAAAAAAGGCACTATTTGGTGCCATGGGATTAATTGATCCCATCAAAAATCATCAGTGGATGCTAAAACTAGTGGTGAAAGTTTGATGAGCAGAAGGATATTTGCATAGTCTCAAAATATCTTTCCCTAATTTGTAAATTAACAATTACAGAAGGAAAGAGTGTAACTTTTTAATAGTCTCAAAATATCTTTCCTTAATTTATAAATTACTTAATTACAAAAGGAAAAATTGTAACTTTGTAAAAATTATTTTTATTTTTTAATGTTTCTTTATTCTTTGATAGAGAGCACATGTGCACGAGCAGGGGAGGGGCAGAGAGAAGGAGAGAGTATCCGAAGGAGGCTCTGAACAGTCAGCACAGAGCCCAACGCAGCTCGAACTCACGAGCTGCAAGATCATGACCTGAGCCAAAGTCAGATGCTTAATCAACTGAGCCACCCAGGCGCCCCCCCTAACTCTGCAAAATTTTTAAAGGAAAAACCTAGCAGACACAATCTTAACCAATTGAATAAAATTAACATCAATCACCTCATGATGTAATGCACTGAAAAGAATACATCATTTAGTGTATACCTGCCAAAATGCATAACCTGAATCTACTCATGGGGAAACTTCAGATAGCCCCAGCCTTGGCTGGTATTCTTCAAAACTGTTGATGCCATAAAAGACAAACACTGAGAAACTGTTCCAGATTAAAGGACACTAGTATACATGGCAACTAAATGTAATGCATAATCAAGAATTATATCCTGGACCCAAAAAAAAAAAAAAAAAAGAGAGAAGTTGCAATAAAGGACAAAGGATACTGCTGGGACAATTGGCAAAATTTGAATATGGACTATAGATGAAATAATAGTATATCAGTGTCAAGTTTTCTGATTTTGATTACTGTGCTTCTAATAGAATTTGGGGTCAACTGCATGGCATCTGACTCTTGATTTCAGCTCAGGTCATGATCTGATCAGCCCCATGTAAGGCTTGCTTAAGGTTCTCTCTTTTCCTCTCCCTATGCCCCTCACTCCTAATTAATTAATTAAACAAATAAAAGAATGTCCTTTTTCTTAGGAAATACATTCTGAAGTATTTAGGGGTAAAGAGGCATGATGTCTTAAACTTACTCTCACATGGTCCAGAAAAAAAAGTAAAAAATGTGTATCATCTATATATTCATATTTTAGATAGATCTATATATACATACATAGAGTGGGAAAGCAAATGGGCAAAATTAGGTGAAAGCTATATGAGAACTCTGTCCTCTTGAAACTTTTTTCAAAAAAGTTACGCAGATAAGAGAAATGCAAGTCAAAACTACAGTGAGATATTACCTCACACCTATTGAGATGGCTACTATCAGAAAAATCTAAAATAACAAGCATCAGGAAGGATGCAGAGAAATTGGAGCCCTTGTGCATTGTTGGTGGGAATGTAAAATGATGCAGCCATTATGGAAAAGAGTATGTAGATTCCTCAAAAAATTAAAACTAGAATTACCGCATGATCCAGGAATCCACTTTTGGGTGTATTTCCAAAAGAATTTAAAGCAAGATCTTGAAAAGATATTTCTGCACCCATGTTCATTGAAATACTATTCACAGTCAAGAGATGGAAGCAACCCAAATGTCCACTGACAGATTAATGGATAAAGAAAATAGATATACACATACAATACAATATTATGCAGACTTTAAAAAGAAGAAAATCTCCCAAAAAACAAAAGTCCAGGGCCAGATGGCTTTCCAGGGGAATTCTACCAAGCATTTAAGGAAGAGTTAACACCTATTCCTTTGAAGCTGTTCCAAAAAATTGAAATGGAAGGAAAACTTCCAAACTCTTTCTATGAAGCCAGCATTACCTCAATTCCAAAACCAGACGAAGACCTCACTAAAAAGGAGAACTATAGACCAATTTCCCTGATGAATGTGGATGCAAAAATCCTCAACAAGATATTAGCCAACCAGATCCAACAATACGTTAAAAATTTTATTCACCATGAGCAAGTGGGATTTATACCTCGGATGCAGGGCTGGTTCAATGTCCGCAAGAAAATCAATGTGATTCATCACATCAGTAAAAGGACAAGAACCACATGATCCTCTCAACAGATGCAGAGAAGCATTTGACAAAATACAGCACCGTTTCTTGATAAAAAGCCCTCAGGAAAGTAGGGATAGAAGGATCATACCTCAAGATCATATAAGTCATATATGAAAGACCCAATGCTAATATTATCCTCAATGGGGAAAAACTGAGAGCTATCCCCCTCAGGTCAGGAACAAGACAGGGATGTCCACTCTTGCCACTGTTATTCAACATAGTATTGGAAGTCTTAGCCTCAGCAATCAGACAACACAAAGAAATAAAAGGCATTTGGGGCACCTGGGTGGCTCAGTCAGTTAGGCATCCGACTTCAGCTCAGGTCATGATCTCACAGTTTGTGGGCTCAAGTTTCACGTCGGGCTGTGTGCTGACAGCTCAGAGCCTGGAGCCTGCTTCGGATTCCGTGTCTCCCTCTCTCTCTGCCCCTCCCCCTCTCGTGCTCTGTTTCTCTCTGTCTCAATAATAAATAAACATAAAAAATTTAAAAAAATAAATTAAAAAAAATAAAAGGCATCCAAATTGGCCAGGAGGAGGTCAAACTTCCACTTTTCCATACTCTATATGGAAAACCCAAGAGATTCCACCAAAAAATTGCTAGAACTGATCCATGAATTCAGCAAAATGGCAGCTTGTTGCATTCCTATACACCGACAATGAAGCAACAGAAAGAGAAACCAAGGAATTGATCCTATTTACAATTGCACCAAAACCCATAAAATACCTAGGAATAAATCTAACCAAAGAGGTGACAAATCTATACACTGAAAACTGTAGAAAGCTGATGAAAGAAATTGAAGAAGACACACAAAAAATGAAAAAATATTCCATGTTCCTGGATAGGAAGAACAAATGTTGTTAAAATGTTAATACTACCTAAAGCAATCTACATATTCAATGCAATACCTATCAAAATAACACCAGCATTCTTCACAGAGCTAGAACAAACAATCCTAAAATGTGTATAGAATCAGAAAAGACCCCGAATAGCCAAAGCAATCTCGAAAAAGAAAACCAAAGCAGGAGGCATCACAATCCCAGACTTCAAGCTATATTACAAAGCTGTAATCATCAAGACAGTATGGTACTGGCACAAAAACAGACACTCAGACCAATGGAACAGAATACAGAATCCAGAAATGGACCCACAAACATATGGTCAACTAATGTTTGACAAAGTAGGAAAGCATATCCAATGGAATAAAGACAGTCTCTTCAGCAAGTGGTGCTGGGAAAACTGAACAGTGATGTGCAGAAAAATGAACCTGGACCACTTTCTTACACCATACATAAAAAGACACTCAAAATGGACGAAAGACCTAAATGTAAGACAGACAGGAAGCCATCAAAATCCTCGAGGAGAAAGTGGCAAAAACCTCTTTGACCTTGGCCACAGCAACTTCTTATTCAACATGCCTCCAGAGGCAAAGGAAACAAAAGCAAAAATGAACTTCTCGGACCTCATCAAAATAAAAATCTTCTGCACAGTGAAGGAAACAATCAGCAAAACTAAAAGGCAACCGATGGAATGAGAGAAGATATTTGCAAACGACATATCAGATAAAGACTTAGTATCCAAAATCTATAAAGAACTTATCAAACTCAACACCCAAAAAACAAATAATCCAGTGAAGATGGGCAAAAGACATGAATAGACATTTATCCAAAGAAGACATCCAGATGGCCAACTGACACATGAAAAAATTCTCAACATCACTCATCATCAGGGAAATACAAATCAAAACCACAATGAGATACCACCTCACACTTGTCAGAATGGCCAATATTAACAACTCAGGCAACAACCGAGGTTGGAGAGGATGCAGAGAAAGGATCTCTTTTGCACTACTGGTGGGAATGCAAACTGGTGCAGCCACTCTGGAAAAACAGTATGGAGGTTCCTCAAAAAATTAAAAATAGAACTGTCCTACAACCCAGCATTTGTGCTACTAGGTATTTATCCAAGGGATACAGGTATGCTGTTTTGAAGGGGCACATGCTCCCCAATGTTTATAGCAACACTATCAACAATAGCCAAAGTAGGGAAAGAGCCCAAATGTCCATCAATGGATGAATGGATAAAGAAGATGTGGTATATGTATACAATGGAGTATTACTCAGCAATCAAAAGGAATGAAATCTTGCCATTTGCAACTACGTGGATGGAACCAGAGGGTATTATGCTAAGCAAAAGTAGTCAGTCAGAGAAAGACAAATATGACTTCACCCATATGAGGACTTTAAGACACAGAACAGATGAACTTAGGGAAGAGAAGCAAAAATAATATAAAAACAGGGAGGAGGACAAAACATAAGAGATTCTTAAATATGGAGAACAAACAGAAGGTTACTGGAGGGGTTGTGGGAGGGGGGATGGGCTAAATGGGTAAGGACCATTAAGGAATCTACTCCTGAAATCACTGTTGCACTATATGCTAACTAACTTGGATGTAAATTTAAAAAATAAAATAAATTAAAAAATCTTCATTAAAAATTTTTTAACAAAGAAAATCCTGTCACCTGCTACAACATGGATGAACTTCAAGGGCATTGTGGTAGGTGAAATAAACCAGTCACAAGAGATCAAACTGTATGATTCTACTCAAAGTATCTGAAGCAATCAAAAGCCAAAAGGGCTGGCGGGGGGGGGGGGGTAGGTAGGAGAAGAAAGTAGCGTTTTATGATATAGAGTTTCAGTTTTGTAAGATGAAAAAAGTTCTAGAGATCTGTTGCACAACGATGTGAATATATTCAACACTACCGAACTGTATACTTAAAAATGGTTCAGATGGTAAATATAACGTGGTTTTTACCACAATAAAAAATAATTACCCAGGCAATTCTGATGATAGCCAGGTTTTGGAAACTGGCGATAGCAGGTTAAGGGCATGGAATTATGCCCCCTTTTCTCTTCTTTCCGCTGTAATCTACCTCTCCAACCCTATTGGTTTTAATATCATGTGAAAACTAGGCTACTTAATAAAGATAAGACACAGAGCAATGTTTTTTACCTTCCTGATGGTATTTCCAACTTCTACAGATTGAAAAACTGAAAGAGCAATTGAATGAAACAAAGGAAAAAGCCAAAGAGGAGAAGGAAAACTTGGTGAGTATCTAGGTACTAATACTTTTACTTATGGGTGGTCCGGTTTCTGGCAAAATCAGATATTTAAGACACAATAAGAGTTAGTGAATAGGTCCTCTGAGCAGCTCAGGGACCTTAAAGCTCACACGCTTGATTGTGCAGAGGCTCAAAAATAATAAAACTGTTTTTGTAGAAAATGATCTGGTAGTAGTGGTATTCCTGAGTTTGTCCTTTCAATGGCTTTTCAGTGGACAGAGGTAGGAAATATAAATTCAGATGCAGGAATACAGGGTTTTTACTTGATCTGAGTCTCCTTTCTCTCTCACCAGAAATTCTGGTTCTTAATGATATCAGTATAATTGAGTAATTGGTTCAAACCTCACTACATCAACAGTCACAAAATAACTAATACCAACATAGATAGTGGAAACAGTTTAAGATTTTAGGGGGCACTTCTCCCCCTTACGATATATACCAATAGGGATCTATGATCAAATTACATTACCGTTTGAAATAATTTAGTTCTGTGCGATTATGCCACCAACTCAAGAACACATTTTGCTTTTGATTTTTAGGAGTTGCATATATAATTATGTAATTATGTAATTATATAAAATGATGTAATTTATCTAAAATTATGTAATTTTAAGGTTATGTAATTATATAATTACGTAAAATATTTACATGGCTCCAACGTCAAATCAATCATGTTATATTCTGAGAAATCGAACTATCCATGTCTTCACAATATACCAGAGTATATTGTCAAAACTGATTTTTGTCAACACGATAGGTGAGAAAGGGTATTCTAGTGTATTTCAATTTGTATTTCTCTTATTATGAGTTAGGTTGAGCATTTTTTTTAAGTTTGATGCTCATTTGCATTTTTTGATAACTCATTCATTTTTTAAATTGTTATTGGCCCTTTTTGCCTCTCTTTCTCCCTCCTTTTTTTTCTCTTCTCTTTCCTTTGTACTTCTCCTCCTCTTCCTCTTCCTCCTCCTTCTTCCTTCTTCTTTTTCCCCCACCTTCTCCTTCTCTCTTGATTTATTACAGATACTGGCCCTTCCTTTATCTCTTAGTTTACTAATTTTAATTTAGGGTTAAGACTGTTATTTGTCTTTCTTACAAATTAAAGATTTGTTTAGCCTTCTCATACTTCTTTCTAGAATTTTTTTCTTATTCCAGGCACTTGGTATCTTCTAACAAAAAGTAAAACTTAATGCAAAAATAAAAAGGGAACGTTTCTTCAAAGAAGATAGACAAATGGCCTAAGGTTTCAAGGGAACACAACTTTGTGGGGCTTCTGTTCTTTTTCCTGACTCATCTACCTGTTTTGTTTTGTTTTGTTTTTGCATACAGGAACAAAAGTATACTGTGCAAATAAATGAGCTGGAGGGAAAGTTCCACCAAAAAGCCAGAGAAATTAGCATGATTCAGACAGAGCTGAAAACAATAAAACAATTCCAGAAGAGAAAAATCCAAGTGGAGAAAGAATTAGATGATGTAAGTTTCTTTCTTTATTTAAAAATAAGAGATTAGAGGGGCACCTGGGTGGCTTAGTTGCTTAAGCGTCTGACTTTTGGTTTTGGTTCAGGTCATGATCTCATGGCTTCATGGATTCAAGCCCCACATGGGGCTCTGTGCTAGTAGTGAGGGGCCTGCTGGGATTCTCTCTCTCTCTCTCTCTCTCTCTCTTTCTCTCTCCTCTCTATCCCTTCCCCACTCATGCTTTCTCTGTCTCTCTTAAAATAAAGAAATAAAAACTAAAAAAAACCCAAAAAGATTATAATTAACTACAAGCATACTTCAGAGATATTGCAGGTTTGGTTCCAGAGTGCTACAGTAAAGTAAATTTCACAATACTACACCTTTTTTTCTTTTTAAGTAGGCTCCTTGCCCAACATGGGGCTTGAACTCATGATTCTGAGATTGAGAGTCCAGTGCTCTACTGACTGAGCCAGCCAGGTGCCCCTCACAATACTAATGTGTGCAAAAGCCTTCATGGACATTTCCCTTTGACATTTTAGAGATGATTTGAGAAAGGGTAGAAGACATCATGAGTGTAGTACTGGTTGCAAAACAGTCTTGATTAGACTTTTCTAAGCATTGATTTCTTTGTAACTTCACCAAATCTTAGCCAACACACCTTCTGCTTTAATCAGTAATTAAACCTTTGGAGTGACTTCAGTAAGAAACAAACTACAGTTCTTGGAAAACGTTAGGGGCAAACAAAGTAGCAAAGTCCTAAAGGAAAATAGGTTTAGACTGATGAATGATAATTTTACAACATTTTAGAAGGTTCTCTGGGTAGGGGTAGGTGGAGTGAGGAAAACTGTACTTTTCCGAAAGTTTCTCTGAACTTGCTATGTTTTTTCTCTTTCCATTCCCTCAGCTCAGAATATAGTTTTATTGCATTAATAATAATGTAATAAATTGGCACAGATGAGTGCTGGGCATAGTAGCAGAAATCAGCTTTGTGACTTTGGGCAAGTTACTTAACCTCTCTATACCTTGATTTCCTGATCTGTAAAATGGGGATAGTAAGAGTTCGTCCTAGGCTTATAGGGTTGTTGTAAGGATTAAATAAGGATTAAATGAGTTCATATATTTAAAGTGCTTAAAATAGCGTTATGTCATACAAGTGACAATTATATTTACAATGGCATGTAGCGCTCTGCAAGCAAAAGTCCTGATTTGTAGCATTTGCTGGTTTCCTTGGTATTAATACTTTTATTATGGCCAATTTCAAGCTACCAACACCTAACAGCATGCTAGCAAAATTCTTGGTGTGAGACTTCTCCAATGTGCAATTAAATACTGCTGCTATTATTAGTAATAGTAGTAGTAGTACCACCTAAGTTAACCATATTTCATATAGTGGAGGGGCTGAAAGTTGGTGCTCTAAAGTCAGACTGCTTGAGTAGAAATACTGTTTTCACTACTTGGGTACCTTGTTAAGTTTTCTCACCTAAAACATGGAGCTGGGGTGGGAGGTGGGGGGTGCCTGGGTGGCTCAGTCAGTTAAGTGACTTTGGCTCAGGTCATGATCTCATGGTTTGTGAGTTTGAGCCCCACATCAGGCTCTGTGCTGACAGGTCAGTACCTGGAGCAAGGCTGCTTCTGATTCTGTGTCTCCCTCTCTCTACTCCTCCCCAGCTCATCCTCTGTCTCCCTCCCTCCCTCTCTCTCTCTCTCTCTCTCAAAAATAAATAAACATTAAAAAATTTAAAAAAAAAACCATGGAGCTGGGAATAATGGTACCAACTTTAAAGGGTCATTGTGAAGACTAAATGAAATCATCTGTTTCAAATGCTTAGCACTGTGTCGTAAATATTACCTGCTGTTGCTGATCCTGCTGCTAGTATTACTACTGCTAAAATTATGATTATGGCAATTAGTATTATTTAAGGCCCTTTTAGTGCCTCTCATTCTTGGTCATGGTACTCTCCAAGCATGCAATGCCTCTCAATGCTCCTTGGGCTCCCAGAACCCTATTTAACAAAAACAAGGTTTGATGGGATACCAAAGTTCCTACATCCTATTTCTGTTTACCTCCCAGATAACTGCCAAATTGAAAGGGTGTATGAGAAATGGATGTCAGAAACGATTATGTAGTGGTTGAAATCAGGAACTTCATGCCCTGGCTCTGCAGCTGGTAGCTGTATGGCCTTGGACAGTCTGTTAACTTCTCTAAGTCTCAGATTCTTCCTTTGTAAAATGTGGCTATAATATCACCTGCCTCCTCTTAGAGATGTTCTGTGGATTAAATAATGTAATGTGTGTAAAAAATATTTAGCACATTCATTCCTACTAATCTCTGGGAAGAGGAGTAACATAGTAATTGTTGATGTTTACTTGTTATGATTACATTGCTCTAAAAATAGTAACAGAGTACTCTTAAAAGCTCTAATTAAAGGAATGAGTTGGCACATTTTAGGCAAAGTGGGAAAGTCTAAGACACTTTATTAGATTGGAGGAATGTGGAGGAACCTGTTTTAACTCTTTCTATCATCATCCCAAAGTTATCCCCAAAGCTCCCTGCCTGGCTGACTTTGTGAACTTGATAACCTGTTGCTTTACAACTGTTGTTATAACTGTTTCTTTAAAATTGTTCTTGGGGCTCGGTTGGTTGAGCGTCTGACTTCAACTCAGGTCATGATCTCATGATTCGTGGGTTCGAGCCCCGCATCAGGCTGTGTGCTGAAAGCTAGGTCAGAGCCTGGAGCCTGTCTTTGGATTCTGTGTCTTCCTCTCTCTCTGACCCTCCCCTGCTCACGCTGTCTCTCTCTGTCTCGCAAAAATAAATAAAAAACACACAAAAAAATTTTTTTAAACAAAAAAAATAAAATTGTTCTTAATTTCAGTAGCTCATCTTTATACAAGCTCCTTTGCAGTATTTTCTGGGGAACTCTCTCCTCCTATGAGTTTCCAGACCTTTAAAGTCCTTAAGGGGCACCAGGGTGGCTCTGTCTGTTAAGTATCCAGTTTGATCTTGGATCCCTGTATCGGGCTCTGTGCTGACAGTAAGGAGCCTGCTTGGGTTTCTCTCTTTCCCTCTCTCTTTGCCCCTCTTCCATCTGTTCTCTCACACGCTCCCTCTCTCTCTCAAAAACAAAACAAAACAAAACAAAAAGAACAAACGTCATTAATGTCCTTAAAATAGCAATTATATAACTGTCTTCTCCAATTATTTTATGTTTGTATTGTTCTTTAATTTTGTAAACTGAGGAGAGTAAAAGGGGCCAGATCATCTTCTTGTGTATGTCCTTGTCATTCCTCACTAGTTGCTAGACTGGTACTTAATAATAAAACTTTTTAAGTGAGTGATATAAAGCAATCATCTAAAATTAAATCCTTTCATGGAATTCACAGAATATTAGAGCTTAAAGAAACTTTAGGGCCAATTTAAGCCATTCTATAGATGAGCCAAACTGAGACACAAAGATTTAAGTGACTTTCATGGTAACTTGTAGAGCTGGTAGAAGAGCCCTGTTGATCTGAATCCCTGCCCGGTACTTCTAGTCATGCCCCCTCTATTTCTTCACCTGCATTAGTTACCTATTATTGAAGAAAAATTACCCCCAAACCTAGCAGCTTAAAACTATAATTAATATTTTTTAAAAACATAATTTCCATGGGTCAAGAATTTGAGAGTACTTTGGGGCAACTGGCTGACCCAATAGACCATGTGACTCTTGATTTCAGGGTCATGAATTCAAGTCCCTGGTTGGGCATGGAGCCTACTTAGAAAAAAAAAAGAATTTGGGAGCTGGTTAACTGGGAAGTTCTGGTTTAGGGTCTTTCATGAAGTTACAATCTCGGTATTAGCCAGGGCTGCAGTCATCTGGAGGCTTGATTAGAGATTCAGGATCTGTTTCCGAGTGCCAACTTTTTTTTTTTTTTAACATTTATTTATTTTTGAGAGACTGAGAGAGCAGAAGCAGGGGAAGGGCAGAGAGAGGGAGACAGAATTTGAAGCAGGCTCTAGGCTCTGTGCTGACAGCACAGACATGGGGCTGAACTCAAGAGCCATGAGATCATGACCTGAGCTGAAGTCAGACACCTAACTGACTGAGCCACCCAGGCGCCCCTCCAAGTGCCAACTAACATGCTGTCAAGTTGAGACTAGTAATTACTGGGAGGCCTCAGCATCTTCCCACGTGGACCTTCTGATGACTTTACCCAAAGTGAATAATCCCGTAGAAAGTCAGGCAGAAGCTATCCCTTTCTTGACTTAGCCTTGCAAATTGTACAGCATTATTTCTGTTATACTCTGTTAGAAGTGAATCCCTAACTCTGGCCCACATTCTAAGGATGGAGAATTAGTTTCCATCATTTGAAGGGAGGACCATTAAAGAAGTTGTGGATGTATTTTAAAACAACCACATCACCACATCCAAGGTATGCACCAATACAGAAATGTTCTGATCACCTCCCTGAAGAATCTTCTTTAGAATTTCTCTGTTGGAAACCCAGTATTGTCCAGATACCTTGGTGTGAAAGTCAAGACCCAACACCTACTTTGAAACATTATTTTCTCCTTTTACTTCCTCATACATACCCTCTTTAATCCACCCAAACTGGATTTTTACTCATCCCTGAAGTCTTTTCTGCATGTTTTTTAAAGTTTATTTTTATTTATTTTGAGAGAGATAGTGAGCGAGCAAATGGTGCAGGGGCAGAGAGAGAGGGAGAGAAAGAATCCCAAGCAGGCTCCGTGCTATCAGCACGGAGTGCAATGTGGGGCTCGATCTCACAAACTGTGAGATCAGGAATTGAACGCTTAATGAACTGAACCACCCCAGGCACCCCTTTTCTGGCATTTTTACATAGTTCACACTGTTTCTCCTACCCAGAATATACTCCTAATAGATCTCTGTCCATTAAAATTTTGCCTATTCTTCAAAGGCTCAGCTCAAATGCATATTCTCCATAAGGCTCTTCCCTAGAGTCATGTTTAAAAGTAATAATTGTAGGGGCACCTGAGTGTCTCAATTGGTTAAGGTGTGACTTCGGCTCAGGTCATTATCTCACAGCTTGTGAGTTCGAGCTTTGCGTCAGGCTCCATACTGACAGATCAGAGCCTGGAGCCTGCTTCAGATTCTGTGTCTCCCTCTCTCTCTGCCCCTCCCCCTCTCATGCTCTGTCTCTTTGCCTCTCTCTCTCTCTCAAAAATAAACATTAAAAAATTTTTAACCAATAAAAGTAATAATTTTCTAAGAAAAGTATTCTTCCATTTGTAACAGCTTGGATGAAACTTGAGGGTGTTATGTTAAATGAAAAAAAAATCATAAAGATAAATATTATATGATATCCCTTATATGTGGAATCTAAAAAAGAGCTGAACTCAGAGAAACAGTAGAGTGGAGGTTATCCAAGTTGGGAGGGAAGAGGATATAAGGAAATATTGGTTAAAGGACACAAACTTCTAGTTATAAGATTGACAAGTTCTAGGGAATCTAAAGTACAGTATGGAGATGACAGCTAATAATCCTGTATTATATACTTGAAAGTTGTGAAGAGAATAGATCTTAAATGTTCTTACTACAAACAAGAAATGGTAATTATGTGACAATATGGAGGTGTTAGCTTATTATTTATTTATTATTTATACCATGTTATATGTTATACCATTTTATATGTCAATTTTATCTCATAAAGCTGGAAAAAAGAAAACGATTATTAGCAAAAAAAAGTAATACTTTTCTTTGTTTTCATAGCATTTTTTATCTCTTTTATGGCACTTAGCCCATTTATCTTGACATATTTATTTGCCTTATCTTCCCTGATAAATTACAAATTCTTTGAGGCATGAACATCATTGTTCCTTTGTATTCATCAAAATACAAGAAAACACAGTAACGCTCAATAAATCTTTGTTAAATGCTGAGTAAATTCAGCAACTTATTAAAAATGTAATTGAAGATTGGGGCCCCTGGGTGGTATAGTCAGTTAAGCGTCGGACTCTTGGTTTTGGCTCAGTTCATGATCTCACCGTTTGTGAGTTCAAGCCCCACATCAGGCTCCATGCTGACAGTGTACTTCCTGCTTGGGATTTTCTCTCTCTCTCTGCCCCTCTCCGGCTTGCACGCTATCTCTCAAAATAAATAAACTTAAAAAATATAATTGAAGGAATATCAAGTTTCTAATAACTAGATGGGAGGAATTCTTTCATAATGTATATGTATATTAAATCATTGCAATATATACTTGAAATACTTTACAATTAATAATTCCTCAAAAAGGCTTAAGATTTTCAGGAAGGAATATCAAACTTTTTAATAAGAAAATACTGAAGACTGAATCAATTCAAGATCGGTAACTTTTTAGGAACTCCCACAGTAGCTATCTTAAGTATACAACCTGAATCAAAATGAATTAACTAGTAGATATTCTAGAGGTATGATTTGTTTTTTTAAGAACAATATTGCCACCTAATGGAGAAATAGATTTTGGACTTTTCAAAAGGGTCGTGGGCCAAGAAGACTTAAAATTCAAAGGCAAAACATACCGGTTTATGGGAAAAAATAAGGTGGTTCTCTGGAATACCAAATGTGGAAGATTTAAGGCAAGTGTAGAGGCCCATGAACTTAAAATGGGTAGAATGTATAGGTAAAGGAAGAAAATTAATTATACCGTGTATATGGAATTCACAATACAAATTAAAAGAGGCTAATTACATTTAGATTATCAAAAAATATTCAAAGCATAAATTTCAAAGAAAAAATTATTTCTGTCTATGTAATTAACAGAAGGAGCATACATTGGTAGGTTGCAATCATTTTAAAATAATTTGTTTTAGTCTTTCTTCTTTTGACAAAGTGATAATACCCATTTCAGCAAATTTAGCTGATAAAAAAGAAGAAAATTAAAATAGCCTTCCCCTCACAGTTATACTACCTAGATATAACCATTAAATATTTTGGTGTATTTTCTTTCCTTTTTTCTTCCTTTGTAGAGATACACACTATTTTGGGGGGTGCCTGGGAGGCTCAGACTGTTAAGCATCTGACTTTTGATTCAGCTCAGGTCATGATCCTGGGGTTGTGGGATTGAGCCTTATGTCTGACTCCATTCTGAGCATGGAGCCTACTTAAGATTCTCTCCCTCTTCTTCTGCCCCTCTCCCTCATGTGCTCCCTCATCTCTCTCTCTCTCTCTCTCAAAAAATAAATAAGTAAAAATAAAGCCATATTTCAAATATACATATATATGCTATTTTTAAAAATGAGGTTATTATGTACAAACTGTTAACATGACTTTTTCACTTTTATTGTGAATTTTTCAATGCCATTACATATTTTTCTTTTTTCTTTTTTTTAAAGACACTGTTTCTTTTATGTTTTTTTAATTTATTTTTGAGAGACAGAGAGAGACAGTGCGAGCAGGGGAGGGTCAGAGAGAGAGGGAGACACAGAATCCGAAGACAGGCTCCAGGCTCTGAGCTAGCTGTCAGCACAGAGCCCAAAGCGGGGCTCAAACCCATGAACCGTGAGATCATGACCTGAGCCGAAGTCGGACGCTTAACCGACTGAGCCACCCAGGTGCCCCGACAGTTTTTTGTTTGTTTGTTTAAGTTTATTTATTTTGAGAGAGAGAGAGAGAGAGAGAGAGAGAGAGAGGGAGAGAGAGAATCCCAAGCAGACTCCATGCTGTCAGCACAGAGCCAGATGAGGGGCTCAATTCCGCAAGCTGTGAGATCATGACTTGAGCTGAAACCAAGAGTCAGACACTTAACTGACTGAGCCACCCAGGCACCCCTCAATGCCATTACATATTTTTCTATAAAATCTTTTGACTAGTAGAGGCATATGTATCATGATTATTAGGTAAGGTGTATCATGGGTAGATGTATCATGATTTATTAATTAGTCCCTCATTGTTAGACACATGGACTTTTTTTCCTTAATTTTCCACTATTATAAACTGTGATGACCATCTAAGTAACAATATATTTTTCTACATCTGTAATTAGTGTTTAGGATAACTTCTTTGAGGTGGAATTTGTAGGTTGAAGAACATAAACTTTTAAAGTTTTTTGATAGGGGCCACCTGGGTGGCTCAGTTAGTTAAGCCTCTGACTCTTGAGTTTGGACCCAGTGAGACCCCATGTCTGCCCTGGGTCAGGCCTCGTGCTAAGCAGAGCCTGCTTGGGATTCTCTCTCTCACCTCTCTTTCCCCCTCCCCTGCTCATGTGCGCATGCTTGCTCTCTCTCTCAAAATGAATAAGCTTTAAAAAAGATAATTTTGGGGGCGCCTGGGTGGCTCAGTTGGTTAAGCGTCCGACTTCAGCTCAGCTCATGATCTCACAGTCCATGAATCCGAGCCCCGCATTGGGCCCTGTGCTGACAGCTCAGAGCCTGAAGCCTGCTTCAGATTCTGTGTCTCCCTCTCTCTCTGCCTGTCCCCCGCTCACTCTCTGTCTCTGTCTCTCAAAATAAAATAAAAGACTTAAAAAACTTAAATTATTAAAAAAAAAAGAAATAAAAAATGATAATTTTTTTTTTTGAGAGAGAGCAAAGCAGGGGAGGATCAGAGAGAGAGAGGAAGAGCAGATCCAGAGTGGGTTCTGTGCTAACAGCAGACAACCTGATGCGGGGCTCGAACTCAGTAAGTGCGAGATCATGACCTGAGCCGAAGTTAGTCGCTTAACAAACTGAGCCACCCAGGTGCGCCAGAAATAAAGGTTTTTGACAGGCATTACCTAATTATGTTTAGAAAGATATGTTAATTTATGGATTTTGAAAGGTCCATCCTCCCACACACTAAGATGATAGACATTTCCATAAACTTGTTTGTTGACATTAATTTTCAGTCTTTAATGATGTAAGAAGCCATTTTTTAAAAGAATTGTATGAAAATACAGGGAGAAAGGAGAACATCTGAGAGAGATCATATAAAATGGAGATTTAATACACTTAGGACAGAGATCACAGGATTATTATTCAGTATAAGGGAGGACTGTAGTAGATATAATAATAACTAGCCTGTATATTAAATGGTTACCATTCTAACTAGGCACTTTACATGTATTGTTTGTTATTTAATCTGTGTCACACCCTATGAGCTGGTAACTATTATTATTCTCTTCTTATTCCTGGAAACCTGAGATTTAGAGAAGTGATTTGCCCAGAGTTAAACTGGCAAGTGAGAAAGATCTATCTCATGGGAAGCTCTTCTCTACTGCTTTTTTTATGGCGTGAAGATTAGATGGAGTGTGCGTTTTTCAGCCTGACTGCTTACTGTTTACTTAAATTAGCTTACTTTTCTTTGCCTAGAAGAGTTTTATGTCCTTTTTATTCCGTGTATACATGTTTTTAAGACAGAAGGGTCCATCTGTGGGAATCATAGGGAGATGTGTTTTAGAATAATACTAGGAAGAATTTTCTAAAAATGGGAACTATGAAAGGCTAGACTAATGAATTAATGAGATTTGAATTAATGATACTTCTATCTCTAGATATTTTTCTCATAGAAAGAATCCTATATTAAGTGGGAGATTGTATAGTTTGATTTTTAAGGTCCCTTTCAATTCAAATATATTATTTTTTTTTAAGTTTATTTAATCTCTACACCCAATGTGGGGCTTGAACTCATGACCCTGAGATCAAGAGTCGCATACTCCTCCAACAGAGCCAGCCAGGTGCCCCAATTCTAAAATATTATGATTTTATGAGTCTACATGTTTAAATGAAGATATTTGGAAAATATGATTAGGAGAAGAACTTGTCTGTTCTGGGAACTGTTGTTCACGAACAGCTTTTTAGAAACTCAATACTGATCTTATAAGTGTATAGAAGACTGGTGGGAAGTATAGTACTCATGGGCAGGGACGTGGAATTTTTGTGTGTGTTCAGGATTAAGAAATAATGTATAACAGAAAATTTTTTATTGAGAATTTTCCAGGAGTGTGCCTCAATCACCCCCATTTCCTATTGATCTTTTTTTCCTTTTGTTCTTGTAATTATAGCTGAAGGAGAATTTAAGGAACATGGAGCGGAAACATCAGGAGACTCTTAGAAGATTGGAGGGCAGGTTTTTTGAAGAAAAGGTACAACACTTTAGAGTTAAGAAATATTTTGTTTTTAAAAAGAAGAAATATTTTGTTTACTAAAACGATATAAGTATCTATATGCATTCTGAGACATGTCAACCTTTCTTTTGGTATCTTAATAGAGGATTGTTTATCAAATCACAGCAGAATAAGAAATTAGGGAAAATGAAACCTGTTCTAGAGATCTCAATGTCTAGTCTCTTTTCCCCTTGCAGTTAGAGATTCTTGAAATCCTAAAGAGGGATTATTATCTTACTAAGGCTTCAGGACACAGCCCCTTCAGCTTGGTGTTCCCTTAGTGGACGGAAAGTTCCTGCAGCACATTGTAAAGGGGGATGGGATGGGAGAGGTCTCTCTGGTACATGGGAAGGTGTTTCCTTAGTCAAGCCAAGCTAAGCTAAGGGTGCTAAAAAAAGGGGGGGCTCAAAAATGTTCCTTAGCATATCACAAACTTCTACATTTCTCTGTGCCTCTGATGTTAATTCTCCAAATTATGGGAAGTGCATTGGAACACTTCTCTGTAAGCTTTTCAGAGGACCCATGGTTTTTCTTTAAGTCTTCTAAATTTTCCTTTAACTTTTCTTCTTAGGGAAGAATTGAACAGATTTCTTTCAGAAACTGGTGGGATGTAGGAAGTTGAGGGTGGGGTAAATAAGTACTCATAGCAGGTTTAGATAAAAAATTTGCTTTAAAAAGTGGCTTTAGATTTCCGGTTTATGTATTAAATAACCTAGGAATGGGGCAGAAGCAACATCTTGGTGCTTTCCTTCTGAGGCACTTCCTGGCACTGTTAGGAATGAAAGTCCTCAGGAATGGGCTGCTCTCAATTGCCTTTTTTTCTTCTATCTCATCCCTACGCTTGTTCTTTCCTCTGCTAAGCATAGCACTTCTACAAACAAAGGTTAGGAGTGCTTTGTCAGTTTGTCAGTTTGTCAGAACACCTGACTGACAGTGCTTATATAAATAGGATTTTTATGTCTGGAAGTAGGTGGCTGCTGGCTTTTTCCTTCATAATTGCAAGATGGTTAATGCAGCTCTAAGATTTGTCTGTGTTTAAGGCAGGAAGAAGGGAGTCTCCAGCTGTATCTGTCCCTTTTTTATCTGGAAACCATAAAAGCTCTCCCAGAAGCTCTTAGCAGATTTCTTCTTACATCTATCTCATTGGCCAGAACCATGTTATATTGGATCCTGGGAAAGTGAGTGTGCTTTTTGCCAGACACTAGTGGAAGCTGGGAAGGAAAAGGGAGGATGGGAATGAGTGTTGGGAAGGCCAGCCACAGGAGTAGCTGTCTCACCATATTAGGTGTAAACCTCATGGTTGGGTATGAACTCCTGTGCTGATTTGAACGCCAGTGCTGCTGGCTTATGGCAGAGGGCTTTCCAGTAAGCCCTGTTTATTCATCTCTTACCCTAGTATGCTCCACCTGGTCACATAAAGTACATCTGTCAGGTTATTGGTGCTTCGTTTCCCTATTTAATCCTTTCCGTTCCTTGAACCACCAAGCCCTTTCCCAATGACATATTTTTACACTTGGTGTTCCTTTCTGGAATGTTCTCCCTTCAGCTCTGACTCTTCTTCTTCTTCAGAGCACAAATGTCATTTCCTCAGAAATCAATTCCTTAAACCCCAACCTAACATAATCTCCCCCCGGTTACTATATATCTCATTACTCCGTTTTTACATTCACAGCATTCATCATAGTCTGTTAATTCTCTTATTTGTTTGCTTGTTAGGGAGGTTGTATAGCATCACATTGCCTGCATAAGAATCTGTGCTCTGCTACTTACTAGTTATCTGACTTTGGGCAAGTCACTAACCTCTCTTTCCCTGTTTCCTCAGTCCTTGTTTTTGGTGATAATAATAATATCTAATTTTTAAGGTTGTTGTGAGAGGTAAATAATACATGTAAACCTCTTAGAACCATGCCTGGCACCTGGTAAATGCTCAATGCACTTTAATTAGTATTGTTGTTTGGATCTCACCTAGAATACAAGGTCCGTCAGAACAGGGGCCTTTTCTGGTTTTTTCACTACAGAATCTCCAGCATCTAAAAAATCTGGTATAATATTAGTGCTCAATAGGGGTTTGTTGGATAAAGAAATAAATGACTCTTACCACATTGTATTTAGCAGAAATTTATCCAAGCTCCACTTTCCACTACTGATGTGGAATTTTTTTTTCTATTCATATGTCATGTTGCTTCTTTAATGGGGAGTTCAGGGGGTACCCTGAGGTTCCTGTGTTCACACTACCCTCTTTGCTAGCTATTCCACCAGTACTTGGAGTTCTTCATACTAGGTCATGTGGACAGGAGTATTTTGTTTGACATTATAAAATAAATACTTCACTTTTTGATATGTAAATTTGTTAGAAATATAACTCTATTAAAATAGCCTAGGGGCACCTGGGTGGCTCAGTTGGTTAAGCGTCTGACTCTTGATTTTGGCTTAGGTCACAATCTCACAGTTAGTGAGATTGAGCCCTGTGTTGGGCTCTGCCCTGACATCACGAGGCCTGTCCTTTCTCTCTCTTGCCCACCAGCTCTCAAAAAAAATAAATAAACTTTAAAAAAAAAGCCTGTTTTCTTTTTTAGCATCGACTAGAACAAGAAGCTGAAAAGAAGATAATAATGCTGGCAGAGAGAGCTCACCATGAAGCTATTGTGTAAGAGACTGCCGCCTCCTTTTTCTTTCTCATAGCCTCTTTTATCTCTTTGCTGGTCTGTTTCGTTCTCATCATATTGTCTTCCCCCTTCTCTCCTGGTTTTCTTTCTTCAAATTTTCTTGTTTACTTTCCCTCATTATTTCTTTCTCTTTGTGTTCCCACCCCTTTTTCATCCACCCTTTCTGTAGCAAGGTGGTGTGGAGGAAATAACCATGGTTTGAATTTAGACTTCGGTTCTCAACATGTATACCAACGTGACTGACTGTTGGAAAATTTCCTAACCTTTTTGAAATTGAATTTCTTTATCTAAAAATGGGGTTAATCATAGCAACTGTATAGAGTTGTTATGAGGAATATTAGTGAAAGTAGCACTTAATTGCATTGTATTAATAAATAAATTCCCAAGTCTCAATGGTTTAGTTCTTGCTCACTTAACAATCCAGTATGAATCTGATAGCTCTACTTGAGTGGTGATTCGGGAACTGGGGCTGCTTCCATCTTGGACTTCTTCAATCCAGTCATATGGACAGGAGAGAGCATGGGAAACTCCTGTCTGCTCTTAACTGCCTTGACCTGGAAGGAACACATAACTTTTTACTTTCCATTGGTGAAAACTTAGTCACATCCCCCACCTAACATTTGAGTACCTACCATAAACTAGATAAGTGGTGGTCATTATTTTTAATGTTGGGGGATATGGCAGTCATTGTTCTAGTTCTGTAATATCTGAAACTTATGCCTGTGTTTTGGGATCGTATATCTATTTCAGGCAGTTGAACAATGCCGGAAGATCTGTTTTTAAAGAGAATGTTTATCTCCAGAAAGCTCTTGCATACCACCTGAAGGAAGCTGATGCTCTACAAAAAAACTCCCAGAAGCTGCAAGACACTCAAACTTTCCTTTTACATCAGAAGGTTCCCACCCCATTTGGACTTTCTGTTTGTTGTTTGTTTGTTTATTTGTTTAAGGATTGGGTTGGTAAATATTAAGAATTGAGTATAATAATGATACCTGAGGACACTGGGACCATTTTTTTTCTGTCTGGATAATGTACCTTTCTTATTTGAAAGGATTAATAATGAGAATGACATAAGTAGTTGACGTGGGACGCCTCAGTAGCTCAGTCAGTTAAGTGTCTAACTCCTGATTTCGGCTCAGGTCATGATCTCACAGTTTGTGAGTTCAAGCCCCACATCAGGCTCTGCACTGACAGCATGGAGGCTGCTTGGGATTCTCTGTGTCCCTCTCTCTATCTGCCCCTCCCTGAGCACGTGCTCTCTCTCTCTCTCAAAAGTAAATAAATAAACATAAAAAAGAAGTATTTGACTTGGCTTTATAAAGAATATATCAGAAACATAAACATAAATCCTATCCTCTACTACCTTAGAATACTCATTTTACTTTGCTTAGAGTTGGTCTCTGAATCACTTACGAATATGTTTAGCTATAACAGCCCTGACAACAATGGCTTTGCCATGTAAGGGTTTTTTCAATCCCAATTGGTTGGTTAGCAATCCAGAGCTGGAATGGTAGTGCCATAGAGTCAATAGAGACTCCGTTTCCTTAACTCTGCCGTGCAACATATGGCTTACATCCCCAAAGTCACTTCATGGCCCAAAGCAGCTGCTAGATCTCTAACCTTTACTCAGAAAGCAGGAAGGAAGAAGGACAAGGAGGAAAAAAGTATGCCTCTCCCTTTTGAGGTCTTCTTGCAAGTTCTGCACACACTCCTACTTACATTTCATTGACCAGAACTTAGTTATATAGCTTTGCTTAACTGTAAGGGAGATTGAAATTTTCAACTGGGCTTCCTGCCTTCTTGAAAAAAGTTGGAGTTTTATACTAATGAGGAAAGGGAAAATGCAAAAGGCATGGGCCACTAACCTATAGGCTAGAATAGGCAACATTTTCCACTATATAGTTGTTAAGTTAATGTTTTACTATATATCTTATTGATTTTGATTTCAATAATATAAAACGTTTAAACTACTGGAATTTTAGAGGAAGGAAAATTTCTTAATTAGCAAAATTAGCGGCCTTCACAGGTCCAGAGAAGAACCCTGAGATGTTTTTTCTCTCGGTACACAGAATAGCAAATATCATCATTTCAACCTGGTATCAAATTTAATCTCATGGAGTAATGGAAATTAGTGTGGAACTTTTAAGTCTTGAAATTGATTAAAGAAAATCTCTCACCTCTCTCATCTTTGTTTTTAGGAAATCAACGATCTGTTGGTTAAGGAAAAGATAATGCAGCTTACCCAGCAGAGGTTACAAATCCAAACTCTTCAGAAGAAGGTTGTAAGCTTGGAGACTGCCCTGAGTTGTATGACCAGGGAGTTTGAGGCTGAAGTTTTAAAAATACAGCAACAGGCAATGATAAAGAACCAAGCAGGTCAGGTTGAAATTGACAAGCTGCAACAACTTCACCAGATGAAGGACAGAGAAATGAATCGAGTAAAGAAGCTGGCCAAGAACATACTGGATGAGAGAACAGAAGTGGAAAGGTTCTTTTTAGATGCTCTACACCAAGTGAAGCAACAGATCCTATTTGGCAGGAAGTATTACAAACAGGTAGCACAAGCTGCTTTCAATTTTAAAATGAGAGAGGCATGTGCAGGAAGAATAGAATATCCCCAAATCCGAACGTTCGATGGCAAAGAGCACAGCACCAATAGTGTGGCTCAAGATTTTACAGAAGCTGAGAAATGGTACTAATCATGGCTTTCATATTTTATCCATTGTGCAGCTATTTTTGTGCCTTTTAGAGAAATAAGAACTCTGAGAAGTTCAGTTAGATAATATCTAAGTATTGAATAGATTACTCACTAAGTTACTTGAAGATAGGAACTGTCTTACCTGTCTTTATAACCCCTGTGCTTAGCACAGTGTGTGAGGCTTAGTAGATATTCTTAGTAGATTTCCTTTTTTCATGAAGGAGACTTGTTAAAGAGACTAGATCATTTGTTCCATAGAATGTCATTGTAGTATCTTTTAACATGTTGTTTTATTTTCTTTTCTGTAAATTCATTATAAAGGTCTGATCAGATTCAGGTTAAACATTTTTGATAAGCATACTTTCACAAATATTTTGTAACATTCCTTTTACTGAGATGAAATTCATAGATAATCTAACTAAACATATAGCTGAAGAAATCAACATAACAGTGCTTGTAATAATTCTTTGTTGCACAGAACTGTTCTATGGATTGGAGAACATCTGAGTGGGACCCCATCATTGTATTAACCAAAAGTCCTTTCAAGTTTCCAAAATACATTCTAGGGGCGCCTGGGTGGCTCAGTCGGTTAAGCGTCCAACTTCGGCTCAGGTCATGACCTCACAGTCTGTGGGTTCGAGCCCTGCGTTGGGCTCTGTGCTGACAGCTCAGAGCCTGGAGCCTGCCTCAGATTCTGTCTCCCTCTCTCTTTGCCCCTCCCCCGCTTGCTCTCTGCCTCTCTCTCTCTCTCTCAAAATAAAGACATAAAAAAAAATTAAAAAAATACATTCTAGAGATCTACTGCCATCATAATAAATGTAGCAGGATGCTTGAGACAGTTGTAGACTTTATACAATGAATGTTTCCTGTTAGCATTTTTGTCAGTGTACTCTTCCTCCTATAAACCATACGTTATAGTGAATTTTAAAGATTATTCTGAAAAAAAGTTTTATATCCAATGCAGTTAGGTTCTTCAAAGACCTTAGCTTGAGAAACTTAAAAGGACTCCCTACTACTATGTACTGAACATCTTATTAACAGTGCTTCCACATGTGTTTTCTGATTTATTTTTTAATGGACTAATTAGTAGTTTCTTTAAAATTATATATCTGTTGGGACAGTTGGACGTGGTCAGTGGCTTCTGAAAGATAAGAGTGTTCTTCAAAAATGTCCATACTATAATTTTTTTTACCTTTTTGCCATATTTAGAAGTCTATTATTTCTATTACCCAAAGTTTCACTGTAATTTCCTCTTTTTAAAAAAATTTTATTTGAGAGAGATAGAGCAAGTGAGTAGGGGAGAGGGGCAGAGGGAGAGAGAGAATCTTAACCAAGCTCCATGCTTAGTGCAGAGCCTGATGTGAGGCTTGATCCCACAACCCTGGGATCATGACCTGAGCTAAAATCAAGAGATGGATGCTCAACCGACTGAGCCACCCAGGTGCCCTGTCCTCTTTTTTATTTAATACGTCAAGCAAGTTGAGTCCCTAGCATACATAAGGCAGTTTCTTTTACATTTTTGGTCTACAAAGTGGTATTTCAGAGGGAGGCATATAAAATGATTCTCCACATTGTTATTGAAGAAACTGGACTCTTCCTCTTCTGCCCTCTGTGACACTTTTGCTACTGAGCGACTTCTCACCTTAACCTCAGCGTTCCACCGCCGGTACCAGCAGGGCAGAAATGGTGATTAAAATATTACATCATCTGCTTAAGAGGCAGATTGGGGAAGGACAGTTGAAGTCTATGGTGATCATAAGGCAAAACCTAAACTTTTAAGGAAAACTAACCCAATTGACGTATGTACAAAAACATTTCTTACATTGTGCATCATCAATACTCTCTACAGTGTTGGCCAGCTTTCATAAATAGTAAATAGACTACAAATCCTCTGGGAAAGTTATAGCATAGCTAAAGACCTGCCTGAAAAGCTTAGCTGCAGCTTTATTTGGAGGTAGGAAAATAGACCAGATAAGCTATGTGTTGTTTTCTAAATGTACCTCTTGTCACTCTGTTTTCATAGCAAAATACCTTAAACAAAAATAAATGTTAAAAGAAATTTATCAATAATCTCACCCCATAAACAACCAGTTTGTGTTGTATTGTTCCTTTTCGTTATATTACAACTTTCTATTTTGCATTTTACTTAATGTTGGAGCGCACATTTTTTTGGTTATAGTTTTTCTTATTTTTATCTTAATGACTACATAGCATTTCAGAATGGCTAGCATATTGATATCCTCTTCAACTTTGTGATTTTGTAATGGACACAGTTTGCTTTGTAGTTATATTTGGAAACCTCATAATAGTAATGGTTTGGAAATTTTCTTTTCTCATATAGTTTAAATTTCAAAAAGGAGAGATGCTTACTTTGGCCATATTTTTCTTTTTCCTTTTTTCTTTTGAAATTCTTCAGGATGGATATTCAGGGAAATGTGGATATTGGAGATTTGACCTGGGAGCAAAAGGAGAAAGTCTTGAGATTGCTCTTTGCAAAAATGAATGGTGTTGTTTCCAGGTAACTCCCTATTTCTGTAGTGAAATACCAATATGTTATCAAACCTAGAAATCATATAGGAAGACTGGACTTATTCTCACTTAGAATTAAAGGAATGGGAAAGGATCAGAAAATGGAAAAGGGTCGTGCTGCTTAGCACCTGTCACTCCCAGAGATGAAGGATGGGAAATGAATGAATGAGCACAAAAATGAGAGATGAATTAGTATTAAAGAGGGGGGGAGCGGAGAAAAGAGACTAATCTTAGATGTTTAAGGTAATGCTTGCTAAGAAGGTACAGCATTGTTCAGCTGAATGAGTGGTCAGTGAAGAGAAGCATAACACTTACTAAGATTTTATTGGTAAAAAAAAAAGATCGGTTTGCAAAGATAAGTGAGTTTTACGCTGATTATTAATTTAGAGACTCTCCAATACCAAGAAAAAGACCTAGAGAGGAAAACTGAAATCTGCAGATACTCCAAATCATTATTTTTAATGATTTGTTTCACTCTCTTTCTCCACTCTACTTTATCAGGGACTATAACCCTGGTACTGAACTATAAAGTGACTAAAATAAATCAACCTCTTATTAGTTAATTGCTTGTTACATGCTTGTTACTATGTTAGGTACTATGGACATTCGCAGCAATTAAGAGACATTGCCTTTGGTATTACAATTTCTAATCTAGTTGCCCAAACAAAATGAAACATAGCAAAGAAAAAAGTCAGGTGGCACAATAAAGTATCATTGAAGTTCAGACAATATGTCAGTGTCCTACAGTAGTTAGGGAAGACTTCAGTGAAGAAGACTCAAAGAGTGTGGCTCTGCAGGGTGCCTTGTAGGAGAGTGGAATAGTAGACAGTGTGGGAAGGGTACATCACGCAAGGGGCTTAGTAGACAGCCTAAGCAGAAGCCCAGAGGTAGAGAGGTGGGGTGTTTGGGGAACACTGAGGAAAACTTTATGGCTTGAGGAAAACTGGTGGCACTGAGAGTATTTAGTAATTAAAAATAAGGTTGGGGCTCCTGGGTGGCTCAGTCAGTTAAGTGGCCAACTTTGGCTCAGGTCATGATCTTGCGGTTCATGAATTTGAGCCCCATGTCAGGTCTCTGTTGACATCACAGAGCCTGGAGCCTGCTTTGGATTCTGTGTCGCCCTCTTTACCCCTCCCCTGCTCATGCTCTGTCTCTCTCTGTCTCAAAAATAAACATTAAAAAAAAATTAAAGGGGCGCCTGGGTGGCTCAGTCGGTTAAGTGTCTGACTTTGACCCAGGTGGTGATGTCACGGCGTGTGAGCGTTCAAGCCCTGCATCGGGCTCTATGCTGACAGCTCAGAGCCTGGGGCCTGCTTCAGATTCTGTATCTCCCTCTCTCTCTGCCCCTCCCCCACTCATGCTGTCTCTCTGTCTCTCTGTCTCTCTCTCTCTAATATAAATAAACATTCAAAAATAAATTTTTAAAAAAGAAATAAGGTTGGATCTATAGATTTAATTATGATGAGCCTTAAAAACCATGCTGAGAAAACTAATCATATGCCACTGTTCTTCTAAAGTAGTATAACATACTTTCCTTTTCTGCCTTGAAGGAACACAAGAGCAATAAGCCCTATTCTCATACTGTCTCACTGAAAGGGTTCATAAGATACTGTTCCCAGAGCTGACCTTAACCTAATGCAGTGACACATACACACAGGATGGACTGCAGGACAAAAGTAGAATTGGGAACCAGCAGAAGCTGCCGTGCTACTCTGGGCGTGCGGCAGTGGGGGTGTGTGAGCAGGAGTAGAAAAGGGGAGAAAGTGAGGCATTTAGGAAGGAGAGACAGGACCTAGAGATAAAAGGCAAAAGGGATAAAGAAAAAGTTTAAGTGTTTAAGGTGTTTAGCTTAGAAATGCATGACTGGTGGTATGAAAGGCAAATGAAAAACCTAGAAAGCCAATGTGAAGGAAATGTTTAAATTTTATTTAATTCGTCCATTAATTCATATAGCATATACATATTGAGTGCCTACAGTTTATTGAGGATATAGTATTGAGCAAATAAAGACATCATTCCTAATTTCAGGGAGTTCATGGTCTATGTGGGAAGAAAAATATTATTCAAATCATCACACAAATATTAAAGGACAACTATGAGATTGGCCCAAAGAAGTGGCATATGGTGGTAAGAGAGCCTAGATTAAGGCAATCTGACCCAACTGAGGTCAGGAAAGTTTCTGAGGAAATAAAAGCTTGAGCTGACCTCTAAAAGGTATATAAGGAACAGAGGGGTAGAGGAAAAAACATTCTGGGCAGAAGAAAGAGGAAGGAGTGTTTTCATTGTTGAATTGGAGATGATGGCAATATATTGAAATGAAAAATACTCAAGGCATTTGTAACTAGGGATTGGAGTACAGGTTTTTAGGGAAGATTGGAGCATGTTTAGTGAAAATTGGTAGTTTAGTGTAGAAAGGTGGATGAAGGTAGAAGAGTAAAGGGCCGAGGCTAGAAATAACCACAGCAACGAACAGGAGAACAAGAGGACAGCCAAAAGAGAAGAGTTCAAAGAATTTTAGGCTAAATGGAAGATGGAGAACTTTGAAATGGTCTTTTGTCTCTGGTAGCCTTCCAAAGAGTCTTATTTTATTTTTTATTTTCTTTTTATTTAGAGGTGGAGGTAGAATCCAGACTATAGGTACAGAATGTCTGTCTCATTATGAGTTGGCTTTTCTGTACTCCAAGAAACAACCTGAGTTCTAGGTCTCAAGTTCCATACTATGTTGTTTTCAGTACTGGAGAAACAAAGAAATTTGAGGGAAATCTTTTACACCAAAGCAATGAACTTAAATCTGGCTGCAACAGATTCTAAGCCTGTTGGAATCTCATGTTAGAGCTGGTTGAAGGGAAAAGATAGGAATATTCTATTCTATTTCACTATTCTAGTGAAATGTGTGGTGAAGATGAGATTAAATGAGAAAGCTCAAATCAGACTGAGGAGAGATTAGATGATAAACGGTCTACCAAGGCAAGGAGAACAGTTAGGAAGTTCATAAGAGTTCAGTTGATTGTATGATTGTGAATCTAACAATATATTTTTGTGATTGAACAAAGTCGAGGAGTATAACCAATAAATTGCGCTCTTTAGTGCATCAGCAACCATTCTGGCTATAACTCAGGTACTAGTAACCGAAGTACATTTTTAAAATTTTTTTAAATGTTTATTTTTGCGAGACAGAGAGAGCATGAGCAGGGGAAGGGCAGAGAGAGAAGGAGACACAGAATCCGAAGCAGGCTCCAGGCTCTGAGCTGTCAGCACAGAGCCTGACACAGGGCTCGAACTCATAAACCGCGAGATCATGACCCTAGCCAAAGTCGGCCACTTAACTGACTGAGCCACCCAGGCACCCCCCCGAAGTACATTTTTTTAAATTAAATGTTTATTTATTTTGAGAGTGAGACAGTGCATGTGCCAGCACATGAATGCAGGGGAGGACAGAGAGGAGGGAGGGAGAGGATCCCAAGCAGGCTCCACATTCAGCGTGGAGCCCAACATGGGGCTCAATCTCATGACCACGAGATCACGACCTGTGATATGATCATAATCATATCAAGAGTCGAACGCTTAACCAACTGAACCACCCAAGAACCCCCAAAATACATTTTTCTCATGCATCATTATTAGACTATTTAATTTTTTTAATGTTTATTTATTTATTTATTTTTGAGAGACAGAGAGAGAGAGAGAGAGAGAGAGAGAGAGAGACAGAGTGTGAGTGGGGGAGGGGCAGAGAGAGGGAGACACAGAATCTGAAGCAGGCTCCAGGCTCTGAGCTGGCAGCACAGAGCCCAATGTGGGGCTCAAACTCACGAACAGCGAGATCGTGACCTAAACTGAAGTCAGCCACTCAACTGACTGAGCCATCCAGGCGCCCCTCATTATTAGACTATTTAATACAGTCATATTTTGAATGGATTTATTCTGCTTTCATATGTACCTAATTGAGGACAAGTTTTAGGAGTGGAGTATGTGTCTTTACCTGCTGGCAAATCAACCTACTATGCCTTTTTTTTTTTTTAAGATTTTATTTTTATGTAATCTCTATACCCAACTTGGGACTCAAACCCACAACCCTGAGATCAAGAGTCACATGCTCTACCAATTGAGCCAGACAGGCACCCCCCTACTGTACTTTTTATAATCCTGTTAAGCTCACTTTCCACTAGAATATTCAATCAGCGATATGATTACTTCCTGTTCTTAAACCAAACTTTCCAAAGTATGAGGAGAAATTTTCATACTGGATTTATCACCATTTGGTAATTTTTTATGTTCTGAGGTTCTTTTTTTTGTGGGAAGGGAATTTTTCTGGCCATGTTTTTGGTCAGTAATCTGGTTCAGTCTTAAGCATCACCATTAATAGCTGTTGAAGGAATATCATCATCATGATTATCAGTTAAGCATCCGACTCTGGATCTTGGTATTGGCTCAGGTCATGATCTCACGGTTGGTGGGATTAAGTCCGGAGTTGGGCTCTGCACTCTTAGCATGGAGCCTGCTTGGGATTCTCTCTCTCTCTCTCTCTCTCTCTCTCTCTCTGCCCCGCCCCTGTTTATGCACACGTGCGCATGCTTTCTCTCAAAATAAACTTAAAAAAAAAAGCACAGTTGAAATATGGGACAAGAGGAGACAGTACCTCACTGTTAACGTTTATCTACCACAGGAAATATAGCCAGAGCTCTAGGCCTTCAGTTCCAGACTCTGTTGTTGCTGATGATGGAGAAACAAAGGAATTTGGGTAAGAGCTGTCTTAACAAGGTAATGAATGTGAGCCTGATCACAGTGGTTGTGGTGGACATTTTATATGTGCTAAACTGAGTGGGAATTATATGACAAGTCTATTGTTTTGAACCAAGTTCCATGTATATGTGGCTGTTGACAGGTCTGTCATTTTATCATTATTGCAGGGATGACAGTAAGCTTCAAGATCAAACCTTCATCACTCAGCAAGTACCAATCTCAGAGTCTTCTGGTGAAGTGATGATACCCAATATTCAGAAAGAATCACAAGAGTCTGACATAGTAAGGAGTCTATAATCTAACCAAACAATACAGATAGTAACCGCTACCTTTTCCCTGTAGAACTTCTTGCTAAGTCATGGTGCTTTTCTCTACTAGCCAAGAGCTCTCAGGGATCAATGAAAAAAGTAATAACACATGTATAATATGTCTACACTATGGCAGGCATATTATACTTAATGCAAATGCACACTTGTGCTTCTTTTAGTAAATGTGGAAAACCTATAAATTGTCTTGTGAAGTATAAAGGCTAGCCCAAATATGTACTATCTTTTACATAAGAATAAACATAATGACCACGTAACTCTTGGCTTTGAACAGAATTGGGAAATCTGAATCCCTACAAGCTAGGGACAAAGGAATTATTTAGGAAGGCATTATTAAAAAACAAAAAGCCAGGGGCGCCTGGGTGGCTCAGTTGGTTAAATGTCCAACTCTTGATTTTGGTTCAGGTCATGATCTCATGGTTCATGAGTTTGAGCCCCACATCTGGCTCTGTGTAGTGCGGAGCCTGCTTGGGATTCTCTGTCTCCCTCTCTCTGCCCCTCCCCACTTGCACTCTCTCTCTCTCAAAAATAAATATTTAAAAACAAAACAAAAAAGCCAGGTTTTCTTTTTAAGAGCTTTTTATTTGTAATTTGTTATTCATAATTAGTACAACATAGGATCTGAGAAATTTCAAATGAGACCACACTAAATTTTTAAGGTGCTACTAGCATGAATATAACTGGATTTTTTTTCCATATAAGAAACAAGAAACTCTTCTGAGTAGCAAGTAGCTAGACAAATGAGTTGATTCCGATTAGAGCAACATAATTCTGATGAGTCAGTATTTTTAAAAAAGTGATTTCCCTTAAATTTAAGGAAAACATAGGGATCTCTGGGATTATATTTAATTCCACTTGGAATTTAGACAGAGCTTTTATTCAACCCGGCCTGTAGTTGTTGGACTGGATTAAGTATCACTATTAGTTGCCAGTGGTGATAAGTAGAAATAAAACAAAGGGCATTCTATTATCAAATTATAAATTTTTATTGCCTCACGTTTAGGAAGGCAAATCCCCTCCCCCCAAATAAAACCCCAAAAATCCCCCCAAAAAAATAAACCCATTAGGGTCATACATGTATTTTATAAAAGTTCCAGTCACCTTAAGTGATTGAAGTTTCTGACACTCTATCCAGCAGTGGTAGTATTAAAATGCACAAAGTGCACAAATGTTTTCAAAGTTTTCATACCCTTAGTTCACTGAATCACTGCCATGGAGCAGATTAGCATTATCCAAGTGACTAATGAGGGAGCAGAAAAATAAATGACCTATGTCATCTGGCTGAGGGCCAAAGATTATTCTATCAGAGCCAGCAGCCTTCTCCTAGTTCACTGGGTAAAAACTATATCCGAAAAGCCTTGATTCAGTTGGGAATCTATTTTTCTAGCTCATCAGTTTCTGTTCTGACATAAAGTTTAGCTATATCAAAAGAAAAGGCATAAAGACACTTGAGTTAATGGTTACAGAAGAATCTGTCAAAGCATTTCTTTTTTACTATTTCATGTCATGAAGAGCCTTGAAATTTCTTAGGCACCAATGAATTACTCTACATTAAGAGTCCTTTCATTAAAAATTAGAACTAATGAGAAATGCAAGCAAGAAGAACAACATAAAAAATTCGGCAAGTAATACCTGGTTACACTTCCTTAAGGCAAGAGTCTTGCACGCTTTCATAGCTGGAATACCCCTTGATGTCTGGCCCTAAAAAACTTTTGAAATAGTTTTCTTAAAAAACCCCATTTGCATCTGAATTAATGACTGAAACATTATGATTGTTGAAACCAAACGTGAAATTTAACACTTGGCACACAAAACAAAAAATTGATTTATCCAGTACATACTGAGGTATCCTTGAGAAGTGATTTTAAGAAGCAGGAACAGTAACAATGATAGAATTAGTGGTCATGAATCACTAGGACAAAGTGGCATTTATCAGAAAAGAAAGCAGTTGTCACAATGGTAGGATAAGTAGAAATGGATTATGTCCTTCATAGTGTGAGATAAATGACAGGCTCAGGAAAGCTGGGCAGAGAGACAGCTGCCATTTATGTAGGGCTGTGTTTGAGGATCAACCAAAGGGTGAATTAATTTCTGTCCTATTTCCCCATCCAAGAAGTCCTCCTCCAGTTATTGGAAGATCTTCTTTGCATACACTAATCTTCCCTTCTTCAAGTCATCAGAAAAGGGGAGAACTTTTAGGAAACAGCCTAAGCTCTCATTTCATATAAGCATTTCAGAGTTACCTCAAAAACCAAAGTAAGGAGCAAGTGAAAATCTGATTTCAGAGTCACTAGGAATCTCCCCAGAACAACTTTGCAGGGGCCAATGGTCTCAAGAAAGATTTTAGTTACCAGGTATTCCAATCCTAGGGATCTGATATGAGCAAAGTTGGCAAATGAAGTTGGTCAAGAACAGAGGGAGATTACTCAGGGTGGACTGAATCTGGAACAAACTTGTTTCTAACGGCCCATGGTAGGCATGACTACGGCAGGTGAGGAAAGAGTAGCGTCTTCTTCTTTCCACTGAGAAGTGATGGTCTTTAGCTGAGTGTAGAATTGGATGCCCTAAAGAGAACAAAGGAAAAAATTTAAAAATTAGCATATATTCCTTGGGGTTTCATGATTTCTCTTACAATCAGCTTTTGAAGGAGGTGCTGTAAAGTGTTACTCATGTTGCCACTTGAGTTGGTGCAAACAAAATCCAACATATTGTTCCTGAGATAATTTATTTAAAACATTTAGCATAATACCTGGCATAGTAAATAGTCAAACCTTACCTATCATTATGCTGAAACTAGTCAAGAGGATCTAAATGGAATGAACAGTGTAATCTGTTAAACTTACAGTTCATTCTGTTCCTAGAGCTGCATATAATGTGCTCTGAGGTCTTAGGACCTGGCTCAATCCTGCCTCTCCTCCTTCTTGACTGCCATGTAACCTTGGGCCTTATCTGTGACCTATGGCTCACCTCGCTGTGAGGGGAAAATGAGATGACCTTCAAACATCCTAGCAAAGTAACTGCTATTCAATGACTGTTAGTTTTTCTCTCTTTTCTGTGAAGAAGAAAAAGGCATGAAGGGATGGAATATATATTAGGCCATTTCTGACAACTGTCAGTGATACTAAAGTAGTAAAATCTACAATATCTTACAAATCTAAAGCAAAATGTCTGCTTTACACACATTCACTTCTAAACCACCTATAATGTGAACAAAAAAATTCATATGTAAGGCTTTATATACAGTTTATTCTGTAAGAATAGGCTTGAGCAAGAGATTATGCAGATCTAACACAAAAAATACTAGCAAGCTAGAAAGATAATGTTAGAAAAAAAACACAACAGCTTCTTTAAAATACTTTTCTAGAATTATATGACAAAATCTGGGCCATGTTAATATATATTTTAAAAGCTTCAGAGTTATTATATACTTTCAATATAAGATATAACTAAAGTTGATATTTTATTATGAGAATGATACTTTCTTATCTTTTTTCCAGAAGAATACAAAGTAGCAACTTTTTGAGCGAGGGAGAACATGAGGGGGGAGGGGCAGAGGAAGAGGGAGTGAGAATTTTTTTTTTAATTAAACTTTACATTTATTTATTTATTTATGGGGGAGGGAGAGAATCTTTTTTTTTTTAACATCTATTTATTTTTGCGAGACAGAGTGAGACAGATCATGAGCAGGGGAGGGGCAGAAAGAGAGGGACACACAGAATCGGAAACAGGCTCCAGGCTCTGAGCTGCCAGCACAGAGCCCTACGCGGGGCTCGAACCCACGAACTGTGAGATCATGACCTGAGTCGAAGTTGGACACTCAACTGACTGAGCCACCCAGGCACCCCGGGAGAGAGAGAATCTTAAGCAGGCTCTATGGCCAGCGCAGAGCCTACTCTGGGCTTGACCTCATGACTCTGGGATCATGACCTGAGCCAAAATCAAAAGTCAGATGCTTAATTGACTGAGTCACCCAGGCACCCCAAAATAGCAATTTGATTACTTAAGAACTTAAGACTTCAAACTGTGTATGGGGTCAGTCTTTTCCTCCAAGAAACCTCATTTACCAGGATGACTTAACACTAATTAAACCAAGACAGGGAGAAAAAAAGCAATAGTTTTACTCTGCTTCCCTCAAAAGAAATTTTTGTTAATAGAATCAAAGTAATCAATTATGCAAAAGCTATGACTAATGCACAAACTGAATAATCTGCCTCCAAATAGCCAAAATATTTTCTTTTTTTTTTAATGGTTATTTTTGAGAGAGAGAGAGAGAGAGCAAGCAGGGGAGTGGCAGAGAGAGGGGGACAGAGGATCAGAAGTAGGCTCTGCACTGACACCAGTGAGCCTGATGTGGGGCTTGAACTCATGAACATTGAGATCATGACCTGAGACACCCAGGTGTCTGTCCCCCCGATATGTTTTCTTAACCAGTTGGCCACACTGTTACATTCTGCTAGGTAGTGCTACTGTTAATTATTTTTTTATTAAACTATAAAAGAGTCCTGTATAGAAAACATGTAGTTTATTACCAAAGGTACGAGAATGGCTGTATCTCTGTGGGGTTACAAAGAACTTCCATGAGCCCATTTGTTCAACACAGGTTTGGGCACTTGCTCTGTGCAGGTACTGCAGTTAAGTAATTGATTACAATGTGATGTGTTCTTATCTTGGCTTACACAGCCCTACAGTATTTCCCCTACCTCTCTGACCTCATCTCTTACCACTTTCCTTCTCATTCACTCTCTGTGCCTCAGCCCATTTCTGCTATTTGAACCTGTCATGTCTCTTCTTGCCTTAGAACATATGTACCCACTGAAGGATGTGGTAACAGTGGTGATTTAATCTTCATAAACTTATGAAATATAAGTACTATTGTTATTCTCATTTTATAGATAAGAAATTTGAGACACAGAATATTCCCCCAAAGTCGTGCAGTTAATAACAGGTCAAGCTGGAATTTGACCCCAGGCCATTCTGTGCCAAATCTGCTTTATTTTTCTTGTTCATAATGTATTCATAGTGCCTAGAATAGTGTTTGGTACAAAGAAGGTGTTCAGTAAAATTTTTGTAAATGAAGGGTGCCTGGGTGGCTCAGTTAAGCACCCAACTTTGGCTCAGGTCATGAGCTTGCATTTCGTGAGTTCAAGTCCCATATCTGGCTCTGTGCTGACATCTCAGAGCCTGGAACCTGCCTCGGATTCTGTGTCTCCCTCTCTCTCTGCCCCTCCCCTGCTCGTGCTCTTTCTCTCTCTCAACAATAAATAAACACTAAAAAAATCTGCTTGCAAATGAATACCTTACAGGAGAAAAATGTGCAGTGGGAGCACATGGGGGTATTCCCAACCCAGCACTGAGGAAGGGGGTGGTGGTAGTCAGAGGTGATTTTCTGGAGTCCATGCTTCAAACTTAGACAAGACAGATGATTAAGACTTAGATGAAAGAGAATAGGCAGGAAGAAAAGCTCTCAGACAGATGAAAGGACATACATAAAGGGTTGGACTTCCTCATGCTCTTTCCCCAAAACTTTGCTGCCTTGAGTTAGTCAGGAAGCAACAGCTTTGGCAAAATTTTGTTATATTTTAAATCTTTTCTAGGAAACATCCTGACAAGCATGGCTCAACAACTTATGAACCCACAGAAGCTAATGTCAGGGCCTTTCTTGCAGAATCCTTGTTCCTGAGTATATTCAAGAAAGTTTCTTAGAGGAAAAAAATATTTTCTTAAAGTTACCTGTTTGCCATAGAAATTGGTGTCTCCTCTGAAGGAAGATCGAGAGCCGGTGAATGAGAACATCGGCAAAGGCACTGGAATAGGGACATTCACCCCCACCTAAAGCAGAACAAACCCCCGTAAATAAAAGGACTCAAACAAAGGAACTTTCCATTTAGAAGCACAAATGCTTAGCATCAGACAGACCAATTTTAAATACCCCCACTTCTATCCTATTCCATCCTGCATTCCATGAACTATAATTCCTGAGGAAGAAATGGGGCATTGTGAGAAATCAGAGGAGCAGCAACTGATCACTTAACTGTCTCCCTTAGATAGGGAACCATAAATGACTACAAGAATCTCCTAAAAACTCTGTTCACAAACCTGTCCAACATCCACCAGGTGGGAATATTTCCGAGCAGTGGCTCCATTGGTGGTGAAGATGGCGGTTCCATTTCCATATGGATTGTCATTTACAATCTTGATGGCTTCGTCCAAAGTGTCTGTCTCCAAAACCACAAGAACTGGACCAAAGATCTCCTCTTTGTAACAGGTCATAGTTGGCTGCCAGGAGTGATGTGTTCAGAAAAGAAGTCAGTATTTTAGGCTTATCTGGTACTTCATTACCCACTGCTTACATGGACAGCTTTCATGTTCGTAACCTCTCTTCATTTTAAACCACCTTTTTAAAAAAAAGTCCTTTCTTGCTGTGTTCCATCTTCCAAGCTACCAATCATATAAACAACTTGAAATTCCTATTAACTACAATTACACTCCTGCCCTTTAAGCACTGTATGTTTAGGTCCCATGACCCATCACTAGCTTCCTCTTTTATACCTGTATAACCTAGCTATACAATTGTTACGTTGTGAAAAATTACATGAAAATTCATTTTTTATAAATCAAATATATATATTAAAAAACTTTTTTTAACGTTTATTTATTTTTGAGAGAGAGAGAGAGAGAGAGCACGAGCAGGGGAGGGGCAGAGAGAGAGGGAGACACAGAATCCGAAGACAGGCTCCAGGTTCTGAGCTGTCAGCACAGAGCCTGACGCAGGGCTTGAACCCACAAACCGTGAGATCATGACCTGAGCCGAAGTCAGACAACCAACTGAGCCACCCAGGTGCCCCTAAATCAAATATATATTGAAAATACCACAGGAGAGTGTTTCTGTTTAAAGAAACCGTGTACTAATGTTTCTGTAACATAAACAATTCATTCTCATTCATTCCTTTGCCTCCCCAAAAGAGTCTGTACATTTATATTTTGATATCAGGTCACATTAGACATTCAAAACATCCTTCACCACAGCAGCTAGTTGGCTGTGTTTATTGCTATTAAGTGGATTTTTCCTCAATGGTTCTGTGGCAAGATATTTCATAATTTCTACTACACTTACATTCAACTCTTAATTATTCAGTATCATAGTAGGAATAGTGGGGACATAGATTCCTGACCTCAATTTTGTCATTAATTTTACCTGAGAGACTTGCAGAGTTTTAATAAATAAAAATTGAGAGATGAATTCTTTTTCTTTCACTACTTCCTAGAGAAGATGCAGCTAAATTTGGGGCACAGAGTAGGTACTCAGTAAATATTGGGTGGTCGATCTGTTGATGGAGACACTGCAATGGCTATAAGCTAGACAGCGAGGAGCAGAAAGAAGAATGAATATTAAATGGATAAGTAACAACTGCAAGATAGGGTTGGCAAAATATAGCCGGTGGGCTGAATGTGGCTTGCTGCTTGTTTTTGTACACCTCACAAGCTAAGAATGGTTTCTGTGTTTTTTAAATGGCTGAAAAAGAAATCAATCATGACATGTAAAATTTTTTAAAATTAAAATTCCATTGTCCATAAATAAAGGCTTATTGGAACATAGCCAATGTTAATGTGCTTTCTCATTAAAACGTCAAGAGTGAGTAGTTGTGACAGAGACTGTATATCCTTGCAAAGTCAAAAATGTTTACTATCTAGCCCTTTATGGAAAATTTGCCAACCACTGGTATAGAGAGTGGAAGGAGGCTGGGTGTCAGGATAGGAGGTTCATTCAGACTCTGAAAAAATAACTCAGTAATCCTGGCAAGAGACGAGGTCTCAGTCATTAAATGTCTTCATTTGGAGGGATGAGATTCTATCTATAGGCTTCCAGGTACCTTTAGTGCTTGTATGTGTGAAATAAATAAGCCAGAGTTATTCACCTTGACATTTGAGATGATGGTTGGTCCAACAAAGTTGCCATTTTCATAGCCTTTGACTTTAATTTTTCGACCATCAAGAAGGATAGAAGCTCCCTCCTTTGTTCCACTATCAATCAGATTACAGACTCGCTCTTTGGCCTGGGGGGTGATCAGAGGGCCAAGATCAGCTCCAGGCTGGTCTCCTGTAAAACAACCCGAAAGTATTTAAGGTCTTCATTAACATATATCATGACTGCTAACTATGGCAAGTACAGTATAGAGGCAATGGTTAAAGAGTAGACATGATTACTCCCACTGGCCAAAGCCAACACTAAAACCAAGAGGTTAGTGCCACAGATACAAAGTCTAAAGGAGCTGGGCAGATAACTGATTACCTGCATTGACTCTCAGGTTTTTGGCACGCTCCACCAGCTCTGGCAGCCACTTCTTAGCTTCTCCTACAAGGATTGCTGTGGAAAGAGCCATGCAGCGCTGACCAGCAGCTCCAAAGGCTGCCCCAACCAGCTGGTTTAGGGTATTTTCCTTATTGGCATCTGGCATGACTACTCCATGGTTCTTGGCTCCCTATGGAAATACAAAAAGTACATGAATCTTCCTTGGCAAAAGACAACGAGGTTAAGAAACTAACCAAAGAATCTGAGATTTCAAATAAGAATTTAAGGAAAGAGAAAATTCACCCTTTGTAGCTTTGAGGCTAGATTTACGATCATTTTGATACTGCTGAAGTCTTGATAGTATAGAATAAATCTCTTTTTTTTTCTACTTTCTTAGCTGATAAGCTGTTATGTATTTACATCAAAATCATTACCAAAAAAGAAAACAAAACAAAACCTCCAGTCACATAATCCCATTCAGTCAAACTGACAGACTATATACTGCACCCAGGAACCAAGAAGAACTCCCTTCTCTTTCCTAAGTTAGACAGGAAACAGTCTATTGTCTGCTGGGATTTCTAGCTATAAGAAGAGCAATGGAAACAAAGAGCTGCCAGTAATAATATAGTGGCCGGCTGAAAGGTGAAATAGGTGGACCTCTTACTACACCATTTCTGGAAAGAGGTTCCCCAAATTGGCTTGCTTCTAGATACACAGCCTCATAAGTTTCTTTACTAGGTAGGGTAACATGGTCATTTCTACACATATGTTTCCAGATACAGTAATCTCCCCCTTATCTGTGGTTTCACTTTCCACGGGTTCAGTTACCCAAGGTCAACTGATGTCTGGAAACTATGCCTCCTAATAACTTTGCCACAACGCCCACATCATTCATCTCACTTCATCTCATAATGTAGGCATTTTATCACCTCACATCATCATCATAAGAAGGGTGAGTAAAGTATAAGATAGTTCAAGAGACCATATTATTATAGTGTAGTATTAAAATTGTTCTATTTTATTAGTTATTATTAATCTTTGTGCCTAACTTATACATTAAAATTTATCATAGATATGTATTTATAGGAAAAATATAGTATATATGGAGTTCAGTACTATCCACAGTTTCAGGGATCCAGTGGGGATCTTGGAAGGCATCCCCCACAGGTGAGGGGGGACTATTGTACAACTATAGTTGAATGCATGGATAGAGCCCATGTTTGCTGCTTAATTTTATCCGATTACGCATAATATACCGTTAGACACAGAATACACTCAATAAATACGTAATAAGCTGGGAGGGGCTTAGGTCAAATTGGCCAAAACACATTCAGCCAGGAAAAGAAATAAGTGGGCATATCAGGAACAGTTAGTTTCCAAGCCTGTGCATAGGTGGCTGTCCTTTCTGCAACATTAACCAAAGAGTGAGAAAGAGGCAACTGGATTCACATTTAGCATCAAAAAATTACTATGTATTTGGCAAGGAGCTAGTAAGAGAACAGTAGTAAAACTATGCAAACGAGTAAACCATACTCACATACAGGGTATTTGGCTCTTTAGATAGTCCACCTCAGATAGTGTGGACTATTAGGAAAAGCATATCTTTGACCTTATAGTGGTTAGGATATGCCTTGCATGGAAGGAAAGAGAAAGGGCTAGAAAGCATGGTATGAAGGAAGAAACAAGGCCAGAACCAGAATTCAGCTGCTACTGCTAACGCCAAAGAATTTGAATAACATTCTTAGGGAGAAAAGTGCCTTTTGTCACCAAGATTAAGTGTCTAAGATAAAAAGTAATTAAAGTGGCTTAGGAAAAACTCATTACCAGGTTTATGGCTAAAAGGAAGACATTCAGGATGAAGTGGGAATAAAGACACATTGGCATGAGAGTGGGATAGTGGCGCCTCTGCTGAAGGGCTGTTTGTAGGTAATTTTATCATTATTACTACTCTTTTAATGTTTTTAGTTTTGAGAGAGAGGCACAGCAAGTGGGAGGGGGCAGAGAGAGAGGGGGGAAGACACAGAATCGGAAGCAGGCTCCAGGCTCTGAGCTGTCAGCACAGAGCCAGACACGAAGCTTGAACTCATGAGCCGTGACATCATGACCTGAGCCGAAATTGGACACTCGACCGACTGAGCCACCCAGGCGCCCCTATTATTATTATTTTTAAAAGTTTATTTATTTGTGAGAGAGAGAGGGAGAGAGAGAGAATGAGCAGGGGAGGGGCAGAGAGAGAATCCCAAGCAGGCTCCATGCTTGCAGTGCAGAGCCTGACATGGGGCTTGATCCCACGACCCTGAGATCATGACCTGAACAGAAATGAAGAGTCGGATGCTCAACCAACTGAGCCACCCAGGCACCCTTGTAGGTAATTTTAATTTATATAACAGAGTTTGGGGGAAAAAGGAATAAGAAGTCACCATATTGGCTTGAACTCTCTTGCCATGTCTTGACCCTCTCTCGAAGATGTACTCTCCTGCCTGGTTGGATCCCACAAAGCTGATTGCTTTGATATCCGGATGATCACAAATAAAGTTTACAGCTTTAAGAAGAAAAGAAATGATTACCACAAAGGAACAAATGGCTGTGGGCTTCTCAACATGGCAAACTTGCCTTTCCCATTGCTATGAATGAGAAGTTTCCATACTTCTATTTTTCTACCCTGGATTCCCATTCTGAAGTTCTTTCCTTTCTCTTAAATTCTTTAAACTACTAATTCTATTTCATTATTCTTCTCAATTGTTATTTCTATTTCTAACTCCAAAGGCTACAACTCCTGTTTTCCTCCAAAATAGCAGCCTTTTAATACTCAACTCTTCCTTTTATCTGTTGAGAATGTGATATTTCCTTAATGGTCACCATATACTGGGACTCTCAGATACTATTGTGCTGTCATGTGAGCAGCAATATAGCATCATTTTTAACAGTGAAAACCAGAGTTTTCCTGGGTACTGACAGTCTGGCTTTGATAGTTTCTAGCAAATTACTTCATTAAGCCTCAGTTTCCTTACCTGTAAAATGGAAAAACAATTGTACCTACCTTAAAAGATTGTTATAAAGATTAAATGAGATAATATATGAAAGGCAGAAGTGCTTTTTAAGTGCTTTTTAAGTGTTTGCTGTTACTACATGAAATAGAAGGCCTTTACTCTCTCTAAGATCTCTACATTTTCTCAGTATTGAACTGAAAACTTTCTCTTTTATCTCTCTTTTGTCTTGATCTAATCCATATTTCTTTGTCCCGATGTATTCTGTAGGGCCAGAAGCACTGCTACTCCCCAGTTAGTTACCTTAGCACATAGGGATGGCAGTCCACAAACATTACCTTCAAACATGGAGGTTACTATCAGTAAATCCCTTCCTCCCTAGGTTCCTCATCCTAAAATATTCCTTCACCACTCAACACCTTGATTTTTTTGGCAGCCAGATTAAGTGCCATGTATAGAAGGGCAGTTACCTTCATGTTGTCCATGGATGACATTCAGTGTTCCATCTGGGGCACCAGAGTCCTGGAACAATTTAGCAAGAAGCATGCTTGCTCCAGGAACTCGCTCTGATGGTTTCAGTAGGAAGGTATTTCCACACACTATGGCCATTGGAAACATCCACAGGGGGATCATGGCAGGAAAATTGAATGGAGCAATGCCTGCGCATACCCCCAGAGGCAGACGGTAGGAATAAAGGTCCATGTCTTTGGTGATGGATGGCATGGTCTCTCCCAGCAGAAGGGATGTCACACTGCAGGCATGCTCAACCACCTCTGCAACAGAGAAGTAGTCACACTACCAGCTCACCATCGGGCACTGCTTAGCTTTGTCCTGCTCTGGTCATCCCTGAGGACAGAGAATGGCTCAGGCCAATGACACATGGCAGACACATTGACTTGCCGTTCCGTGTGAAGGAGCTAAGCAAAATGAGATTCTCCAAATAGAAAAAAAAAAAAAAAGACAGTGAAATGCATATACCTACTGAACAATCAAGTAAAATAAATGAAGTAAACTGATCTCACAGGTACCAAAGAAGTATTGCTATTTTCCACAAGTATTAAAAGAGATCATGGGATAGAAAAATCTACATAGAGGAAGAAGCGACCTCCCGTTCTGAGATCTTTGCCTCCCATCTTCCTTTGTTCCTTCCCAAAGGGTTCCTGAACTCCCTGAGAGGGACTCCCAGCTTACGAAGGCCTCGGAATACATCTCCTTCAGCATCAGCGAGGGTCTTCCCTTGTTCTAATGTGATTAACTTGGCAATTTCTTTCTAGAGAAAAAACACACAAATAGAAACCAATGCAAAGATGTGCCTCCTTTTAGTTCTTAGGTAGCCAAGGAAGAACAAAACCGGGGGACAAGTAGTTTAAGGGAGAGAGCCATGATCTACGTTTTTTTGGATTGTAGAGTTACGGAGGGCAGCTAAAAGGGCTTTTGCATCCTAGGCAACAGATTGGAAAATGATTTCTTACCAAGTTTTCTTTAATGAGTTGTTGATAGCGGAGCAGGATCTGCTGACGGCTTAATACTGAAGTGTCTGCCCAGGCGGGAAAAGCACGTTTGCAGGAAGCAACAGCTGCGTCCATTTCAGCCTTGGTGGCCAGAGGAACGTGACCAATGACTTCATTGGTGGCCTGATGGGAAAAAGCAGCACATTTTTGCCCCTTGTCCACCTTGTCCATTTTTCATCTAGTCACAGAGGCAGCACTATGCACTTCATGACAAACACCCAGGTCTCTAATTTCCCACCACCTTCCCAGAATTCTAGGCTAGTCAGTTTAAATCCCAAAGCAGCTTTGCTTACTGGATTGTGGATGTCAATCCATTTGTCACTTTTGGATTCAACAAATTTCCCATCGATGAAGAGCTTTACAGTTGGCTGGAAAATAAAAACCCCACAAAATTTGGTATTAGTTCATGGTTTCTCTCCCTTTCACAAAGAGGAAGGAATTCAGGGTTGATAGTAAGTCTTCTGTTCTCTAGAAATGTTACCACCAAGAAAGAGATACACAATGTAACGATGTGGCTGAGCCTCTCAATACTGTGATTTCTCTAAGGAAAATTCCCTGCTAATCACACTGTAGAACTTTATGTCACTGTAAAGCTTCAACTAAAAAAGTAGCAGATCCTGTATCAACAAAGATTAGCTAGTTGACTTGTTGACCCAGCTGACTTTTTGTCATGTCACCATGAGCATGTATTACATTTTTGATTAAAAGATCAGAGCTGAAGTCAGACACTTAACCGACTGAGCCACCCAGGTACCCCTCTGTGTGTAGTTTTTCTGAGAAGCAGCTTGCTTACATTAAATTTTCAAAGGGGGCTGTGGACCAAAAAAGGTTAAGGACTACTGTGTTATAGTATGTGCATGCTTTTAAATAGAAAGGATTTTGAGCATCTGTCCTTATATGTAGATTTTAGGTACTGCAAATGGCTGACAGTTTTATGAAAATGACTTTAAAGATTGTGAAGAAGAGGATAACTATTTGGTGGGATCAATAAAACCTCTAGAAGTCACGAAAATGTTTGTATTTTTTGACATAGTAATACCAGCTCAGAAGGAAAATAATCTAAAAGAAAGAAAAAACTATAAAAAAAAAAGAAAAGAAAAAAAAAAAGAAAAAACTATATAAATGTTTGGTTTCTCATATTGAAAAAGTCAATTAATCTAGGTGTTATATGGGAAAAATTTTAGTTTTGCAGCTATTAAAAATCATAATCATAGGGGCGCCTGGGTGACTCAGTTGGTTGGGCATCTGACTTCAGCTCAGGTCATGATCTTGTGGTTTGTGAGTCCTCAATTTGAGCCCCGCATCGGGCTCTATACTGACAGCACAGGGCCTGCTTTGGATCCTCTGTCTCTCTTTCTCTCTCTGCCCCTGCCCTGCGCACGCGATCTTTCTCTTTCTCAAAAATAAACATTAAAAAAAAATCTTAGCTATATGGGGTCTGTGTGGTTCAGTCAGTTAAGCATTCGACTTGGCTCAGGTCATGATCTCGCAGTTTGTGAGTTCGAGCCCTGCGTTTGGCTCTGTACTGACAGCTCAGAACCTGGAGCCTGTTCTGGATCTGTCTCTCTAGCTCTCTGCCCCTCCCCCACTGTGGTGCATGTGCTCTCTCTCAAAAATAAAAATAAAACATTTTTAAAAATTTAAAAATATTCATTGCTATAAAGAGCATCTTGCAATACTGAAAATGCTCATGACATATAATTAACAGATTAGATAAAAAAAACCAAGATAGAAGATTTCACATATACTCTGATCACAATTATATAAAGAAGATAAATGGGAATACCCCAACATTATACTGTATTCCTTCTCAGAAGTCAAACTTTAGTGCCAAATAAACTTACCACTGAAGAAGAATAGGAGGATGCAGGATACCAAGTGGAATTCACCTTGGAAGAGACCTGTGAGGTAAAAGAATGATTATTTTGATAAATGAGAGCAGATAATTATTAAAACTTAGAATGGCTACCATATGCTTAACATTATACTAGTTACTCTGGGTAAATGAAAAAGAACTTGGTGTTTGCTCTCAAGAGTCATATAGTCTTTAAAGAGAAAAAATATCAGATTATGAGGTACAGCAAACTATTAGAAAATAATAAACCATAATGATCATGTCCTCAATTTCCAGGACAGTCCTGATTTAAAAATTTTTTAGGTGGGGATACCTGGGTCAGTGAAATGTCAGTGAAATGTCCAACTCTTGACTTCAGCTCAGGTCATAATCTCACAGTTCATGGGTTCAAGCCTGCACTGGGTTGTGCTGACAGTGCAGAGCCTGCTTGGGATTCTCTCTCCCTCTCTCTCTGCCCATCCCCTGCTTGCTCTCTCTCTCCCTCTCTCAAAATAAAGAAACTTAAAAAAAATTTATTGGACCATATTTTCCTAATTTTTGTCCTGGAAAATGTAGTTACCACAAATCTTAACAACATGAAAACTCTTAGATGGTATCTAACAAAATAGGTGTCAAATGTAAGTATAAGTATTTATATACCCATATAAATACTTGAAAACAAATGTTTATAGCAGCTTCGTGATAGCCCCAAACTTAGCAACAACCCAAATGTCCACCACTGGATGGGTGAATAGAGAAACTAATGTGGTATATCCATACATTGGAATAGTACTCAGCAACGAAAAGGAACTATTACACACGCAATAACATGGATAACTACAGCAATTATACTGGGTGAAAGAAGTCAGACATGCAAACAGTACACACTGTATGATCCCTTTTATATAAAACTAAACTTGGGGTACCTGGGTGGCTCAGTTGGTTAAGCATCTGGCTCTTGATTTTGGCTCATGTCATGATCTTGGTTTGTGAGTTTGAGCCCTGCATCAGGCTCTATACTGACAGTGCAGAGCCTGCTTGGGATTCTCTCTGTCCTTCTCTCTCTGCCCCTCCCCTGCTCATGCACTCGGTCTCTCTCTCTCTCAAAATAAATAAACTTTAAAAAAATGAATATAAAACTTATCAAATGGTATACTTTAAATATGTAGAGTTTATGTCAATCTTGTTACAATAAAGCTGTTTAAAAAATGTCACATGTACCTTATAGAAAAAGAATGTGTTGTACAGGTAACATTTAATAGGATATAATCAGCAAATGGGGGGGAGGGGCCAGTTACAATAAAATAACTCCTCATTTGTATCTATGTTATGGAAGTTGATTAATTTTTTTAACATTTATTCATTTTTGAGAGACAGAGCGCAAGCAGGGGTGGGGCACAGAGAGAGACACACAGAATCCAAAGCAGGATCCAGGCTCCGAGCTGTCAGCACAGAGCCCGACATGGGGCTCGAACTCGTGAACCATGAGATCATGACCTGAGCCGAAGTCGGCACTCAACTGACTGAGCTACTCAGGCACCCCAGAAGACAGACATGTTAACCAAAGGGTTTGGGGCTGGATGAAATGCAAGAATTTGTTTGTGTTCCTACAGTACTGTCTAGGGGAAAGAGTGTCCTTTGGGCCGAAGATTCTTCCAAATGACTCATCTACTTCCTCTTCCATTCCCCACAAAAATGATTTCAAACCATCAGCACTCTTCTAAAGCCCACCATGTTTTATTTATAGGCATGTTCCCAACACCAACATGGTACCTGGTACATGGGAGATGTTTAAAAGTATCTATGGGACAAATGAAAGGCTCACTGGGTGGCCCCACCCAAGACTAGGTTAGGTGTCCCTTTTTGGACTCCCATAGCAGCCAGTACTTCCCCTATCAGGGTTATCTGTCTGTGCTGTAGTTGCCTGGTTACTTGTCTGTTGCCCAAAAGACTCGAGTTCCATGAAGGTAGACACGGCATCTGTCTTGTTCACCTACTTTACAGTTATTGTGACAAAGACTGTCCAGATACGGAAAATAGCAAGTTGTTGGTGCTCATTCAATGTTACTATTACATTATTATAAATACTTTTTGCTCTCACTCCTTGCTATTTCAAAACTTCTCTTATCTCCTTCCTATTATGTCTTTTCTCCTTGTCACACCTCTGCCACTTTGCTTCTTAGTTGCTCTTACTCCTTGCTATTTCAAAACTTATTCTCTTAAAACTTCTAACCCTGCTGCTTCCTCTCTCATTCTCAAGAGCCGACCTTTGTTTTTCCTACTTCAGAGGGAACAGAAACCATCAGATGAGAACTTCAACTTCCAACTAGCAACCCTATAAAACTGACCTATACTCATCCTTTCTTCCTCCTTTTTTCTTATAAGAGAGAAGATAGCTAGCAAGCTCTGTGGGGACAAAGTGACTGGGAGACAGAAGCACACCAACTAGTATCTATGGACTGACCAACGAGGTGTCTGTCCTGAAATGAAGGCTCATCTCTGCACCTGTGCTCTAAAGCCAACTTTTCCCACTACCCCAGACACCTCCATTAATTACCCTTTCTTTCCTGAAACTTCAACCTCTCTCCACCCAATAGCAAGGATTCTCTATACTAATTACCTTTATTTCCTCATTTCCCACTAACCCTTCAATCTACTCCAACCTTCATGACTAAATACCAGTGACTCCCTACATCCCATGGGCTCTTCCCAGTCCTCCTGTTCTTAACCTTTTCACGCCCTTTTCACTGGTCTTCAGTATGCCCTGATATCATCCTCTGTTACGTGGCCACTAACTATTCTATTTCCTCAAGACTTGGTCCTAGGCCTTCTTTTCTCATGCTGCACGGTCTCCTCAGGTGACTCAATAAATTCCTGTGGCCTGATTATCTAGATTCTGATGATACCCAAATCTGTAGTTCTTAGCCAGCTTCCTCTTCAGGTAACACCCACCTAACTGTCTTCACCACACCTCTACGTGGATGTTATTTAGGTGCATATTGAGAAACCTGAACTCCTCACCTTCCTCTCACCAAGTTGCTCTGCTTTTCTATATCCCACCTTTCAGTGAGGGGGACCACCATTCACCTCGTTGCCCAAGAAGAAACCAGAATGTCACCCCAACTCCTCCCTCTCTCTCCATAGTGAATCGAATCCTGGCAATCTGTCCTCCTAGAAGTCTTTGGAACACAGCCCTTTTTCTCTACACTGCCTGCCATCACTGTAGTCTATACCACAGTCTACACCATCATTGTCTCTCCCCTGGACTTCAGTAACTGTTTCCTTTTGTTTTGTTTTTTTTACAATATATTTTTAAATTTTTTTATTTATTTTTGAGAGAGAGAGAGAGAGAGAGAGAGAGAGTGAGCAGGGGAGGGTGAGAGAGAGAGAGAGACACACACACACACAGAATCTGAAGACAGGCTCCAGCCTTATTTAATGATTAAGCCTCTCTCCCCTTAGATCACTAGATGTCTGTGTCCTCAGCCCCTGGCACTTTTCCTGGAATAGAATAAGCATTCAGTACTATTTTTGCAGGGTGAAAAAATGAGTACTGGCCAAGCAATAATTTGATATTAATCATGTTTCATGTTTATTCTCTTACAGGGCAGAAAATGCACAGATCAGTCAACTTGAGCATGCTAGGCCACTTAGTTTTATTTTCTTACTTGCACACAGCCTCCTTGCTGTTAAGAGGGCATAAAAGGCACTGTATCTGGCATAATAAAACATTAGCATATAGTTTTTTGATGGGTTGGATCGCCTATCTTTTTTCATTTCCCAAAAAACCATTCATTACCATTAATGTTAAAGAAACTATTCTGCATCCAGTCACACCAAAATTCTTCCTCTCTAGATGTTTATTTCATACTTGTTGTTTCCTTTATCTGGCACTCCCCATTCTCCTTCCTTGGCTGAAGGCCTGCTAGTCTTGCAAAACTCAACCCTGGAGCCAAATCCTTTTGGAATTTTTCCTAAATGGTACAGACTGAGTATGAGCCAGTTTCCCTACACCCCTGCAGTACTCTGTGCACTCCTACTGTTAGTGCTTACCCACTAGTCCTTTCCCAAAGCCTGGGGATAGTGCCTGACATAGAAAGAGATACCAAGACTTAAGTCCTAAATTCTCAGCCCCATCAGTCACTTAGTTGAGGGATGTTGGATCGGCTTAAGTGTCAGGTATTTATTTCATTATATTCATGAATTCCAATCTTCACAAATATTTTTTTTATTTTTTTTTAACATTTATTTATTTTTGAGAGACAGAGAGAGACAGATCATGAGTAGAGGAGGGGCAGAGAGAGAGGGACACACAAAATCAGAAACAGGCTCCAGGCTCTGAGCTGTCAGCACAGAGCCCAATGCGGGGCTCAAACCCATGAACTGTGAGATCATGACCTGAGCTGAAGTCAGACACTCAACCGAGCCACCCAGGCGCCCCTTCACAAATATTTTTAAACTAGAAAGTGGTGCTGCTGGGATAGAATGCAAGCATGACTGTGAAGCCTGTACTCTTTAAACCACATCACCGAGGCAAGCCACTGAGTCTCTTTAAGACTGGTTTTCTTGGAGCATCTGGATGGCTCAGTCAGCTAAGCACCTGACTGTTGGTTTTGGCTCAGGTCATGACCTCACAGATCGTGAGTTCGAGCCCCACATTGGGTTCTGCACTGGCAGTGTGGAACCTGCTTGGGATTCTCTCTCTCCATGTCTTTCTGCCCCTCCCCTGCTCATGCTGTCTCTGTCTCTCTCAGAATAAATAAATAAACTTAAAAATGAAAAAGAATGGCTTTCTTATCTCTGAATGTCATAAATCCATTGTAAGTTGAAAATACACTTAATATACCTAACCTACCAAACGAACATCATAGCTCAGCCTAGCCTACATTAAACATGCTTGGAATACTTACATTAGCCTACAATTGTGCAAAATCATCTAACACAAAGACTACTTCATAAAAAAATAGTATTGAATATCTCATGTAATTTACTGAATGTGGTTTTGAAAGTGAAAACCAAGAATGGTTGTCCGGGTACAGAATGCTTAAAAGTGTATCAGTTGTTTAACCTTGTGATCATGTGGCTGGCAGAGAGCTGTGCCTCTCTGCTGCTGACCAGCATTCCTCAAAAGTATCAGACTGCATTTTGCTGGGGGGTGGGGAGGATAAAAATTTAAAACTCGAAGTACAGTTTCTACTGAATGCATACTGCTTTCACACCACTGTACAGTCAAAAAGTCTTAAGCTGGGGTGCCTTGGTGGCTTAGTTGGCTGAGCATCTGATTCTTGATTTTGGCTCCAGTCATAATCTCCCAGTTTCATGGGTTCAAGCCCCGAGGCCGGCTCTGTGCTGACCCTGCCAGCTCTGTACTGACCCTGCAGAGCCTGCTTGGAATTCCCTCTCCCTCTCTCTCTCTCTCTCTCTGCCCCTCCTCTGCTCACACACACACACTCTCTCAAAATAAATAAACTTAAAAAATATAGTTGGGGCACCTGGGTGGTTCAGTCAGTCAAGTGTCAGACTTTGGCTCAGGTCATGATCTCATGATTCATGAGTTTGAGCCCCACATTGGGCTTTGTGTTGAAAGCAGGGAGCCTGCTTGGGATTCTCTCTCTCCCCCTCTTTCTCTGGCCCTCCCCCCCCCACTCTCTCTCTCAAAATAAATAAACTTTTAAAAAATCACTGAAAACGCCAACTCTTTCCTTTACAGATCCTTTTGATGATCCTCTGAAATTTATGACTGGCAGAATCTAGACTACTCTTTTTTTTTTTTTTTTTTTCAATTTTAGACAGAGAGAGAGGAGCACAAGCAGGGGAGAGGGGCAGAAGGAGAGAAAGACAGAATCTTAAGTAGGTTCCACATTCAGCTGGAGCCCAATGCAGGGCTTAATCCCAGAACCCTGGGGTCATGACCTGAGCTGAAATCAAGAGTTGGACGCTTAACCAACTGAAACATCCAGGCGCTCTTTGACTACTTTTTAAAAATTTTTTAACATTTATATATATATATATTGAGAGATAGAGATAGAGTATAAGTGAGGGAGGGGCAGAGAGAGGGAGACACAGAACCCAAAGCAGGCTCCAGGCTCTGAGCTAACACGGGGCTTGAACCCATAAACAGTGGGATCATGACCTGAGCCAAAGTCGGATGCCTAACTGACTGAGCCACCCACGCACCCCACTCCTAGACTACTCTTCATCAAAGTTTCATGTTATACTAACTCCTCTTTAGCTAAGAATTACTATTTCTGTCCTATTCCAGGTCAACTCCGGAGTTTCTTCAAATGAATCAGAAAATAGTGTCTGTTTCCAAAATAAAGTGCATAGAAAGGGAGATTCCTCTCCTTGATTCAAAGGACAAAATACCTTCTTAAGGGTATCAATGATTCACTGTGATGGTGGGGAGGGATAGGAAAAAAGTCAATTTTAGTAAAAGATTTCAAGGATAAATTGGTAATGGAAATTATAGGGTAGAAACTTTGCATCCCTACTACAAAAAAAAAAAAAGATACTAGAAAAACAATTAGGATCACAGCAAGAAATAGATGAGTGAAACCAGACTATCTGACAAACTTTTCCAGCCCATTCTCCTCACACTCCCATTAAAAAGTATTTAAACATGAACCTTTACTGACTTTGCTAAGAATCTTAAAAACGCATAAGTTTCTGCAGTAGAACTCATTGCAACCTGGTAAGCGCTAATTATTATCTAAAAGTCCAGCAAGAACAAGAAGTTCCCAGGCTGGATGTAACAAGAAAGGCAGAGCTGTTTCTTGTAGGTTCGAGAACCTTTGCCTGCAGTAAATCTTGCCTAAGCCCATGTTGGGCTGTGCAAACTGGGGAAAGGCTATAAACACAGTTAGAAATCACAGGCCTCAGGCATGCAGAAAGGACCCAATCACCACCATGGACAAGTGTGAGGTTGTGTTGGCACACTCAGAGCTGACTTTGGGTTAGGAACTTGGAATGAACACTTCTTGTTTATTTTCTAACACTCATTTTAGAGATATTTATCATCTCATTTTCTATCACTTTTTTTTTTTTAAGATGTTTGGTCCCTTGCGTATGCTTGGAACACCTGGTAGTATAACTATGTGTCCTTATTTACCACCAAGAATACTGTAACTTTGCTAAAAGTTTAAATGAAACTCTTGGCAAGAAAAGGGACAGCCTACAGCCTGTGGAAAATACAAAGAGCCATAGCTCAGGCTCACAGGTTAAACAGCTCAGCAAATAACTGCTTTGGGGGAAAACCTAGTGTACGTTTTCTAGAAGGAGATTCAAAGTTCATTCACTGACCCTCCCCCTCGTGTGCTTCCTTCCTTTACCACGGATTAGACAGTGAAGTAGGGTGGGGGGAAGGGAACAATCTGGTCGCTCTGAGCAGGAGAAAGAGCTCTGAGAAAGGTGACCAGAAAAGGGAGTTTCTGGTACAGAAGGTGAGAGAGGTGACTGGCACACAGGTGAGAAGGAAACACGGTGAGTGGACCAAAATAAGGGAGGGCAAGTGAGCGACTGCAGGGACGGACAGGGCTGGGGGAGGGCAGTGGGCCAGAGTCAGAAAGGGAGAGCCTGCAGAGTTAAAGGGCAGAGAGCCAGGGGTGACAGTCCAGGATCCTACGAGGGCGGATGAGAAGTGAAGGCTGGGACAAGGCCTCACGCGCCGGGTGGCAAACTGCAAGGTCGGCTACGAAGGGGTTGGTTCAGACAGGGGACGGAAAGGACCCAATTCCTCAGTACCATTCCTCGGTACCACCCTCACTCGCCTGCAGGATCCGGGTCCGCACTGCTGCCGCCGCTGCCACCGCCGCCGCCATGGCCCTCAGCCGCCTGTTGTCGGCCTCCACGAGCCCCTACTGCAGGTGTCTCCCTAGAAGCGCCACGGCTTCCAGGCCTAGCCCTTCCAGCCTGCCGCACTTCCTCATTGGTGGAGAAGACTATTTCCTCTAGCCAATCACGCACCCTAATATCTTAGCGCACTCCTCAGTCCCGGTCTTTGAGATACGCGATTGGTCAGAAGTGGAAGAGCCCTAGCCCCCTCCCACGTCAGAAAATTCCATTGGCCGAGGAAGGGAAGGCGTCCCTGGTTTGAGTACTCTGTATCGAGCACACGGAGAAGACGCCCCCTAAACGGGAACCCCGATTGGCCACAGGTACGTCGGCGGTACCACCCCCTCACCGAAGAAAGTAAATACGACCCTTCAAGAACTTTGCAGTCGCCCCACCTCTACCACTATGCGAGGGGGTGTGGCCAGCTCTGGAGGCGGGGCTAGGCAAAGACTGCCCTTTGGGGCGGGGAAATGAGACGGGGCTGAGAGTTGGGGATAGGGGGTTTCTCTTTGGGGGCGTGGCTTATAGGTCCTTGCTTTCCCGCCGACGGTTGGCCACGTCACGTGACATGGGTTGGAAGATGGCGTCTCCCACAGACGGTAAGAGCCGGCTTAGAGATCTTTCGGCTGCAACCTTCTTCTTTGCTCTGCTGGTGACTTCCACTCTGTGCTTGCCCCTCGAACTTACACTTTTGTTCTGGGGCTCCAACCCGTTCCTTTAGACTTCTTTTTCTTAGGATGCGAGTGCGTCTTCAAACTCCCCTGTTCTTCACAGCAGCTCCGGAGGTGCCCCGTTTCCCCTCTGCGTACCAAGCGGGTGGAGGAGGGCACCCTCGTGGGGCCCAGTCCACGGAGAAGGTCGGGGGTCGCCCTGGCCGTCCCTTAGCCCCATTTGGGTGAGGCAGGGCCGAGGAGAAGATACTGCTGGGGGGAAATATGATGCTTTAGTGTAGTTTTCTTCTCAGCCCCCTCCCTCCCCCCCCCCCGTGGAACGGTCGATTTTCTTTTTGAGCATCTGGAAAGATTCTCTCAAACCCTAGCTGGGGTTGGTGGCTGACCTCATTCCCGGAATTAAGCCACAAGCAAAATCTGATATTCTTCTGCCTCGGTAGACCGGGACCGTTGCCCTATTTTGGTCCTTCCCCTCTTGGTCCCCTCCCAGAGGAAGATGAGAATTGAGCTTTTCAGTGTAGCCATGCACTTATCTCACGCTCTCTTGCTTCTTCTGTACGTGTTGTTTTCTCAGGCTGAGTGAGTGTACGATTTCTGTCTATATGTTGTCTAAGATGCAAGTCACTTCAGATAGCAAATAAGTGGTTTAGGTATATACGCCCTCTTCTGCACTCCCTTCTGCCTTATGTATGATTTTGCATTCATTTCTGAACTCACTTAATTTTTGCTTCTACCGCCCCCAACCTCACGTCTATTTCATTGATATATAGTTTTCTCTTCTCAAACACATTTTGTATTTGGAAGGAATCTTGGAAGTTTACTTAAGGAGTAAGGAAATTTAGGCCAGGAGAGCTGTTACTGAGTTCCCATTGTATGAAAGGCAAAATGTTAGGTGCTTTGGGGGAGGAAGAGATTAATCAATCTTGTAAATACTTTTGCACTTTAAAGCCTCATTTTAGATGTCACTTCCCAGAGGTTTCCCAGAACACAGTGTCTGGAGTTGCCTCTCTTCACTATTATTCACTCTCACTACCTTCACTGTTAGCATAATTGTTCTGTTAACTTTGCCCCTTTCATGCTAGATTATAAGTTCCAAGTCTGTCTTGTTCATAGTTGGATCCCAGAGTTTAGCACAGTGTCTGGCAAGCAGTAGACCTTCAATTAACATTTTAATAAAATATTAGTCTCGGGTTTCAAGTTTAACTTAGTCTTAGGTTTTTTGAGCACAGGTGCATACTGTATAAGAAAGTATGGGTGTTCAGAGTCAAAAAATATTCCATCTTCTGTCTGGAAGCTCTCTTAAAATCTCTTTCTTGCCAGAAAAAAGAAAAAGGACATTTATAAAGTCAGCTAAGGGAATGGGGAGTTATTGTTTAATAGGGTACAGAGTTTCAGTTTAGGATGGTGAAAATATTCTAGAGATGGATGGTAATGATGGTTACACAACAGTGTGAATGTTTTTAATGCCAATGAACTGTACCCTTAAAAATGGTTAAAGTGGTAAATTTTGTTACGTATATCTTACCAGAATTTAAAAAAAATCAGCCAAGTGATAGAAGTAGAAGTAATTGGTATTAAAATTTTTAGTTTATTACTAAGTTGTTTTTATATTTATAAGTTTTTGAGATTTTAGAGCTATGTTGCTTGTTGCTTGTATTTGTTTTTTTCTTGTGTTCTCTATTTTTTTCCCCTTTTTTGGCTAGGAAGACTGTTGGAAACATTTTTTTCCTTTCATCTAATAGCCATCTCCATAGTCACTCTATTTGCCCACTTGACTTTTTAGTTTTCATACGTATCTTTTACAGAATTATATCCTTCAACTAATCTTTTCCTTTTAATCTGACAAAATCAAGTTGAGCACTTTGAACTTAAATACAGCTTCTAAATAAGTATCTCATCCTAAAATATTCCACTGCCTAACTTTCTCACTTTTTTTTAAGTTTACTTATTTTGAGAGAGAGAGTACATGTATGAGAGAGTGGGGCAGGGGCAGAAGAGAGGCTGAGAGAGAATCCCAAGCAGGCTCTGCCCTGTCAATGCAGAGTCCAATGTGGGGCTTGAACTCATAAACCGAGAACTCATGACCCGTGCCAAGGTTGGTTGCTTAACTGACTGAGCCACCCAGGCTCCCCTCGCTTGTATCTTTAGTGATTTACGTGCCTCTTTCTTTAAGATTTAATTCAAATACAGGTCATTTACTCATTTGCCTTTTTAATGCTAAATTTGCTTGGCACATCTTTAAAAACAAGAACATTGGAATTACTTAAGGAATGAGAGTAGCACCCACAGCAGATTCTGAGTTATGCCCCAGACTGTGGGATCATAAGGCTACTCTTGTTTGTTATTGGATCCTTTTTTCAGTAAGTTCACTTTTGTTATGATTGAACTTCCCATCAGTAACGTTCGTTGGGAATTGAACATTGGCATTTTGTGTGTTACACACAGCTTTTCTTTGTTACCATTTTTGGATGCTTTAGTTAAGGCAATTTATTAGGGTTGAGTTCTTTACCAACTAAAATGCTGCTGGAAATTCCCTTAGAATATTTGGGGGGGGGGAAATTCAGTTTAGAGAAAAGCAGTGTTTGTTGTTGTTATTCTTGTTTCAAGTAGGCTTCATACCCAGCATCTAGCCTAACACAGGTCTTGAACTCATGACCCGGAGATCAAGTCCTGAGCTGAGATCAAGAGTCAGGTGCTTAACTGACTGAGCCACCCAGGCACCCCAAGGAAAGCACATGTTGAAAAATTTTATGCATATGTACATTTTCCAGGGAATGAATCTATACATAGCCCTTCCCCGCAGAATTCCAAAGATGTGACTCACCCAGAAAATGTTAAGAACCACTGTTTAGATCATTAAATAAACTATGCAACTGGCTAGCATACTGAGCACACAATATGTACTCAAACGTTAATTTTATTAATATTGAGTACCTACTGTGTGCTGGGGCAAGACTGGCGAAGAAATGGTAGGTATCAAATGGTATGGAAGAATTAGACCAGGGCATGATTTTTTTCTAGGGAATGGCAGATACGAAAAGCTGAAGAGTGACACAGACTAATTGATATTTAAAAAAAATTCAGTTCTGGCTACTTTGTGGAGAACAGATTTGGGTAGGGAGGGGAAGAGGTAAGAATAGAAGCAGGGAGAAATGTTGAGTGGCTTCTGAAGTAGTTTGGGAGAGAAGTGATGGTTCCTTGGCTAGTTAATTTGGTTTCAAGGTATATTTTGGAGATGGAAACTACTGGACTTACTGATGGATTGTAATGGAAGGGTGAAGGAAAGGGAGGCATGAAGGATAGATGACATCTAGATTTTGGTTCGAGAACTGGGGTTCATGGTGGTTCTATTTCTTGAGGTGGGTTGGTTTTGAATGTATTAGACTTAAGGATTTCACACATGTAAATAGAGACAGATGTCAGGAGTTATTAGAGCTCTGGCAGAGGAGTTTATTAAGTAGCCTCCTAGCTATACCTCTGAAGTTCTGGGAAAGATTAGGACTGGAAATATAAATATGGAGTTGTTGACATATAAATGATGGTAAAGATGGTGGGGCTAGATAAGATCTCCTTAGGAGACTTCAGGTAGAGACTGAAGCCAGCCTAGGGTGGGACCTGTGTGGACGAGAATGAGGAAGGAGTCAGTAAGGTAGGAGAAACAGTCAGCAGCATAGTGGTTTTATAGAAGCTGGAAGTGGAGTTTTTCAAGGAGAGTGGTCAGCGTGTGAGTGCTGCAGAGAGGTCACATAATAGCAGAGAAGTGACCGCTGGATTTAGCAACATAGGTGGTCATAGATGACTGTGACCACAGCACTTTCCATGTATGCAGGAGCACAAGCTTGATTGTCGTGGGTTAAGGAGAGAATGTGAGGTGAGGGAAGTGGAGATGTCAGGGTAGACAACTCAGAACTTTTGAAATGAAGAAGGAATAAGGAGGTAATGAGGTTACAGAAGAAATTTTTTCAAAGAAGGAGAAATTCTAGAGCAGGCTTGCTTGCTGTTGAAGATGAGCCAGTAGAAAACATGGAAATTAATTGTGTAAGAAAGATTATTCAAGATGATATCTTTGACAAAGCAAGAGAAAAACGACATCCAGAGCTTTGTAGAGGAGTTTGTCTTTCTTGGGAGCAGGGACACTTGATTGGGGGAAAGTCTAAGAGTATGAGTGAATATACAGATGGGTTTGTTGATACTTATTTTTCCTAACCCCACTAAAATGTTGCTCCCAGTTTACAGCCCAGAAAAGCAAAGTTGATGAAGGAGAATGATTTATTTGTATAACATTATGGCCCAGTAGTGTCAGTAGTTCTAGAACTCAGATTTCTAAACTTCCAAGAGGGTGTTCCAGTTTGTTGTGTTCTTTGAGTTTGAAATGTTACAAAATGTAAATTAACATGTTTTGTGTCTTCTTGGCTCATCTGGGTGTTTTGTTCTAGGGACAGATCTGGAAGCATCTCTGTTAAGTTTTGAAAAACTTGACCGTGCCTCGCCAGACCTTTGGCCAGAACAATGTAAGTTTTTCGTTTCTTGATATCTGAAGCAATACAGGAGAACCAGTGCTACTTTGAGAGAGATTTTTGAAGTTATTATTTAACTGTAATCGTTAAAATTTTGATTTTACTTCACTGGGAAGAGACTGAATTCTGTGCTCTAATGTTAAGTATAGCTTTTTGGTGGTTTAACTTTTTCAGGACACAGTGTGACTCAGGAAATGATAGACAGCCTTAAAAAAATTACGTCTCGTAAGTTCAGACAATACAGAGATACATAAAGTATTTCTTCACTTTCTTCACTCACTCTTGTAAAATCACTGTTAATAGTTTGGTACAAATCCTTTTGGCCTTGATAATGATTATATAGATAAATAAGTACATATTTTTAAAGTATACAACAGGGTTTTTTGGGTTTGGATATTTTTTTGTTTTTGTTTTTGGCATAATGATGTGTTATATGTACATGGTTGGGCTAATATAGCTTAACTTATTCCACCTAGTAATTTATTAATGGATCTTTCCATGTTAGTAGGTCTTCATCCTCCTGAGGTATTTCATTATATAGGTGTACTGTAGTTTATATATTCCTACCCTATTTGGAAACCTTAGATTTACTGTTTGATGTTATAAACAACTTAACATGTATCTTTGTGCACATGGTAGAGGATGGCTGCATGTGAGAGTGCCCATTTACCCAGACTAGCCATTATTGGATGTTACTGACATTTATTATCGTTCATGTTTCTTTATTAGTGAGGTTGAACAGTATTTTATTTATTTATTTATGTTTATTTATTTTTGAGAGAGGGAGACAGTGCGAGTGGGGAAGGGGCAGTCAGAGAGGGAGACAGAATCTGAAGCAGGCTCCAGGCTCTGAACTCTCAGCACAGAGCCTAATGCAGGGCTTGAACCCATGAGACGTGAGATCATGACAGGCCAAAGTCAGATGCTTAACTGACTGAGCCACCCAGGTGCCCCAGCAGTATTTTATTTTTAAATATCTGTTTTTATTTTTCTGTTTTCTAATGTGATTCTTCCTTTAAGGCATTTAAATAATAATTGGATTGATAGAATAGCATACCTAAAAAGTAAATTTAAACGTTTTGGTAAGGGATATTGTATTTCCCTGTCTTCTCCAGCTAACTCCTGATCCTTCCAAGCTCAGTTGAGGCATTCTTTTCTTTTATTTCTTTTTTTTCTTTTTTTAACATGTATTTATTTTTGAGAGATAGAGACAAAGCACAAGCAGGGGAGGGGCAGAGAGAGGGAGACACAGAATCTGAAGCTTCAGGCTTCAGGCTCTGAGCTGTCAGCATAGAGTCTGGTGCTGGGCTTGAACCCATGAACCGTGAGATCATAACCTGAGCCGAGGTTGGCGCTTAACCAGCTGAGCCACCCAGGCGCCCTGAGGCATTATTTTCTTTGAGAAGCTTTTCTTGCTCCCCTCAGTCAGATACAGATTCCTTTTTGTCTTTCTTTCTTCCTTCCTTCCTTTCTTCCTTCCTTCCTTCCTTTCTCTGTCTTCCCATAGCACTTGGTATCTTTCTTGGAGCACTTAAAAAATAGTTACTGAGTTTCTCTCCTTTTCCAGACTATAAGCTCCTTGAAGACAAGGCTGTTTTCTTTTTGTTATTTGGATCCTCTATGTCTGGGGCACTAAAATATTTATTGAGTAAATAATGTGTTTTTTCTTTTCAGTACCAGGTGTTGCTGAATTTGCAGCTTCCTTTAAAAGTGTAAGTAATATTTCACGTACCTAATGAAGTTCATCCAGTGTTTTACTCCTTAGTAAAAGCTTAAATATCTATTTCTTTATTTTCAAGAAAAATGTCATAGGCTTCAAGTCAGTTTGTATCTACAGCCCTGGAAATCTGTTTATATTATCATCATGTTGATAATAATGTCTTCCTCTGTCCAAATGCTCTATTTTGGCATTTGACCTTTGCCTATTGGCCGCTTTTCTCAGCTTGAAAACTTTTAAGGTAAGGCAGTTGAAATATTGAATGTAACACTAGTATTCTTTTTGCCCAAACCATGACTTTGAAGCTTTTCTTTTTTGTTTATGAGATGCATTATGACCTTAACTTATAGTTCTTACAGGAATTTGAAATTTCTCAGTGGCTCATCAGAAAGCAAAGTAAAACATCCATTAGAGCTACAACTTTCCTACTTTCAGGGCAGCAGGCCCTGAAATGGTATCTTTTTTTGTATGTGTAGGGTGCTGAAATGTTTTTGAAGTGAAATAAATGGTACATTAGAATCTACCCCCAAAATCAAGAGCACACTTTACACACTGTATGTTAGCCAACTTGACAATAAATTATATTAATAAATAAATAAATAAATAAATCCAGAGTTGTTGAAAAAAAAAACATACATTGTAATGTCTGTTGTTCTGTTCTCTTCACTGGACCCTTCCCCTACCTCTGATATTCTGCATCAGTGCATCTGGAGTGTGTCCACATCATCTCTATTTTTTTGTTATATGGATGATTCTCATATGCAGCTAGGCTTGAAAACTGTTGCCAAAAGTTATTCCAAGAATTTGCTCTCTTTCATATTTTGTAAGCTTACTTTTCATAAATGAGAAGATAAAAGTTCTAAAGTTTTCTAAAATGTTATAGTAAAATGAAATTTGAAGTGATGATCATTATAGTCTTCTCACAAATTGAGGACTACTTTAAAAAATTAAAAAAAAATTTTTTTTAATCTTTATTTTTGTGAGAGAGAAAGAGAGAGCATAAGCAGGGGAGGGGCAGAGAGAGAAGGAGACACAGAATCCAAAGCAGGCTCTGAGCTGTCAGCACAGCACAGAGCCTGATGCGGGGTTCAAACTCATGAATCACGAGTTCATGACCTGAGCCGGAGTCGAACGCTTAACCTACTGAGCCACCCAGGCACACCTCTCTTTAAAATTTAATTCAAGTATAGTTGACATATAATATATTAGTTTCAGGTGTACAACATAGTGAATCAACAATTACATATATTACATTATTATTGACTATATTCCCTATGCTGTACTTTTCATTTCTGTGACTTATTTACTTTATAACTGAAAGTTTATACCCCTTATCCCCTTCACCTATTTTGCCCACTACTCTCCCAACACAACTACCAGTTTGTTCTCTGTATTCATGAGTCTGTTTCGTTTTTTTTTTTTTTTTTGCTTATTCATTTATTTTGTTATTTTTTTTAAACTTACATTTATTTTGTGAGAAAGAGCATGTGAGCACGAGTGGAGGAGGGGCAGAGAGAGGGAGAGAGAATTCCAAGTAGGCTTAGTGCACTATCAGTGCAGAGCCAAACATGGGGCTTGATCTCATGACAGTGAGATCATGACCTGAGCCAAAATTAAGAGTCGGACACATAACCAACTGAGCCACGCAAGCACCCCTCATTTTTTTTTGTTTTTAGATCCCACGTATAAGTGAAATCATGTGGTATTTGTCATTTGTCTTTCTTTGACTTATTTCACTTAGCATGATGCACTCTAGGTCCATTCATGTTGTTATGAATGGCAAGATTTAAATTTTTTTTATGGCCGAGTAACATTCCTGTGTGTGTGTGTGTATGTATGTGTGTGTGTATGTACACGGGCACACGCGCGCGCGCGTGTGTGTGTGTGTGTGTGTGTGAGAGAGAGAGAGAGAGAGAGAGCGCCATCTTTCTTTGAATCTTTTCCTCTGCCAGAAAATGTTACTTGCTGGTTGTCTCAAGTGGTTCAGTTGGAATCTTTTACCAGAACTGGATTTCAAGTAATTTCTTTCATTGCTTTACTAACCTGTTATGCATGAAACAGTAACAGTGGTCAGATCTTTCTTCTTTTCTTAAAGGTTTATTTATTTATTTTGACAAAGAGATTGGGGAGAGGAGCAGAGGGAGAGGGAGAGAGAATTCCAAGTAGGCTCCACACTGTCAGCATAGAGCGTGACATGGGGCTTAATCTCATGTACCATGACATCATGAGCTGAACCCAAATCAACAATCAAGACACTTAACTGAGGGAGCCACCCAGGTGCCCCCAGACCTTTCTTCTAAGACAATTTCTCTGAGACCAACTATAAAGATGAGCAGTATTATTTTGTAAAGGGACTTTTTGTAAGCCATATCTGAACCTCAAGAAATCTGAGTTTTTGAAATTATAATTTGCCAGTAGTTTTGAACAATCTGAAAGCTGTATGACAAGCTACTTTTCTTATAAGAAGGAAGATTATAATCTCTTTACATTTTGTATGCATCTGAGTGGATATATTCTTACATTTTGACAGCCTATTACTAGTTCTCCACCCAAATGGATGGCTGAAATAGAACGTGATGACATTGACATGTTGAAAGGTAAGCAGTGCTGGTGACCTGTAACTTTTAACCTGACATTTATTCTCTTCCACAAACCACCTTTCCAATTTTTCTCTCACTATTCTCTTAAGAATATTCTCCGCTGTAGCCAGACGGCCTGCTTAACCAAGCTGATTCATGGTTCTTCATTTCTGAATGCTTGTCCCTGTTTTTCCATGTGTATAAATCCCTTCAATTCAGGACCAGTCATAAGGATTTCTGCTGCTGCTAAATTCCTTTAATATTAACTTTATTTTGTATCATGCTACAATCGACAAAAGCTTTCACATAAAAATTTCCCACTTAATTCTCATACAGGTCCTGTGAGTTAGGTATGATGATGTCTAAGGTTCAGAGGTTAACTTAACCAAGATTTATTAGAGTTAAAATTTAAACTGATCTTTTAAGTCTAGTCCTTTACCACTCTAACACAAGTGCCTTATATAGGATTTACTGCTATATATTGTTGTCAGTACTATTAATTGATAACCTCTTAGTGGGTTAAGACCTGTCTTTTAGTTCTTTCTATCCCATTAATTTCTCCCATAAAGAATACTATAAGTAGTGAAGTGAATATTGTTGTTTGATAAATGACTTGGAACTCAACCACAAAGTGGAAATTTAAATTAAAAAACATTAATTTTCCTTGATTTTGCTCTATTTTTATCATCCTTCTGGTGATAAGATTCATGATGGTTGTGAAGTAATAGACTGAAATTAAGGTAAAAATCTGGCATTCTTGAGCTATTTAAAAGCTGAACAGATCACGAAAGTCTACTTATGCCAGATATGGGTAATGAGTGTGGCATGATAAGTGGGAGAAAATAACACCTTTATTTGATTTCAGAAGTAATTCATTGTTCTGCATGAAATGCTTAAATGCAGATCCCCTCCTCCAACCATGGAAAAATTAAGTCTCAAGGGCATCTTGGGTTCATTGTTGTAATGTTCCAAACAGACATTTATATAATGTCCCATCAATATGTATTTCCTAAGGAAACTTTACATTTTTAATAAGGGATTATATAGCATCATGTTCCATGCAAATTGACCTGTGTCTTAAACATAAAAGGAATTGTGTGTTATTTAAATGAAAATCTGGTGAACTAAGTTTTTATTTTAAGTATACTGTCCTTTTATCTAGTAAACTTAAAAAAATTTGTAGGACTTTGGTTTGAAAGTAAAGTTTGGATTATTGTTTAGTCCCTGTTTTACTAATTTAGGGAAGTGGGGAACAGTAACTGTTTTATTGCTATTTTATTGTTATTTGGAATAATGGGGACTTATAAATGGTGGTGGAGACAGTGTCCATTTTGCAAGACAAATATCTGTGAGACTTTCTCAATGCTGTGTCATATCACAAGGTTTCATATTTTAATGGTGTGTTTATTTTATGTGATGGGTAAAATGAAAGTTATAAAAGGATCTTTAGAATAAAATATAATTTGTTATGTTTTTATGCTATTTTCTCATTAAATGGGTAAGTTCACCTGAAGCATTTTGTAACAGTAGTAAAAATTCACTGATTGTGTGTGTGTATAAGGAGAATGAGAAGAGATCGTTTTCTACCTATTAGAATTAAGCTTGGAAAGTTTTATTACAAGGATTTCCAATCTGAATGGATTGTCACTAGAGAACAGTAGAAAGAGATGGTATTGAAATAAATTACTCTGTTTCAGAACTGGGGAGCCTCACCACAGCTAATTTGATGGAGAAGGTACGAGGCCTACAGAACTTGGCCTATCAGCTGGGGCTAGATGAGTGTGAGTACCCGTACAGTCACGTTTATTCAGGGTTGCAGGTTGTATATTTCATGATGAGTTCTGCTGTAACTCAGAAAGTATCTTTTTTAGGCATTCTGAAGGTAAGGAGTCACTATAATCTAGTGCGCTAGATTAATTTTATGGTATAATATACTGAAATAATTATGGAGTTTACTCAATAACAAGTTATTTTTCCCTATACTTGAGAAAAGTGTAAACACTTTCAGTTTAGCTTAAGCGAAAGAGGGACTTCATTTGTTCGCAAAGTCAAAATTTCAGGAGTAGAAATAGCTTTGAGGGTATCTAGATCTTTGACTTTTAATGGTGTCATTGGGATGTGCTCTTGTTCTTGGCTTTTGTTTTGCACCTCAGGGTTCTTGCATTAGCCTTATTCTTTGAACTAGCACTGGGGAAGGTGGCCAAAAGGAGCTCCAGTTTATATGTCTTTAAATCTCCTAATCCCAAAATAAAGAATATCTTTTATGAACATTCCAAAAGAAAGATCCTAGGGAGGACTCAGACTACACGATCTTGACTCATATTTATTTTAGAACCACTCCTTTGACCAGTTAGCATGAAACACTCTGATGGGCCAGGCTTGGATCCTGATTACAGACATAGTTTAGAGGGGTTAGTCTGACTCAGATCACATGGAAAGGGAAGAAAGATTGGTTCCCCAAAGGAAAGCCCATATAGCTTAGATCTCTTCCCATACTGCACTCATTATAAAACTGGGAAAGGAATTGTAGAATTTCTTATTTTTTAAGTGAAAGAAACTCAACATAATACTTTGTTCTCAATGGGTACTTCCTGAGACCTTCCTGAATCCACAGTTGTGAGAAGCTACAGTAGTTTATAATTTTCTTCAAACATGCAAATTTTGTACTGATTGGAACAATCCCAAAAACAATTTCATAAACTGTTTTTCTTATTTATGACCTTATAGAGGATTTGTTCCCATTGTTGATTTAAATTAGTGCCAAATTCAATATTTCACTTTAAAGTTTAATTTAAAACTTATTTATTTGTTTGTTTATTTATGTATTTATTTATTTATAGCAAGTGAGGGGAGGAGTAGAGAGAGAGGAGAGAGAGAATTCCAAGCAGACTCCATGGCTTTCTTTTACCAAGAAAACATTTTAATCACTTCATGAATCAAGGAGCAGGAAACAATAAACTGCTTTCACATCTGGTTGCTAGGTGGTCTACTAGGTTTACTCATTGTTATCTAACTTTCCTCTGTGTTACCCGTCATTTATTTCTCCTGATTAAAATTTATGTCTTGGCAAAATTACTATTTACCACGTATATCATGGACTTCCAGGGTTTATAATGAAAAGGCAAATCTTTGATTATGAAATTCATGAATACAAGCTTGGTATCATATAGAAGACTCTTACTAGTTCAGGATAGTAAATGCTATAATAATCATAATCCTTTATCTTGGGGTGCTGAGTGGCTCAGTCGGTTAAGCATCCGACTCTTGATTTTTGGCTCAGATTATGATCTCATGATTTCATGAGTTTGAGCCCCACATCGGGCTCTGTACTGACAGTGCAGAGCCTGCTTGGGATTTTCTCTCTGCCTTTCTCTCTGCCCCTCCCCCACTCAATGCTCGCTCTCTTTCTCTTTCTCTCAAAAATAAACTTATAAAAAAGATCCTCTTTCCCTCTACCCCTCTCCCTTGCTCATGCTCTCTAAAAAAAAGGTAATTCGTTATCTCTCGGTGTCAGTTTTTCAATGAAGTTTTATGCTTATTATATAAAGAAGACGCTATGTTGCCAAATGTATTTATTAGCATTATTATGTCTAGTTAGTTGTAGTTGAAATTGCTATATTTCTTCTGATTAGTTTTTCTGCTTTCCTACTGAGAAGGATAATATTTTTCCCTGTTTTTAAAAAATGCTTTTTATTTATTTTGAGAAAGAGAGAGCACGTGTGCATGAGCAGCAAAGGTGAGGCAGAGAGAGGGAGAGAGAATCCTAAACAGGCTCCCCATCTTGAGTACAGTGCCTGATGTGGGCCTCCATCCCACGAACCTCAAGGTCATGACCTGAGCTGAAATCAAAATTAGTTGGATGCTTAACCAACTGAGCCACAAAGTAGGAAAAATAGAATAATGACCTCATGTTCCCAAGACCCAGCTTCAATAGTCCGTATAGGGCCAATCTGTTTCACTTACACAATCTCCCATAAGTATTTTAAGGCAAATCTCAGGTATCCTATTACCCCATCACCCAGTAACTTCATCTATAATTATAAAACATAAGGTCTGTTTCCCTCTTGCCTAACCTTTTAAAATATAACCACCATTCCATTACTTGCCTAAAAATTTTTAACAAACTGTCGTCAAATAGCTAATCAGGATTCGGGTTTCCCTTGTTGATTTATAATTGTCTTTACCAATTGTTGGTTTATTTGAATCAGGCCCTAAATAAGGTTCATGCACTGTATTTGATTGATATGTCCCTCAAGTCTCTCTTAATCTGGCATAGTACCACCTCCCTTTTATTTTCCCTTAGCATTTATTAAAACAAGTTATTCTGTAGAATTTTCCACGTTCTGGATTTTGTTGTTTATATTCCTATGGTAGTGTTTAATATGTTCATTTATCCCTTTTTTATTCCCTGGTAGTTAGATATAGAAGCCTGCACAAATATAGCTTAAACTTTTAATTGTTATTTTGGCAAGAGTATTTCATAAATGGTATAGTATCCATCCATCAGAAGGTGCATCATGTCTGCCTCTCTCTCTTTGTGATGTTAAAATTAATTAGTTTGATAAAGGCATTGTTAGCCTGATCTATTATTCATTGTAAAATTCTCCAGCCTTACAGCAGATTTTTAGTAGCTTTTGGTAACTGCCTCGTTCCCCTGTTTTATTATAGGTTGCCAAATGGTGATAGTCTAATTCTGTTATTTTTTGGTTATTAGCTAGGAGTCTTCTATAAAGGACTTTATTTTATCAACTATTTATTATTACCTTGAAAACTGTTTTACAGAATAAATGCTTCTTTTGCTTTCTTACTTTTTAGAACAAAGAGTTCTGTAAACATCAGTAAACTTTATTTTAATGGCTTTCCGCAGAATGAGAAATTTGGTGTGGTTTGTTCTAGTTTTTGATCCACATAGTTAAAAACATTATTACTATTAGGTGTTTGTATTTCTAAAACTTAAGACTCTGGAGGTGAGATTTGCAGTCACCTCACATAGCCACCTTAAGCACTGAACCAACATTCCTAAACAGAAATGCTCATTTCTGCCATATGAGTCCCATGAGCACAGCTGAGATTTTTCAGAATTTTTTTCTGGTTCAAAATTTAGCCTTATTTCAGTTTCTGTATCAGTGCTTTGCAACTCATTGTCATCTTCCCTGATCACAACAAATTAACTGACAGACAGGAAATAGTTTTAAAATTTAGAATTGGAAAGATTTATATTGATATGTATTGGACTTCTTGGGTATAGTCAATCTTTGTTTTATCATATATGGTGTATTTGCATAAGAACAAGATCTTTTTTTTGTCCTTACAGATTATTCATCTACTCTAGGGGTTGACATTTACTTGACACCCTAATCTGGTGTTTCGATGTCTCAATCCTCTTTCCTGCATTAATTGAGAGGATGACATGGATGAAAAATAAGCAGTAGGAACTGATGAATCCCCAAGGACCAGTGATCCTGTTTTCATGCAAATATCTGCACTGATAAAGATGATGGAAAGAAAAAAAATGCAAAAAATATTTGTCCTCAAAATGTGATTGTTTGTCACTTCCCTAGGGCATTGTTAAATGTTAGTATAGAAATAATGTGTACCTTCTAGGGTTGATAGTAACGAGATTGTGTCTTTTGGAAGATGAACCTTGCCCTTTGATTCGGTGTGTGATTATGTCTCAGATAACCCTTTTGGTATGGAGATTTTAGAGTGCAGTAATTTTTTTGTATAAGCATTTATAGCTTGTCATGATTGAGGTTTCTTGGCTTGCTTTGAGCTGTTAATTTATATGAAATTCTCATGGAATGTATAGAACTATGAAAAATCATAAACTATCTTACCATATAAAGAATTTCCTTTCTCTGACTTCTTTCTGAGTTCAGTGTCCCTCTTGTTTTGCTGGTACTATTGCAGTCACCTAACCAGTCTTCCTACCTCTCAACCACCACATTCCAGGCCATGTAGTTTACTCTTCTCAGATTAATTTTTCTAAAGTATCATTTGCTTCTTTTGTCTTTTGCTCATTAGTCACTAGTAGTCCTTTGCAATCTGACCATGCAATCAAATTCATACTCTAGAGTGGCATTCAAAATCCTCTTCACTCTGGTCCTAGCTGAATGTCTAGTTTTCTTACTTACTTTTTCCCTACCAAAACACCATACACTGTTCCTGTTTGAAATAGTCGCTCTTCCTGAAACAGTTGCCTATCTTAAGTCTATCCATGCTATTCCTTTTTCTCAGAAAGCTCTCCCTGACCTATTTCTAATATTAGAACTTTTATTCATCCTTCACTATTTAGTCCCAAATTTACCCCTTTCATTAACCTTTCCTTTTCATTCCTGATCTGGAAAGTGAACTCTCTTTCCTGGCCTCCTAAATTGCTCCTAAAGCAGTTCATTTGTTTCATTTGTATGGTACTTCTACCACTTTGGGAGATTTTTCGTGCGTGTTTTATCCCTTAGATTGATTATAACTCTTTTAGGTAACAATCATAATTTGAGCTGTCTATAGAGTACCTTGCATATAGTAAACGTGCATGTATTTGCACAGTAAAGTATTTGCATAGTAAAATGTGAATTTGCTGATTGAGTGAATGATAACTGCTGATGACTTCAGGTGAAATGATGGAATTTCTCTAATGAAATCCATTGACTTAAAACTGAAAAGGTGGAAGTTTCTGGAAATTGTTTTTTCTGGATAGTTGGAATTTTAGTGATGAGAAGTAACATTTGAAGGTCTTGTAATGTCTGGAATCTTTCCTATAATGGCTAGATGATCAACCACATGTAGTAAAAGTAAGGTGAAGCTTACTGGTGATGATTTGGTTTTATCTTCTACTTGAACTTTACTCCATCACTATTATGATCTGGACATGATCCTGATTTAGTCTTCTCAACAGTCCATTGCTTGCTTTATTCCTGAGACCAGTAGAACTAGGGGCGCCTGACTGGCTCAGTTGGTAGAGCATGCAACTCTTGATCTTGGGGTTGGAAATTTGAGCCCCACATTGGTTATAGAGATTACTTAAAAATAAAATCTTAAAACAACAACAACAACAACAAATCAGTGGAACTTTTTGAATCCTATTGAACACTGATTCTCAATGCATTTTACCCTTAAAAAATTTTTTGTCTCTTGTCTCTGAAGGCTAGAATCCTTTTAGTCCATGTAGATGGGCTAATTAATGGCCATATTCAAAATATTTTTAAATAGAATGTGAAAATTAGTAATGTAATTCACAGTATACAATTCACTTATTTTTAGTGTACAATTCAGTGGTTTTTAATATATTTAGAGTTGTGCAACTATCACCACATTTTATCTCCAAAAAGAAACCCTGTACCCATTAGCAGTCATTCCTTATTTACCCCTTTGGCCCACAGGTCTAGGCCACCACTAATCTGCTTTCTATCTATGAATTTTCCTATTTTGGATGTTTCATATAAATGGAATCATACAATATGTGGTCTTTGTGACTGATTTATATCACTTAATAAGTTTTCAGTGTTCATGCTGTAGTATGGATCAGCACTTAATTTCTTTTTATGGTCAAATAATACTCCATTTATAGATATATTTATCCACCAGTTATCCACATTATACTTATCCCCCACTTGATGGACATTTGGATTTTTTCTATTTGACTAGTATGAATAATGCTGCTATAAACATTTAGTTACAAGTTTTTCTGTGGATTTGCCTTTTTGTTCTCTTGGGCTTATAACTAGAAGTGGAATTTCTGAGTCATGATAACTCTACATCTGACGTTTTGAGGAATTGTCAGACTGTTTTCCATAGTGGCTGTACCATTTTACATTCCCACCAACAGTGTATGGGGTTCCAGTTTCTCTATATGCTTGCTAGTACTTCTTTTTGTCTTCAAAAAATTATCATCCATCCTAGTGGATGTGAAGTGGTATCTCACATTGTTTGGATTTACATTTGAGTAATAGCTAATGATATTGAGCATGTTTTCATGTACTTCTTGACCAGCTGCATATCTTTTTTTGGAGAACTGTTCATTTAAATCCTTTACCCATTTTTATTTGTTTTTATTTAGTTATTTTTTAAAGTTTACTTATTTAGTTTGAGAGAGACAGCGTGAGATAAACTGTGAGATCATGGCCAGAGCTGAAACCAAGAGTCAGACGCTTAACCAACTAAGCCACCCAGGCGCCCCTAGATCCTTTATCCATTTTTAAATTGGATTATTTGAGTATTATTGAGTTGGAAGAGGGTTTTTTTTTAAATGTTTATTTATCTTGAGAGAGAGAGAGAGTGAGCAGAGGAAGAAGGGCAGAGAGAGAGGGTGACAGAATTCCAAGTAGGCTCCACACTGTCAGCACAGAGATTGATGTAGGGCTTGAACTCTTGAACTGTGAGATCATCACTTGAGCTGCTGTCAGGAGTTGGATGCTTAACTATCTGAGCCACCCAGGTGCCCCAATATTCTTCATATAGTCTAAAAACAGGTCACTTGTCATGTATATGATTTGCAGAAGATCTCTCCTATTTTGTGTGTTGTCTTTTTACTTTCTTGATGATGTCCTTTGAAGCACAAAATGTTTAAATTTTGTTTAAGTCTGGTTTATCTATTTTTGTTGTTGTCCCTTGTATTTTGGTTTCATACGTAAGAAACCATTGCCTAATCCAGTGTTGTGAAGATTTATGCCTGTGTTTTTTCTAAGAGTTTTATAGTTTTAACTCTTACATTTAGGTCTTTGATCCATTTTAAGTTAATTTTAGTATATTTAGTATATGGTGTGAGGTAGGTATCCAAATTCATTGTTTTAAATGTGGCTATCCAGTTGTTTCAAACATCATTTGTTGAAAAGACTGTTCTTTTCCTGTTGATTATCTTGGCATTTTTTGTCAAAAATCAGTTGGCCATAAATGTGAGGGTTTATTTCTAGACTCTCTGTTCTGCTTCATTGATCTTATGTCTGTCTTTATGCCACTACCCCATTGATTTAACTATTGTAGTTTTGTAGTAAGTTTTGAAATTGGGGTGTGTGAGTTTTCCAACTTTGTTCTTTTTCAAGATTGTTTTGGTTACTCTGGGTCTCTTGAATTTCCATAGGAATTTTAACTTGTTGCAAAGAAGTCAGCTGGGATTTTGATGGAGAGTGCATTTAATCTATAGATTAGTTTGGAGAGTATTCCCATCTTAATAATATTAAGATGATTCCTGAATGTAGTATGTCTTTCTATTAGGTCTTCAATTTCTTTCAATATTTTGTAGTTTTTGAAATATAAGTTTTACATTTTATTTGTTAATGCTTCAGTATTTTTATTTTTTGATGTTACAAATGTTATTGTCTTCCCTTTTTAAAAAGTTTATTTATTTAGTTATTTATTTACTTATCTCTATACCCCAATGTGGGGCTTGAACTCATGACCCCAAGATCAAGAGTTGTATGCTTCTCCAACTGAGCCAGCCAGGTGCTCCAATGTTATTGTCTTCTTAATTTCGTTTTAGTTTTCATTTGCTCATTAGTGCTTTATTTTTTTCCCAAGTTTTTATTTAAATTCCAGTAAACATACAGTGTAATATTAATTTCAGGTGTAGAATTTAGTAATTCATTACTTAAATACAACACCTGGTGCTCATCACAAGTGCCCTCCTTAATACCCATCACCTATTTAACCCATTCCCCCCCCCACACACTTCCCCTCCAGCATCCCTCAGTTTGTTCTTTATAGTTAAGAGTCTATTTCTTGGTTTGCCTCTCTCTTTTTTCCCCCTATGTTAATTTGTTTTGTATTTAAAGCTCATTTGGTACTTTATAGAGAAATACAGTTGACCTTTGAATAATGGGGCTTGGGGTGTCAAACCTCTGTGCATTTGAAAATCTCTGTATAACTTTGACTCCCCCAAAACTTAACTACTATTAGCCTACTGTTGACCAGAAGCCTTACTGATATGATAAAGTCAATTAACTCATATTTTTATGCTATATGTCTTATATACTGTATTCTACAATAAAGTAAGTTAGAGAAAAGAAAATATTAAGAAAATCATAAGGAAGAGAACAAAGGTACAAAGGTAGTACCAAAGAAAAACTTATGCTTCCAAGCTATCCTGTGGTATAGTAGACTTCTCTACCCTTGAGGCAGATTATCTTTGAAAAAATGGCCATTTATATCTGAAAATTGTTTCCCAGCTAAATAAAATTCTTAAAGAATAGTTAGCTCTGTTCTTTTTAAAAAATTTTTTAATGTTTGTTTATTTTTGAGAGAGAGAGAGACAGAGCACGAGCAGGGGAGGGGCAGAGAGAGAGGGAGACACAGAATCTGAAGCAGGCTGCAGGCTCCAAGCTGTCAGCACAGAGCCTGGGAACTCATGGACCACAAGATCCTGAGCCGAAGTTGGACACTTAACCGACTGAACCATCCAGATTTTTAACTTTAATCTGAAGGAAGGGAAGGAGAGCACAACGGGGACTCTTACATCCTGGATATTCTTCTTTGTGACCTGATAGCAGAGATGTTTGTCTGGCTTACTTTATAAGACCTGTCCAGTCTCCCTCTGTAATAGAAGTTAAATTAACTGCAGTTGATTGAGAAGGAAAATTGTCTCGCCTTTCACCTCTAGATGGCAGCATGAGTTCTACTGTACTGCCAGCTTTTCCTCTACCCGCATCTCTTGAGCTGGGTTTCTGATTTAGGTAAAAAACTCTTGTGACTTTACCCAGACTATGTGCATAACTTTTGTTGATGCCTTGCTTGGTTTTTTAGCTTTTTGTTTTTTCTTTTCATCTCCCCAGTTTTTAAATCCCTTTTTAAGGCAACATCTATTTCTGATGCTCAGAGACCTTTAGGTCCTCTATCAGAATATTTTGCTTTTGGGGGCGCCTGGGTGTCTCAGTTGGTTAAGTGCCTGACTTCAGCTCAGGTCATGATCTCACAGTTCATGGGTTTGCGCCCCGCATCAGGCTCTGTGCTGACAGCTAGCTCAGAGCCTGGAGCCTGCTTCGGATTCTGTGTCTCCCTCTCTCTCTGACCCTCCCCTGCTCACACTCTGTATCTCTCTCTCTCAAAAATAAATAAAAATTTAAAAAAAGAGAACATTTTGCTTTTGATTCAGGAGATTGGTAGAAAAAATTCTAAAAATGTGGTGGTTTAATTCAATAGCTTTTGTACCTGGACATAAGTCCCCTCAAAATAGGCTCAGTTCTCTCATCTCAGCTTCTCTTGTTCTATCCTTTGAATCTGCACGTTACTGTGTGGTATTAGACGATGCTTTATTAAATTAAGGTAGGAATATTGGCTAAAATTGAGGAAATGAACTTGGACTCCTCTATGTTTTTCAAGAAGAATTTAATTGTTTTAAAATAAAACTTTCAAATATTTAGCCATTTTGAGTGATAAGATAATTTCAAAAGAATGGAGTATTCAGCAACTGTTTGCCGACTTCGTGCAAGACTCTGTAGGGGAGGTGAAGACGAATAAGACATAATTACTGCCCTTGTACAGATTAAAATCTAGTAGGAAAGGGAGATAAGACAGTTAAGTAAATGATTCTTAATAGAAGGTAGAGGAGATAAGCTCCATAAGAGTACAAAGACCTATGGGGGAGGGGAGAAGAGGGCAATTACATTAGATTGTTACAGGAATGGTAGATATGTTTTATTTTATATGTTAACATGGATTGGTTAGTAAGGATTGTCTAGGGCCATAGAATTGAGGATTTTGAGAAGGAGCCTGGAGTCAGAGAGGTCAGTTAGTGTTGTCTGCTGTGGACAGGGGAAGGGGTGTGGTAGTACTTGCAATTTCTGGATCATTGAAAATAGACCTTAAAGAACACATAGGAACTTGTTAGGTGGGAGTGAGAAGGGACCATATTCCAGGTGGAGTGAATATTCAGAGTGAAACAGAGTTTGAAGAGCAGCTTTGCTCAGGGGATGGTGGGAATGATCTAATCTGGTTCTTAAGCCCAGGTTACATTACGGTCCATAAGAACTAAGACAAGGAGGAGATAGGGGCTGGATTGAGAAGGGCCTTGAATTCTAGGGGGTGAGGAGTTAGACTGATAGGTAATGGGAACATGGGAAATGTTCTTTAAAAAGTATTTATTTTAATGGCTATAATATTAACTGTGTTTATTATAGATGGTTTATAGAGACACTTAGCTAAAATAAAAGAGACTTTACCATAAATCTGTTACTGTAAAGATAAAGAAGAAAATAAAAACTATAGCCTCACCACTAAGAAATAACCACTTTTTAACATTTTGACGTGTTTTTTGCCCCACCCGTTTCCCTTTTTGTGTGGATGTTGTGTATATGTTTCTGCTTGTGCCTGTACACAGACACAGATGTGCTTTTCAACATAACGGAGACGATAGTATATGTATGTAGCTTTAGCCTGTGCATTTTTTCTATTTACTCTATCTTAAGCATTTTTCTGTGTCATTAAAAATTCTGCCACTGAAAATTACTGAGTAGGGAGCTCCCACAGTTAGGAGGCCTTGGTGCATAGGATGGAATGGAATGGTAGAGACAGGAGGCTAGAAACTACTGTGGGAGTCCTGCAAGAAGACTTGAGGGCTTGAATGAATGGTGGCAGTGAGAATGGTGAGAATGGAAAGAAGTACACTGGCAGTAGATGTTTCAGCTGTACCATTTCCAGCACTAGGTAACTCTCTGGATGGACCTTAGGGGGTAAGCTGAAGTTAGAGTCTACCAGGATGCTTTGAGCCTGACTAACTGTATGGACTTCAGAAGGAGAAAGATCCAGCTAAAGAAAAACATCGCCTAACTCTTCTACATGTCCCTTAGGAAGCAGGCACCTTAATTTTTTTAGAAATAAGTAACACCCATTTGTATAGGTGGATGTTTTTAATAGAGTGACAGCAACGCTCTTATCTAGTTTGGGCAACAGGTAATGTTTTGGATAGATATTTTTCTCTCAGGGAAATCAACACATGAAACAGGGTATCCATAACTTTGGAAATGGATTTGTGAATTTCCTCTGCAATACTTGTTGGCAGGTCATCAGGTCTCTGTGTTGAATAAATTACTTGTGTATACTTTTCTTTCACATTCATGCTGTTTTACTCACTTAGCTTGCCTGTAGTTATTCAGGAAATTGGCATAGCCTTTATATATAGTTGATGTCCAAATCTTTGGATTTTGGAAATAAATTTTAGAAGTTTAAATTTGAAATAATATGGTGACTACACTTACCATGGTGAGCATAGTATAGAGTTGTCAGATCACTGTGATGTACACTTGAAACTCATATAACATTGTATGTCAACTATACTTCAAAAATAAAGAAATATGTTTAAAATAATAGTAATTGGCCCCAAGTATTTGATGTTGATACATCTGTTAATTACAGCTATATTTGGATTATATCAGCAACAGAGTCAATTCCTCCCAGAATTGAAGACAGCATTTTACATGTAATTGGAAATTTGTGGGATCTCTCACAGAGAGGGAAATACACTGCCAAACTGTGTTCTAGAAAGGCACTTCCTACCCATACACCCGTGTGAACACCATGTATTTTATTTTTTAAAGTCACCGCTAATTTGCAATTTGGTAGGCAAAATATTAATATCTTGTTTTAATGTTTATTTCTTCACTTGTAAAGATGAACTTTTTTTAATGTTTCTTAATTATATCTGTTGATAGGGAAATTCAAGAAGGTATACATTTAAATTATTTTAACCTGAAAAAGAAAGCCAGGGAAGTTGATTCAAAAACACCTTAAAGACAGTGTTGTAATCTGCATTTCTCAAATGCCAAAAGAAATTTATCTTTGTTTTCTTTGTTTTGGGCACTGCCATACCACTTACCATTGTCATTAGCATGGCATCCTATTTAGGTAGTAATACAATATAAAATCTAGAAATCCCACTTTGTAGGGATCAAGGTTATTCCTCATAATTAGAAATTGTCAGTTTAGCCTTAAGTATTTTGTTTTTAAAAATGTATTATGATAATGGGAAATAAAACATGCCATTATTTCTCATTCTTCCCTTGGTTAACAAATTAGGATACACAAAGCCTCAAATTACCTTTAAGGCTTCTAAGCATTCATATATTTTATCCATTAGTCAAGCTATTTTATAAACCCAACATTGCCTCTGAAATGGCTTTACACACAAAGAGGATTTTACCATAAAATGCTTGTGGTATTTTATTCTCTTCAGATTTGGGGGGAGGGAGAGGGAGGCAAGGACAGAGGAAAGAAAGCAGGGCATACATTAATTTGGATGTGATTGGTTTCAAAGTAACATTCTGTATAATCCTACTACCTACAAAATGTATGGTAGGGAAGATGTACATAGTGAAACAATTTAAAGTTCAATATCAGGGGAATAACCAAGTGAATTATAGTACATCCACACAGTAAAAGACAGTGTAGCCATTAAAAATGTTAAAGCATTAAAGAGAATTTAATTACAGAAAATTGCTCTTTATATGTAAGGATAATTGCAAGTGAAAAAATGATAATGCAAAACACAAAATCAAGTTGTTTTTTTAAAAATCTTTTTGGTTTTTTGCTTTAAGAGCATGGGTGTAGACAGATGATGGGAAGGAAATATACCAGTATCTTCTCTGTTTTGTTTGTTTTTCTATCCTAGAGGAAGAGGCCTTTATTCTGCCTTATAAGCACCAGAAATACAAGAAAAATGTTTTAATGGCTATCTTGAGTGACTTTTTTTGTGTTTAAAATTTTCTGAATTTTCCTTATTGCCCACAGTGAACACTCTTCTGTTGTGTAGAAAAACTTTATTATTTATTTTTTTTTAATGTTTGTTTATTCTACAGGGAGAGAGAGACAGAGTGTGAGTGGGGGAGGGGCAAAGAGAGAGGGAGACACAGAATCTGAAGCAGGCTTCAGGCTCTGAGCTGTCAGCACAGAACCTGACGCTGGGCTGGAACTCACAAGTCATGAGATCATGACCTGAGCCAAAGTCAGATGCTTAACTGACTGAGCCACCCAGGCACCCCGAAAAACTTTAAAAAATACAGAAAAATTATATACTATTTTAGAAACAGAATTAATAGTTACTTGAAAGTTACTTGAAATCTCCTGATTTCCTGTGCAGTTAAAAACTTAAACTCTTTTATGGACTGTTTCTAAATAAAAATGACTAGATCTATTAATAACAATTGATCATTTTATGCAAGTGACATCTAGAAAGGAGATAGTTGTGATACTTCATTTCCCATCCTTAGCATGTTCTTTCAGAAGTAGAAATTTGGGAATAAATGGAATAGTAACTTGCTGGGTCAAGGGCAAGAGATGACTTTAGTTGGCAAAGGGTCCTCTATTCATAAGCAAACATTGGCCAAGATTTTGTCCAGCTGTATGTGTTCAGCCCTTCATTCCTGTAGTTGGAAAACTATATTCTTTAGTATTAACTACTCAGAAGGAACAAAGAAGTGTTTGAGTGTATGTCAGTCTTAAATGAAATTGCAGCTCTTTGGTTGAGAAGTAAAATGAGACTGCAGATTCAGGATATGAAAATATTCTGTGACATCATTTTTTGTTCTTTAATAAACTTTTTATTTTACTTAAAATTTTTTTTAAATTTTTTTAATGTTTATTTTTGAGAGAGAGAAAGAGAGAGAAACAGAGTGTGAGTGGGGGAGACACATAATCCGAAGCAGGCTCCAGGCTCTGAGCTGTCAGCACAGAGCCCGATACAGGGCTCAAACCCACGAACTGTGAGATCATGACCTGAGCCCAAAGTCTGATAAGTAACCAACTGAGCCATCCAGGTGCTCCTAAATTTTTTTAAAAGATTATTTATTTTTGAGAGAGAGCGAGCAAGCATGAGCACAAGTGGCGTGGGGGCAGAGAGAGAGGGAGAGAGAATCTTCAAGCAGCCTCCAAGCTGTCAGCACAGCGCCCGATGCGGGGCTCGAACTCACAAACCACGAGATCATGACCTGAGAATATCAAGAGTCAGTCGCTTAACCAACTGAGCCAACTAGGCGCCCCTAATAAACTTTTTAAAATGGAGGTATAATATACATACAGAAGAGTACATAAATTATAATTTACAGCTTAATGAATATTCATAAAATTAGTATTTCCATGTAGCCACAACCCAGAACAGATGAAGAAATGGAACTTCTCTTGGGCACCTGGGTGGCTCTGTTGGTTGAACATCTGACTTGATTTCAGCTCAGGTCATGATCCCGCGGTTCATGTGTTCCAGCCCCACGTTGGGCTCTGCACCCTGCTTGGGATTCTCTCTCCCTCTCTCTCTCTGTCTCTCCCCTGCTCCCTCTCTCTTTCTCTCTCAAAATAAATGAATAAACTTAAAAAAAAGAGAGAGAAATGGAATCTTTCCAGTATATATAAAGCCTCCTTCATTCCTCTCCCAGTGACTACCTGCCCCTTCCCCAAAGGCAAGCACTGTTATGACATAATATCATAAAAGAATTTGCTTGTGTTTGAACTGTAATTGGAATCACAAGTTATATACCCTTTTGGGTCTGGCGTCTTTTGTCCAACATTTTGATTATGACATCCATCCATTATCTTTAGCAGTCATTTGTTAATTTTCATTACTGTGTAGTATACCACTGCAAGGATACAACACAGTGTGTTTTCAAGCTGCTGACCATGAACGTTTGTATTGCTTCCAGCTTTTGGCAATTATAAATAAATACCCTGAGCATTTATGATATATGTCCTTTTTTGGTATATGCATTTTTGTTGTATATATATAACTAGGAGTAGAATTGCTGGGCTCTGGGTATAGATATGTTTAGATTTAATAGATACTACTTCCAAACAGTTTTCCAAAATGGTTATACCAATTTATAAGTCCATTGGCGATTTCAGATGCTCTAAATCCTTATTAACAGACATATTCTCGGCCTTTTAAATTCTAACCATTCTAATAGGTAGAATGGTATCTAACTGTATATTTAATTTGCATTTCCCTAATAGATGAATGAGGTTGAGCACCTTTTCATATGCTCATTGGTCATTTGGATAACCTCTTTAGTGAAGTGTTTCATATCTCTTGTCCATCTTTAAAAATTGGATTGTCAATCTTTTAAAAATTGATTTGCAGGTATTGCTAACATATCCCAGATATGCATTCTTGTCAGTTACATAAATTACAAATATCTTATTCCTCTCTATGGCTTGCCTTTTGATTTTCCTTTTTTAAAAAAAAAAAAAAAGTATTATTTTTTGGGAGAGCACAAGCAGGGGAGGGGCAGAAAGAAGGGGACAAAGCATCTGAAGCGGGGTCTGTGCTGGCAGGCTGACAGCAGTGAGCCCAATGTGGGGCTCGAACATATAAACCGCAAGATCATGACCTGAGCTGAAGTAGGACACTCCCCTGACTGAGCCACCCAGGTGCCCTTGCCTTTTGATTTTTTTAATGGTATATTTTAATGAACCAAAGTTTGTTTTTTTGTCCCAATTTTATATTTTGTCAAGTTTCAAATCTCTTTAAAATGTTTCAAGAATAGTAAATACTTACAATACCTTTCACCTATTCACCAATTTGCTTTGTTTCTCCACATATACTTTTATGTTTATTATTTTATTCTTGAACTGTTTGAGAGCTAGCTGCAGACACTATGATACTTCATAAATACTTTAGTACTATTTTAAAAGAATGAGGATGTTCTCTTATATATGTGTCATATAATTAACACTCAGGAAACTTGATACAATATGATTATCTGACATCCATATTCATATTTCTCCAGTTTAAACAGAAGTTTTTAATTTTAGTGTAGTTCAGTTTAGCAGTGTTTTCCTTTTTTGTTAATGCCACCGCTGTCATTTTAATTTGGATTATGATAATGTGAAAGCTATAGTGTCTTAGAAATAAATATTAAATTAATAGTGTGACTTGGGCTGGCTGAATTCTTTTCTTCCCCTACTTCTTCCTCGTGGGAATACCAGAATATCATTATGGTTACATAATGGAAAAAATTCAAGTGGACAAAGTGAACGTATATTTTCTACAACTCACTGGTTTCCTGATTTGATGCGTAAGTTTTCTGAAAACTTATGGAGTGGTGCATTTTTAAATGTGTTATCACTTGTCATGTGAAAATCCTTGGAAAACCACTTCTTGAAAAACCAAAGCATTTCTAACTGTTGACTAACGGGCACTATATGACAAAAAAAATCTTGCATAATCTAATAACTGAGTTGATGTGTATAATTATTTTAGAATTGGAAAGGAAAGAATAAGGAAGATTTTAATTTCACATGAATAATCAAAACTTACACCACTTAAATATAAAAGAAGAAGACATCCTTTCGTATGTGTGTGGAAACCAGTATGCATAGTGATATAAGAAATATAGAGTAAGTTCATCATATAAAATGGAAATAGTAGATCTAAGCAATGGAGAATTATTAGAATAGAGAAAAGTTGCTTGGGATGTGGAAACTACAGGGAATTATAGTGGAACCGCTGATTTCAGTTGGTTTATTAATGACTTAGATGAGTGCTGTGCTTATAGACCTTACAGGTTGGCCTTGAATGGGAAATCTGCCCTGTGCAGTGGATTATATTTAGAAACAGTTGAGCCTACTAGATAGGTTTCTTTTGAGCAATAGTTTTAAACATTAAAAAAAAAAAAAGTAACTTCATGGGGATTGGAACTACATCTTGGGAAAATGAATCTTTGTCTCATTCCCCAGTCAACTAGAAAGAAAAGCCAATGTGAAGAAGGAAATGCATTCCTGTGAAGATGCCTGAGGAAAAAGAGCTTGTTTGGGTATCTTTGTTGTAAAGGTTTAGGTTATCACTGAAGCACTATACACAGTCCTTAGTGGTTTTCTGTCCAGCATCGTTTTTCTTTTTCAGTTCATAGACCTTTTATAGAAATGAATATATTATAACTAAAGTAAAACATGTGAGCAATGACTTTAAGTCCGTTTCATGGTTCCAAACGTGTAGCCTGGGAAATTAGTATAATCATTGGCATCACTGTGGATATTTTGTAAAGTTTGTTTTTAAGAAGAAATTCTTGGGGCACCTGGATGGCTCAGTTGGTTAAGCATTGACTTTCGCTCAGGTCATGATCTCATGGTTCGTAAGTCCGAGCCCCGCGTCCAGCTCTGTGCTGACAGCTCAGAGCCTGGAGCCTGCTTCAGATTCTGTGTCTCCCTCTCTCTCTCTCTTTCTGCCCCTCCCCTGCTCATGCTCTGTCTCTCTCTCTCAAAAATAAAAAAATAAACATTAAAAAATTAAAAAAAAAAAGAAATTCTTAGATCAGATCCAAGGAATTATATCTATATTTGATAGGTTGAAAAGTATACGTTTGTTTGGTTTAAAGAAAACTTTGGGAGAGTATACTGTCTTATTGTAGTCAACAACTTGTAGGAATTGCTTTTTCAAAATATAGCTTAAGAAGTACCTCTATTTAAGGAAACTAAGGCTAGTGGAAAGAAGTGATGGCCTAATAATGATATAAGGGATAATGATATAAGTTAATGTTGTTACATTAACTTGGAGATAAGTATGTAGGAGCCAGATGATAAATAGCTAACAGGTGAGAACAATATAGTAATTGAAAGCTTGGGTTCTGGGGGTCATACAGGTTTATTTTGGACCTCAGTCTACCACTTAGGGAAGTTACTTAACTTTCTAAGCCCTAGTTTCTTCATTTGTAGAATGGAGATGATAACCTTAGAACAGTGGTTCTCAAACTTTTTGGAGTGAGGACTTTTTTTTTTTTTTTAAGTATATTTATTTATTTTGAGAGAGAAATAGCACAAGCGGGGAGGGGCAGAGAGACAGGAAGACAGAGAATCCCAAGCAAGCTCTGTGCTGCTAGCACAGAGCCTCCAACACACAGAGCTTGAACACATGAAACTGCAAGATCGTGACCTGAGCCGAAACCAAGAGTTGGATGCTTAACCCATTGAGCCACCCAGGCGCCCCATGGACTTCTTTACGCTTTTAAAAATTCATGGTTACCCCAAAGAGCTCTTGTGTGTGTGAGTTAGGTCTATATTTGCTGTTGCAGAAATTAAAACTGAGAAAATTTAAAAATATTTATTAATTGGGACATCTGGGTGGCTCAGTCAGTTGAGTGTCTAACTCTTGATTTCAGCTCAAGTCATGATCCCAGGGTTGTGGGGTTGAGCCCCACATTGGGCTCTGCACTGAGTGTGGAGCCCGTTTAAGATTCTCCCTCCCTCCCCATCTGACCCTCTTCCCCCTTGTGCTTTCTCTCTAAAAATATTTATTTTTTATTTTTTATTCTTTTTAACGTTTATTTGTTTTTGAGAGAGAGACAGACAGAGCACAAGTAGGGGAAAGGCAGAGAGAGGAAGACACAGAATCCGAAGCAGGCTCCAGGCTCTGAGCTGTCAGCACGCAGCTTGATGCAGGGCTCAGACTTGTTAACCGTGAGATCATGACCTGAGCCAAAGTTGGCGCTCAACCGACAAAGCCACCCAGGTGCTCCTAAAAAACATTTTTTTAATTAATTAATTTTAAAATAGGAATAAATCCATTACATATTCACATAAATAACATTTTTATGAAGAATAACTATTTTCCAAACAAATAATATTGAAAAGAGTGGCATTTTTGTATTTTTTCATATTTCTTTACTGTCTGGCTTGATAAAAGACAGCTTGAAAAAGATTTTCATATCTGCTTCTGCTTTCAGTGTGTTACCATATCTTATGTTAGGTAAGCTCTAGAAAACTTCATTGGACACTTGTGAGAGAATGAGTCAAAAAGGCATCTTAGAGGGGCGCCTGGGTGGCTCAGTCGGTTAAGCGTCCGGCTTCGGCTCAGGTCACAATCTCACGGTTCATGGGTTCAAGCCCCGCGTCGGGCTCTGTGCTGATACCTAGCTCAGAGCCTGGAGCCTACTTCGGATTCTGTGTCTCCCTCTTTCTCTGACCTTCCCCTGCTCGCGCTCTCTCTGTCTCTCAGAAATAAAAATTTAAAAATTAAAAAAAAACATTAAAAAAAAGGCATCTTAGTATTGTATATACAGGTTTGAAGATTCATGGACTCCCTGAAAGATGCTTAGGAATCCCTAGGACCCTTAGGAGTTTCCCTGGCTACACTTTCAGAGCTTTTACCTGAGGGTATTGTTTTTATGGTTTGACACAAAATTGTTTATAAAACCGTAGCATAGTGTTGGCACTTAGAAAGCGCTTAAAAACTATTAACTGTTATCATTATGGGAGCATATGAGAAATTTTAAGCATAGTAGTAATGTGATCCTATTTACATTCTTAAAAATATCATTTTGCCAACATGGTAGAAGATGGATTGGTAATAAAAGGAATAAGGTAGAGACAGAGAGACAAGTTAGGTTTCTTCAATAAGCCAGACTAAAATAGTAAACCCTTGACAGTAGTGGAAATGAAAAATGAAGGATGGCTCCTAGAAATCTGGGTTAGTAGAATGGAAAGTCTTAGCGGCTGATTGGTTGTATTGGGGTCAGGAGATTCTGGTCAGTAAGAATGAGGAATCAAGAATGACTCTTAGTGTACACCTTAAATCGGCACAGTTGTATTATCAAATATATTTTAATTAAAAAATTACTTTTAGTTTTCTGGCTTGGATAAATATAGGAAGAAGATCACCTTTGAGAAGAAAGATTGGAGAATTCAGTTTTAAGTGTATGTATAGGCAATTTAGAAGGACATTCCCAGGAGATAATTAAATATATGGATCTAGTGCTCAGGAAATAGATTTTTGAATATCATCAGCTCATAAATTCTAGTCAAACCCATCAGTGAGAAGGAAAGATATGTCATGTTAAAACAGGACTCTGGTGTGGTAGGCAGACTCAGATGGTGTCTCTGATCCTTTCTACTCGTATTCATGCCGTTGCATGATTTTATTCTCTTGATCGTGGGCTGGATCGACAGCAAAAATGGTGGAATGTTACTTCTGTGATTAAATTACAAAAAAGCCATAACTTCTGTCTTGTTGTCCCTCATTCCCCTTTTAGAGAAACAAGATACCATGTTGTGAGTATGGAGAGAAAAATTGCCTTGGGAATTATAAGAGCCTGGACATTGGAAACACACTCGTTCTAATACTTACTAAAAATTGCCAAATTATCTAAGTTCATTTTCCTTGTATTTAAAATGGAGGTAATAATAATACCTATCTTATTAGGTTGTTGAGAGGATTAAATTGGATGATGATTATAAAATGCCCAGTATGAATCTTCATGACCTTGGATCTGGCCACAGATTCTTACATATGATACCAAAAATATAAGCAACAAAGAAAAAATAGATAAATTGGACTTCATTAAAGTTAGAGACATTTGTGCATCAAAGGACATTATTAAGAAAGTGAAATGCCAACCCACAGAATGGGAGAAAACTTTTGTAAATTGTATATCTGATAAGAGGCTAGTATTTACAATATATAAAGAACTTTTACAACTCGACAACAAAAAGACAATCCAATTAAAAGATGGGCAAAGGACTTGGATGAGCATTTCTCCAAAGAAGATATACAGATGGTCAATAAGCACATAAAAAGATGACGAACATCATTAGTCAGGGAAATGAATGCAGATCATAGCCATAGTGGGATATCATTTCACACCCACTAAGATGGCTATAATAATAACAGTTTTTTTAAAAAACAGAAAATAACAAGTGCTGGCAAGGATATGGTGAAATTAGAACCCTCATAACATTGGTGGTGGAAATGTAAAATGATGTGGCCACTGTGGGAAAGTTTGGTTGTTCCCTAAAGGTTAAATATAGAATTACCACGTGACCTAGCAGTTCCAGTATTAGATATATACCCAGTAGAATTGAAGACAAGACCTCAAACAAATATTTGTACTTGTATGTTCATATCAGTACTATTCGTGTTAGCTGAAAGGTGGAAACAATCCAAATATCCATTAACAGACGAGTGGATGAGCACAATAAGGTATATATAATAAGGTATATATACACAATGGAATATTATTCAGCCATAAAAATGTACTGATACATGGTACAACATGGATGAATTTTAAAAACATTATACTAACAAGGAAGCCAGACACAAAATGATCATATATTGTATGATTCCATTTGTATGAGACATCGTGGGTGGATAAACCCATAGAAACAGACAGCAGATTGGTGATTGCCAGTCAGGAGAAAGGAGAGGAGATGGGGGAGGGAGGGAGAGGGAAGTGACTGCTTAATGGATACAAGATTTTCTTTTGGCGTGATGAAGATATTTTAGCATTTGATATAGGTGGAGGTTATACAATATTGTGAATATACTAAATGCCATTGAAATGTACACTTAAAATTTTCACTTTAAAGCAATTTTAGCTCCAGGGGTACTTGAGTGGCTAAGTTGGTTAAACATCCAACTTTTTTTAATATAATTTATTGTCAAATTGGCTAACATGTAGTGTGTACAGTGTGCTCTTTGTTTTGGGGGTAGATTCCCGTGATTCGTCTCTTACATACAACACCCAGTGCTCATCCCAACAAGTGCCCTTCTCAATGACCATCATCCATTTTCCCCTCTACCCACCCTCAGTTTGTTCTGTGTATTTAAGGGTCTCTTATGGTAAAGCATCCAACTTTTGATGTCCGCTCAGATCATGATCTTATAGTTCAGTTCATGAGTTCAAGCCCTGTGTTGGGCTTCACTCTGTCAGCACTGAGAATCCCTGCTTGGGATTCTCTCTCTCCCTCTCTCTCTGCCCCTCTCCTCCACTCGCGTGTTCTCTCTTTCTCTCTCTCTCTCAAAATAAATAAATGAACATTAAAAAAAAATGTTAGCTCAACAAGAAAAACCTATAGGATGGTGTTTGACACCTAATAAGCTATCAATAAATTTTAGATTTTATTATTGCCTAATGTCACCTTTATCATTAATTTAGCTATGTAACCTTGGGTATCAATTTTCTCAGTTGAAAAATGAAGTTGTTGGACTGGAAGACCCCTATGATTCTTTCAGCATTAAAATAAAATTCTGTTATTTTAAGACAGTATTTAATGTGTTGTGTAGGGAAAACTGACTCTTAACTCCTCCTGGGTTTCTCTTTTACTCTCACATTACTGTCAACACTCACCACACTTCTGACACCGTATGTGGGTTTTTTTCCCCCCACACCAAGCAATTCCATGACACCAGCTGGGTGTCCTGCAATTTAACTTAATTCTGGCTCCCTGGAGATACTGTCAGATCGCACAGGGTAAGGGCTCCGTCCCACAGGAGTACCCTCCCTCCACTTCAGATACTGTCGCGAGTCCAGGTTTCACCTGTGCTTGTGCCCAGTCATCGGCTATAAATCAGATGTTCCCTGGGATTCCTTCTCGGGTTTGATTAATTTGTTGGATCACTTCACAGAACTCAGGAAAACAGTTTACATACTGTTTACCAGTTTATAATAGAAAGGTATGTTAAAGGATACAGGGGCACATCCAGCTGGTAGAGATGCGTAGGGCAGGGTATGTGGAAAGGGAGCAGAGTTTCCATGCCCTCTCCAGACAAGCCACTCTCCCAGCCCCTCCGCATGTTCACCAGCCCAGAAGCTCCCCAAACCCTGTACTTCAGGAATTTTTATGGAAATTTTAATCACATGAATCATTAACTCTATTTCCAGCCCTCTTCATCTCTGGACAGAATAGTGGTATGAATGAAAATCCCAAGGTTCTAATCATGGCTTGGCCTTATAAGCAGCCCCCATACAGGAACCCACCAAGAGTCACCTCATTACAAAACACTGCTATCACAAGTGCCAAGTAATTTAGCAACTCCATGTCAGGAGCTGGGGTCAGAGATTAAATATTAGTATAAAAGATGCTTCTAGGGTTCGTACCACTTCGGAAATCCCAAGAGTTTTAGGAGCTCTGTGCCAGAAACCAGGGGCAGAGAATATTTTATTATCTCACATTCATATAGCATATATTTATTGTTCACTTTCAGGGTACTGTGCTAGGTACCAAGGACTTAGCAGTAAATAAGACAGAGATGGTTCCTGCTGTCACACAGCTAACATTCTAGTAGAAAAGGCAGTACACAAATACTTGTTTGCTGAAAATTTGTTTTAACTACAATGTGGGGCAGGGGTCAAGTGGGCAGTGATTGTTCTCCTGAGAAAAAGATAGTTAAGTATGAAGAATGAGCTGGAATTAATTGAGTGAAGGAAAGGGAGATGAGCTTTCAAGCAGAGTCTGGTAGTGGGAAGGAGCATAGTGCCCTTGCAGAACTGAAAGAAGGCTAATATGCCTGGAGCTCAGACAGTGACAGCTATGAGAGACAAAGGCTGGATCATGTAAGACTTCTTGGTTGTATTAAGGATTTTGGACATTATCCTAAGAACACTGGGGAGTCACTGAGGGGCATAAACAAGCCATATTCAGGTTCTGGCCTTGTAGATAATGGTTTGGAGGAGATCAAGAGGGAAACTGGGGACACCAAGTAGAATGTCAGTGCAGGAGCCAAGACTGTGATGCCTAGAACCAGGGTACAGGTAATGGTCAGGGAGAGAAGTCATTGAATTTGAGAGTAATTTAGGACAAAGTCTTGATTGATTGCCTGTGGGACATGAGAGAAGAGAGAGAGGTGTCAGGAAGGAGTCCCAGATTTCTCCTCTGAACGTGTAAGTCAGTGGCATGTAAAGAACATTGGAAGACTTCCTGCTTCGGACTGAGATGAAATAGCAGGGACTAGATTCACCTTCCTTGCCACCTTGAGACAATTTTTTTAAGTGACAAAATGTATGAAACAGTGGTTTTAGGACACTGACATCAGGCAACAAAAGACAATGATCTCTGAAAGATAGGATGTAAATGCAGTGAGCCCTGTGATCATCCCAACTTGCTGCTTTGAGAGTTTTCAAGCTGCAGTGCAGGGAGGGGGAATCCGGGCAGAGATTGGCAGACTCCCTGAGTCGAAGACACAGAGCTAAGAGTCTGGAGAGACCAAAGCAGCTGGAGTTCACAGGAGAGAGTTCCAGAAAGGAGAAGACTGCACAGGGAGAGAACCCTGGAGATCTGCAGAGGGTCCTCCTAGAGTCTTCAGCTGAGTACCAATCAGTGCATTCATGCAAGGAAACTACTTGAGGCTGAAGAGAGTACCATCCCAAGGGATTAGGGGCAACAGTGGCCAGCACCACAGGCCAGTACAAGTGCCTATGCCTACCAGCCAGCCTGACAAAATCTCATGATTCAAAGAACCCAGAAGAGTTTTGCCTCCGTAGTAGCGAATACAGTTGTCAAAACTTCCCAGACTATACACTTGAAGTATGTGCAGTTCATCATTTATGAATTATATCTCACCAAAATATTTTAATTTTTTTTGTTTTAAAAATGTTTATTATTTTGAGAGAGAGAGTCTGAGGATGCTTGAGTGGGGGCGAGGCAGGGAGAGAGGAAGAGAGAGAGAATCCCAAGCAAGCTCCACACTGTCAGCACAGAGCCCCACTTGGGGCTCAATCTCAAACCATGAGATCATGACCTGAGCCAAAATCAACAGTAGGAGACTTAACCAACTGAGCCACACAGGCACCCCAGTTTTTTATTCTTAAGTATATTGGTTTCTTCTTTGCTTAGCCACGCCATTCTACAACAAATAACCAGTTCAAATCTTATACCCCATCATGCAGTGTACTTTGTTAAATACCACTCTTGTGTGCTTTTCCTGGGTTCTGGTAATCTTGAGTGTATTCCTAGTGTCTGCTTAGAGCTCCTAAGTGCAGCAGTGTTTCTGAGATTTGGAGGATAACCAAGAGTAAAATGTGCTTGTATTTACAAAGTGACATTTAAAGAAAAGTAAAAACAGTTTTCTGGTCTTAAAGATCTCAGTTTGGGGTTTCTTATGCTTTTCAATATAACATCTAGTGTGGGGAAAACAGCTTCTAAAATGTAAAAGCCCTGCTGGATTTTAAGATAAAAGTGGTCCTACAGCACTGTAGAGAGATGAGAGAAATGGCATGTGTAAAGTGCTTAGCACAGGTCTAAGTGAAGCAAGTAAAGTGTAGTGCTAAGGATTTAACTATATACATGTTAGATGTCAAAGACTGTAAGAACAAGAGATATTGCTTATCTAACTGAAAATAATTGTTAAAGCCATGGAGTTTGTTTTGTTTCATCTTTTGTAGTATGTATTTTTGAAAGTTAAATATGAGCTTTATTTTTTGCCCTTGTAAAGCAATACATATTCATTATAGAAAATGTAAAGAAAGCAAAAATCAGGCAAAATCACAGCATCCCAAAATAGTCACTTTTAACGTTCTTTTAAGTAATCTAAACATCTCTAAGAGATACTAGACACACATATGTACACACACACATATGTGCATATAAATATAAATTTTATATGCATGGCATCATGCTATTCGTACTTTTTAAACTGAATTCATTGTGAACATCTTTCAATGTCCATGAAAACATATTAAAATCATTTGTTTTATGAATGTGCAGAATACCATTATGTGATTATTTATCATATATTTTGCTAATTCTCTCTTAGTGCACATTCTTGTTGTTTCCAGTGTTTCACTAAAGTAAATGATGCTGCAGTGAGATCCTTTGCTGGGTCAGAGTGAACGGCACATTTACAGTTTTTATACATATTAACAAAGTGACCGCCACACTTGTCCAAATTATATTTCTGTGAGTGGTAAATGAAGGCACTTGTATTCCTCTAACTTAGCCAAGCCTGGATATTGTTAAACTTTTTAATACTTGCCCATTTTATAGAGAAATTATGTTTCAGTGTTTTTTATATGCATATGATTGCTAATAAAGTTGTGTTTATTGGCCAACTTGTTTTCCTCCTTTCATGAATTTCCCATTACCATCGTTGTCTACTTTTCTGCTTCCTTTATATAAAAGTGAGGAAACTGAGGTCTAAAGAAATGAAGTAATTTTCCCGCGGTCAGCCAGTAATTTAGTGCCAGAATTGGTAATCATAGCATGCTAGAGCTGAAAGGGGATCTTAGACATCATCGAGTCCCAACCCTCTAATGTTACAGATGCAGAAACAGAGGCCTAAAGATATTAGGTGACTTGACTAAGGACAGCTACCCAGCTCATTAATGACAGAACCAGGAGTCTGAAACCTGTCTCATGAAGAGGGAAAGGCAAGTAACATTTTTGAGCCTGCTGTATTTCTTGTGTTTTGTCATTTAATTCTCACTATTATTTTACCATAGTTGACCCTTGAACAATGCAGGGGTTGGGATGCCGACCCCGTGCAGGCAAAAATTCTTCATAGAACTTTTGACTCCCCCCAGACTTAATTACTAATAGTCAATTACTGACCAGCAGCCTTACCAATAACCTAAACAGTTGATTAACACATATTTTGTATGTTGTATGTATTAAATACTGTAGTCTTAAAATAAGCAGAGAAAAGAAAATGTTATAAAGGAAATCATAAGGGGACACCTGGGTGGCTCAGTCGGTTGACCATCCAACTTTGGCTCAGGTCATGATTTCACTGCTCGTAGGCTCTAGCCCCACATTGGGCTCTGTGCTGATAGCTCAGAGCCTGGAGCCTGCTTCAGATTCTGTGTCTCCGTCTCTCTCTGCCCTTCCCCTGCTTACATTCTGTCTCTGTCTCTCTGTCTGTCTTTCTCTCAAAAATAAACAAACATTAAAAAAAAGGATATCATAAGAGAAAATACATTTATAGTACTGTACTATATTTATAGAAAATATCCACATGTAAGTGGACCCATGCAATTCAAACTTGTGTTGTTCAAGGGTCAACTGTATTCCCACATGAACAGATGAGGTGACTGAAGTTCAGAGAGCTTCAGTGATTTGCCCACATACCTAGTTACTTGCAAACCTGGACTAGAATTCAAATTTTCTGATGCTTAATCCAGGGGTCTCATTGCCTCTTAAAATAGTAACAGTAGATATGTTTCTTAACTTCACTCAAATACTCATTTGATAACATATGATAATTTGCCTCTTGGGAACTTATAAGTAAAACTCTGCCTGTGTTTAACAGTTCTTATTTGATACTGGACACCAGTCAAACACCTAGGAGCTTTTGGAACTTCTCATTATAAGCCAAAACGATCAGATACCATGTCTTACATCTATAGGTGAACAGATTTGAGATCCATGAGCTAGAAATAATGTAAGTTTTTAATGGTAGAGATGTCTGGATTGCAACTCTCAGTATTTCCTTAGAAGCATTTTTATTCTGCAGAGAGTAAAATCTTAATATATACAATGAAAATGACATTTGGATTCTCTGAAGTGTAAAATGGACTTGAAATCATCAAGGGGTCAATAGGAACAAAATCGAAACCATGTCAATTGCATCCTTCGTATCTCAAAAAAAAAAAAAAGGTGCCTCTTAACTTTTATTTCTTGACAGGTCTTAGAATTTCAAAATTATATTGGAGCTAATTTGGTTGTAGTTGCATCCTACAGAGAGGTACAGAGATTAGTATTGACTTGTGTATAACTTTGTTGCCACTCTTGGTTTGGTTCTGATATGTAGAAGTTAGTTGGTAAAATCTGTGCTCTGCATTTTTGCTTTCCAGAGAGATCTTGTAAATATTTGGGTTGATGTTTTTAAACCTGCTGGTTTCATCTAACAATGTTGGGGAAAATGGAAGAATGTACCATGTGATAGAATCTTCCTTTTTTTCCTTTACAGAGGATTTTGTAGGCTTATGGAATAGGGGAGCCAGCAGTTAACTCACATTATTCTAGTCTTTAATCATGGAGGATCTGTAAGTCTCTTTATTTAAGAAATAGACATTATTTCTTTGGTATTTTTCTGACTTATTTTATTGGAAAAGTCACACATTAGTTGGCACTTACAGATTCTGGTAAAGTCTAGGGTTTTTGATTTTGCCTTCTTTCCCTTTTTTTTTTGTTTTTTCTTTTTTTCCCTCCCCTCCTATAGCCTTTGTGACTAGAAGAATGTAGAAAATAAAAGTTGAGTGGTTTAAGGCAGTGCCAAAGCTAAAGCCATACCACATTTTAGATCATGCTGAGATGGCTGCCTGAGAGTATGGATCTTTAGCTCAGTCCACTACTGAAAAACAAGTATCACCAGAAGTAATTCTTATTCTAGTATCAAATATAACAGTCCTTTAAAATCTCCTTTGGAATGTTGAAAAGAGATCGAATGAAACCGTCAGAATGGTTATTTATTGAGGAAGAAGAAACCTCCAATTTCATTCACCCATTGTAGTTCCACTTTCTCATTTTAATGCTCAGTCCACAGTGGTGATGGTAAAAGATGTCCTACAGCTACAGAGGTGGCGGTGGGAGAAGGGACGTCACCTTTCCATTTATTGCTTGTTGCAATTTGGCCTGTACACAGACAGAACTGCTCCTCGGGTGCCTCCCGTAGAGAGCGAAGGAAAGCAAGGTAGCAGCAAGAAGTCAGTGTTTACACATGACCAGTGAATTGGCTAATTTTTAACATGCAGTTAGTTAAGAAATGATTACAGCCTGAGGAGTCATGACCTCAACTTTTCATCAGCTCCATTGGATTGTGCCTCAGTTTGGAAATGAAGGAGGTATGCGGGAAGTTTTAATTGTACCTGTGTGATTTATCCCTAGTCAGCTCTTTAATTTCTTCTGGCTGTCTGAGGTTTCCGACATGCTGTAAATTTCCCCAACTTTTTCATTATCTGCAATTTCTTTATGACTCGTGAATCGGAGTGGAGAGAGAGTATGGATTTACAGCAGAGATAAACATGTCCATAAAGTCTGTATCTGTGTCAGTAATTGTACTGCTGTCAGTGACTGTCCTGTTTTACAGGCCTCTCTTGGGAAAGGAACAGGCTTCACTACCAGCAGCACTGAAGTGCTTGCTTTGATTTGCATTAACTTGCTGGGAGATTAGGTAGGAATGGTGGGATAGGAATTGATACTGGACCTTGGCCTCTTGTTTGTTTAAAAGTCAGATGACAATGTGTTGGATAACTGTGTATTGAAAATAGAACGTGGACAACCTTCGCTTCCTAAGTGAAATGCAACTTTATTGGTACAGTAGATGTGAAAAAAATGTCTTCTAAGTTCATGTTATGTACTGCGTTTAAGATGACTTCCCATTTTCTGTCACTGTTGTTAATGAAACCTCCATCTTTCTATTTACCTTTTCTTTGAATTAAAAACACAGGATTTCTCTTTCAGAACACTCAGTTCTCAAGAGTGGGGCCAGCTAGAGTTTTCATGATGTTCCAGATTTTCCATCTGATGTGTCTTAATTCTCAGCTGTTAATGTCTCTTTGCTGATTGCTTGAAGTGGGGGCCCTCAACCATTTGCCATGAGAAAAGAAGGCTTAAAACATAGATAAATTGGGGTGCCTGGGTGGCTAAGTCAGTTAAGCATCCGATTTGGCTCAGGTCATGATCTCACGATTCGTGGGTTCAAGCCCTGCGTCAGGCTCTATGCTGACAGCTCAGAGCCTGGAGCCTGCTTCAGATTCTGTGTCTCCCTCTCTCTCTGCCCTCCCCCACTCATGCTCTGTTTCTGTCTCAATAATAAATATAAAAAAATTTTTTTAAATAAAACATTTAAATTCTTAATATTCCATCTTTAATGACACTTCAGGATTTCTCTAGGGTTTCCTTAGAGCAATTGTAAAAGAAACCAAAGAGAACCCTTTAAAAATAGATGGAGAAACAAACACACAAATTTTTCTTCTATGAGGCTGTCTTCTTAGTGGACTCTGTCTCTTTTCCTCCTAGACTCTTGCGGATCAGAGTATTGTGGCTTCAGTCCTTCTTAGATTGATAGATGCAGGCAGGCGAAACATAAAGAGCTCCCTACTTCTCCACCATCTTGCCTCCTCTCTCCCAAATTATTCTTCTAGTACATTTGATATTGGAGCACAACCCTCAGGAATCAAAACGTCTTTGCATACCCTGAACCCTCTGGAAGGTAGTTTAAAAGAATAGTAGGTGGTAGTACAGTTTAGCAAAGAGAGGATAAGATGCAGGATAAATCTCAATCCTTAGCCCACACGTCCAAGTAATATGGAGAGTTATCCAGTTGATTTTTCCATATCTTTAACTTCTCTTCCTTCTTCTGCATGCATTCTTTTTGCCATCTTTCTACCAGTAGATGGGAGAGAGAAGATTAAAGGAGATGATATGATACAAGACTGTTTGGCTTCTTTCCAGAAGCTGTGGTAAAAAAGTATGACTAGAGAAAATTATGGCTAAAATGAAACGTGAAATTATCTGTGGTTTTCATTCTCGATCTCTCCTGTTGCCATAGTAGAGTTTCTTCTTACTCAATAAGGGCTAAACTACTTTCTTTGGGTGAGAAATAAGCTGCTGAGGCTCCTTTATTTGTCAGTCAGTCCTTGCCTTTCTTTAGAGTAGGAACCCTTTGTTACTCACTCTCTTCTTTCCCATCACACCCAGCAGTGTTCCTCGTGGAATAAGTTACATCGTTAACCTGATTCAGCTTTGGGAAAACTTCTAGTATATGGCTTACTAGGTCTGATTTAACAACATATACAATAACCTAAAAACCAACCAAACAAAACCACAATTTAGCTTGGTGCTGTAATTTCCAGTTTTGTTTTATGAACTTAAAAGTTTTCTTTAATGAATGCCATATTGGAAGTGCTTAACATCCATTTTGGTGTAGACCTTTATTTTTCCTTTTATCCATTTTATACAATCTGGTTGTCAGCACAAGTTTGGACTAGGTTAAGGAGTTTCACCTCCATGTCTGCTCCTTTAGTCAAAAAGAGATGTCTCTGTAGAAATAAGCTTTCTTTTTTTTTTTTTAAGTTTCTTTATTTTAAGAGAAGAAAGAGAGTGTGGGGGATGGGCAGAGCAAGAGGGAGAGAGGATCCCAAAAAGGATCCATGCTGTCAGCACAGAGCCCGACATGGGGCTCTATCCCATGAACTGTGAGATCATGCCCTGAGGCGAAATCAAGAGTCAGACACACTGAGACACCCAGGTGCCCCTAGACTAATAAGCCTTCTGATTGCTCAGATTGAGAGGCTTGTTATCGCTAAAATGATTCCCTCCTAGAAAATAGTTTTATAGGTGGGGAGAGTATAGTGCACTAGCTTCTGGGAAGCACTTTTCTTCTGGTTGGAGGGGAAATAGTTTATGGTTATCTGCTTCTGTTTCTGCTGCTGTCAGCTGTCAAATTCAGTAAAAACAAGGGTCTAATTAGCCAACAGTCTCAGTGTTAGAGGATAATAGCATTAACAAAGAAAAGAGCAACACAATAAAAGACTATTTGAATATAAATTTGTATACCTGCTATTCACTGAAATGGCTCCACAGCGGGAATTGATCACTTTTTGTATTAAAGGGTTAATAAACAAAGGCGCTGGAGAATGATTCCACAGCATGTCTCCAGATTGCAAAACAACAAGGCAGTTCTTCCTCACTGTCCTTAATCAGGCTGAGAATGGAATCCAAGAGTAGCCAGGCTTGAAACTACTGGGAGGACTGAAGTATTGATCTGTTAACTGCTTGTAGAAGGGATCATTCTTGGGTGAAAATCCTCAAGTGGTAGTTTACTTTTCAAGATCCCAGACTTCCTTGGCTCCATATAGATAAAAATAGTTTATTTCAGATTATCAAGTAAAAGAATATGAATGCCACAAACAGGTCAGGGAAGAAGCTCCTCTTCACTAACTTAAGAAGAAATGCCATTAAGTCTTCCTTTCCTCCTACAGTTTATCTTTTTGTGAAAACATTTTAAATACCCAGTAGGCCTCCCCCCACCACATACATGCACACATATGTGTGTGTGTGTGTGTGTGTTTAAATTTTTATTTATTTTTCCTTGAACTATTGGAAGTAAGTTTCAGGTATGAGGTGCTTTACCCCTAAATACTTTAGAACACATCTCCTGAGAATAAGGATAGTTTCCTGCATACTACCACCACTACTACTACTATTACGTCCAATAACTGCAAAATATCTAATACCCTTTCACATTCAGAATTCTTCAGTTGTTCCTAAAAATCTTGTGTAGTTTTTTTTTTTTTTTAAACCAAGATCCAGTCAAGATTCAAGCATTGCAGGGGCGCCTGGGTGGCTTAGTCGGTTAAGCATCTGACTTCGGCTCAGGTCATGGTCTCAGGGTCCATGGGTTCGAGCCCCACGTTGGACTCTGTGCTGACAGCTCAGAGCCTGGAGCCTGCTTCAGATTCTGTCTCTGTCTCTCTCTCTCTCTCTGCCCCTCCCCCACTCAGTCTCTGTCTCTCTCTCTCAAAATAAAGACATAAAAAAATTTAAAAAGAAAACGAAACAAAACCAATCTTAATGGTTTAAAAAAAAAGATTCAAGCATTGCAAATGTCAGTACATTCTTGGTAGAAGAACATTTAGTACTAAATTCTACACACCAGGTCTTTTAATAAATATTTACCAGGGGCACCTGAGTGGCTCAGTCAGTTGAGCATTCGACTTCGGCTCAGGTCACGATCTCACGGTTCATGGGTTTGAGCCCTGCGTCAGGCTCTGTGCTGAGTGCTCAGAGCATGGAGCCTGCTTGAGATGATGTGTATCCCTTGCTCTTTGCCCCTCCCCTACTCATGCTCTGTCTCTGCCTCTCTCTGTCAAAAGTAAATAAACATTAATAATAATAAATAAATAAAGATTTAACAAGTTTTTTCCTATGCTGGACATATATTTAGTCAAATGACTATCATTTTCCTCTAGAATATTGAATTTCAAGTTTCCTCTACAGCAGGCCTGCTTTATCAAGCTTCTTTAATCTGTTTCTGGTATTCTCCCTTTCTGCTAACCAAATTAGCTGTAGAATTGATCTCTTTCCAATAACTACTCCACTGTGCAGTCAGAGTAATATTTTTGAAACACAGTTGACATATGACTTTATTCCCTTCTTAAAGCCCTTCAATGGCTTCCCAATTGCTCTTAAGAAAAAATAAGAAATCTTTAACTTGGCCTTACTGCTCTGTATGATCTGGCCTTTCTCATACCATGCTCATCTCATACCATGCTTCCCTCTCTGACCATGGGTTCCACAAATTCCTCATGATGCAAAAATGAAGTAACAAATCTGGGGAACACCTCTTGAAGTATACCTTGATGGCTAATATTTGCATATAAGAGGAAGGAAGACACTTCAGACTGGAAGCAGTTTTTGAGTATTGGTTGGTTAGAGTACTAGAAAGTGTGCTTTTAAAAGTGTGGAGGAGCTCAATTATGGAAGACCTGAAGGACCAGGCTGAGGAATCATTAGAAGTGTGATAGCTACTTCCAGGGAGAATTGAAGGGTGTGGTGATGGGTCCCAGAGACTAGCTAGGAAGCTGTTGCAGTCCAAGAATGCAGTGCTGTTTGTATTAGCTAGGACAGTGTGAATGCAAAAGAGAGGACAGTTGATAGATATTTGGGAGGCAAAATAGGCATAAAATTGTTACAAACTGGAAGGACACAAGAGTCAAAATGATTTTAAGATTTTAAACCCCTGGCACCAGGAGAATACAATTTAGGGTGGAAGTGGGGTACAAAGTGTCAAGGCATCACGGGAAATGAATTATTTAAGCAACTATCACTATTATAAGCTAAAAGATTGTGTGTATCAAGTCTGTTAGGTAGGATGAGGTTCAATTACATGAATTGTGGCTTACACAGAGTAGAACTCTTTTCCACAAAAAGGAAGGCTGGAGATGGACAGGCCCAGACTGGTAGGGCACAGTCACAGTGTCATCAAGGACCAAGGCTTCTTTCCTTCCACTCCACTTTCTTAGTGGCTTCCAGCTAAAGGATACCTCAGAATACAAGGTGACTACTAGAGCTCTAGCCATCAGGCCTGAGGTGTAGGCCAGGAGAAGGTGGGAAAGAAGGGCAAGGGGCGGGGTGGGGCGGGGGAGGGGGAGGGAGGTGTCCCACACAGCTGACTTCTTTTAAGCAGCTTTCTAGAAGTGCCATAAAACTTAAACGTCTGCACCAACCTAGCTGCAAAAGACTGTCATCTTTTATTCTGGGCTATGATTTTGCTGGCTAGAAATTAGGGTTTTTGTTAATGAGGAAAAGAACAATAGGTATTGGGATAAGCAATCAACATTCTCTGTCACAGGTAACAAGACACCTGTGCAAGAGCAATGACTGGTCAGTAGAAGTAGAAGAATGTGAGGTGATGGCTATGTTGAGAAAGATCAGAATTAGTGAATTTAGAGGTGCATGAATGGTTATTCATCTGTGAATTAGGCTTCATTCTTATACTTTATTGATGATGTGGGAATTATGAACAGAAGTTAGGGATTGATTTTGTTTTCTTTACCATGTGGTATGTTTAGTATTCCAAAAGTCATGAGTCCTTTTAAGGATCTTGCAGACCGTTTTGGGGGGAGGGCATGGGGAGGGCTGTTTTTCCAAGGAAGTAAACAGAAAAATCTCAGCTTTTAAAAAAATCTTTAGGAGGCAGACCAACTCAAGAAATGGCGAGATTTTAGTACTGACCCTTTTTTTATGGTCAGCTTATTAATATTTATATCTACTAAGCAGGTTCTGAGTAGATATTTCTAGTTATGAAGTCAAACACTTTGTTCTCTGATTTCCATATATTTATCAAACCAGATTCTAAGCGATTTTTTGAAAAAGATTGTTTAAGTAAAATTTTCTTTTATGCAGTTAGCCTGACCTAGTGATAGTGAATCCAAGGCCTGATTTTTATTTTTGCTGGGTCTCACATAGCCTTGATTATAATAGGACATCAGTGTTATTGAGTGAATGGTTGAGTTATTCCTGAAGCCCAATATGATGTAGGCTCTGGTAATATTTAGAAGTTAAAGGCGGTCTTTATTGTTTAACATAATTAAATTTGCTTTATAGCCAGTAAAAAATCTCTAGTATCTTTTATTAATATATAAATATATTATTAGTATAATTATATGTTAATATAAGCTATTTTTACAATGGCTTTATTGCTAGTTTTACCAAAAACTAACCCCTAAGAATACTTTTAAGCAAAATACATGAAAGTAGAGTCACTTAGAAGCATTTTTTGAAAACTTAACCCAGAATTCCAAATAAGTCTTTTAGGTTTATGCTGCTTACAATTGTAAAAGTACCATTTTACTTAATATTAAAGATGACTTCTTAGCACTTTGCTGCAGAATGTGCATGATTTTGCCCTATATCTGGTGACTGGATTCTCATCCTTTCAATAGGATCAATATTAAGCCAGCCTTCTTTACCTCCTCCATCCATATTAAACCTGTCTTGGAAAGAGTTCGTTTATTGGATAATATAGCTACACCGAGGCTCTATGACAATATCTTTTGCTGCCTCATTAACTCTGGAGCATTAGAACAAGATAAAAATGCCCTAAAGCCTCTTATCTGATGTTCTGGTGTAACCTGCTGAAAGCAGGAGTGCCATTAGTTTATGTTAGAAATCAAATGGCCCTCTCCAGTGCAGGAAGTACTGATTAAACCTGAAGTGTCCCTGGAGGACTCTACAGCTGTCACAGGGGTGGTGGCTGTCCCTCACCGAAAGAGAAATCTGGGCCAGAGGTCCCAGTGGGGTGGTGCTTTAAGAACTAGCACGTGGCTGCCCCAGCTGTTCCGCTTTGCCTAATGAATTGTTTTACAAGAAGAGGCTGGGTATTGTCATCACAAGCTGCCTTCCTTGGAGACTGGAGCAGGCCAAATAATAAGTAATGTTAGTGATGGTAATTGAAATGTGATGGCTCTCCTGGGATCTTCACAGGCCTCGAGCTGGTTGGCACTTGTGGATTCTCATCCTCCCAAGGCCCTATTTGAAGTGTGCCTTATTTTTTTTCCCAATTACATAATAATGTGTGATTTTTTTTTTTCTCTCCTCCTCACTATAGAAATCCATTGACAGAAGCAGTCTTAGGAACATTACAGTAGTGACTACAAAAAGAACAGCTTTGATTTTTTTCATTTAAATTGTCAACACTGCAACAGTTAAGGACTACCACATATTCTTAGTCTCTTAAAGATCACTGCAGAAATCTCTCTAGGCTACACTCGATTTAAAAATTTTTTAAATAGCATAGTAGGATATAAAGGGAAAAGTAAAAACCTTGCTTACTGAACTTCCCAGAGGTAACTACCAAAACATTTTCTATGCATAATCAAGTTTATTTATGTTACCACATACAGGTAAGATCATAATATGTGTACTGTTTTGTGACTTACTTTTTCACCCCACAGTATATCTTGGATATCTTTCCACAGCGATACAGATAGATCTACCCCTTTTGTTTCCTAATTGCTGCATAGAATTTTATTGTATTGATGTACCAATTCTAGACTCTTACTAGATAGTTTGACCTGGACCCAGGGGTGAATATTTATTGTACCAACTGGTTGCACTCATTGATTTGTATTCTGCGGTTCACCATTTCAGATCAGTAATTTTCCTTTCTTCAGGAATGTTCCAGGACTTTTTTTTCCATTTTTTGTTAATGTTTATTCATTTTTGAGAGACAGAGAGACAGCATGAGTCGGGGAGGAGCAGAAAGAGTGGGGGACAAAGAATCTGAAGCAGGCTCCAGGCTCTGAACTGTCAGCACAGAGCCCAGCGAGGTGCTCGAGCCCACGAACCATGAGATCATGACCTGAGCCGAAGTCAGACGCTTAACCAACTGAGCCACCCAGGCGCCCCTCCAGGACTTTTAAAATAGGAAATAGTGAAGGTAAAACTTTTGTAGAGGGATAGTGTGAGTATTGTCATGGACCACCAGCTGGACATATGTGTAGTGATATGTGCCCTACTGCATATTTAAAATTCTTTGCTTAGTCCAGATAGGTGAGGAAAACAAATAGCCTTTAATGGATGCTGTCTCAGGCATTGACTGGAGGCTTCCTCTCAAATTGAATGAGTGTGTTCTTCCCTAATTTTCTACTTCAGAAGTTCCAAGTATCAAGTTATGAATGCATTAATGGACTTGGGAAATGATTTGTCAGCACATGAAAATGAGGACTTAGGTTTATTGTGTTAACAGCTTGGCTAACAAAGCAAGTTTGTACCTTGTGAACTTTAGGGGCCTTGCTGGGAGTAGCAGTGTGATGAATGAAGCAAAGCAATTTTCCAAGAGTATTTCAGGTCATTGACGGGAGAAATCACTTGTCTTCTTAGGCAAACCGAAACCTAATTTTAGTTGCATCTGTCTTCAATAGGATCTTTGCAAATTGATAGAAATTGTCACTTCCATCTAAAATGGGAACATTGTATGTCTTTTAACTGAAAGCCCTGTAGACTCATTCTCTCAACTATTCAAAGTTCTGATTTGCTCAATCGTTATTGAACAGATGTCATACTTCTAAGTTGTGAAATGCCAACTAGTTTTGTTTCAAGTTTCTTCTACAGTGGATTCCTCTCCTTGATGCATTCAAATTGATGCACAATGCTTAACTTAATAATTGGAGGCTGTTAATAACAGTTACTGTTTATACCTGATTTACCTCTGTCCAAGCCTTCGGTAGATTCTTGGGACATATGGAGGCATCCCGAGGTTTCAGGGGCTCTTGTGGGCTATTGGATATTCTCTAGACTCATGCTGTTCAGAATGGTCGCCACTAGCCGCATGCCGTTTTAAGTTAAATTAATGAAAATAAAATAAATTTTAATTTCTCAGTCACACTAGTAAATGCTTAGTAGCCATGTGCAGCTCAGTGGCTATACCATACCACACTGGATAGCACAGAGAACATTTCCATTAGACAGCACTGGTCTAAAGGGTGGCGAACTATAGCCCACAGCCTGTTTCTGGGCTCCCTATGAACAAAGAATTGTTTTTACATTTTTAAAGGGTCATAAAAATAAAACAGAAATCAGAAAAATATGAGACAAAGACTGAGTGTGGCCCACAAACCCTAATATATTTACTACCTGGTCCTTTTTAGGATAAGTTTGCTGACCCTTCGACTTATGCCTCCTTCTCTTAATAACATTTCAGCTTTTTGATCAAGTTAAGGTTAGAGGTTTCCCTGAGCCATCAAAAGGTTGTGAATCTATTAAGCAAATTAGGCAAATTGAGGAGCAAAGTTTTTTTACTGTAGATAGACCACAGAATGAGTCCAGAGCTTACACAAATCAGTTCACTGGAGCTAGCACAAGTGGGATGAGCTTTGAAAAAGAATACAAATTCTTTGTAGTATAAATGATTAATTTGCAACAGCTTTGTGAATAATACGTACAGTGTAACAGAACAACATTCTGATTTCGTACACTATTCTGTGACTTCTAAGTATTCCTCCTCCCGTCTTACTCTGAAAGAAATAGAATGAATACATTTCAACAGATGCACTTGACCTTTCAACAAAGAATTTGCCATGAAGATTTTTCACTGTTCAGATACTCTTAACTGTCAAATTATTTCAGCCAGTCTCTCCTTGGAAGAATGAAGCAAAAAGATTCTTCTGCTGGTATTCTCTACATCTGAGAGAGAATCTTCCCTTGCCAAATGTAGCTAACAATTTCTCATTAAATGTAAAGCTTATGAAATCTGCCTATAAAATGAGCATCTGGCACTTCTGTGGTAAATTATAGAGTCAACTTGTTGCTGTCAAGATAGGACCTTGGTATTCATGAGGGAACTTTGTGATTTCCCAAGTTTGTGCTAACCCATATCATTTTTCCTCTAAAATGCAGTAAGGTCCGTTTGAAAAAAATTAAGTTATCCCTTTGGCTTATTGATGTGAACTATTCCATAATTAGAAATAACTCAAGTAATTCTCCCACTAAAATAAATGTTATACTACAATACATTGAATTATTAGTAGAAGCATTAATTTGAACTTGCCTGAATCTTCAGATTTAAGACAGTGATGTCACATTATTATGGACTGTGTGGTAAGATCATGAAATGTACTGAACCCAAGAAAAAGTCACATTTCAACATTAGCCTTGGCAAAAGAAGCAAGTGGTAAAGGAGATAAGGGGGAGAATTGTGAGACAGTATTTTGAGAGGGAACCTTCATGAAGTATAGCTTTTTTTTTTTAATGTTTATTTACTTTTGAGAGAGAGACAGAGTGTGAGCAGGGGAAGGGCAGTGAGAGAGGGAGACACAGAATCTGAGCTGTTAGCACAGAGCCCAGTGCGGGGCTTGAACTCACGAACTATGAGATCATGACCTGAGCTGAAGTTGGACGCTTAACCGACTGAGCCACCCAGGTGCCCCAAGTATAGCTTCTTTCTAAAGGACAATAAGAATGGTAGCTATATTTTGCTTTTATTCACTGTTACGACATCAGTGAGAATTTTATTACTTAAAGGTCTATTTATTGATCATCACTGGTTATGGTTTCTAATAGCAATTTCCCATGGTAGAACTTTGACTAAATTTATGGAAACTCCCAAAATTTGTTCGAATCTTTAAGTTTATTTATTTTTTAGTAATCTCTACATCCAATGTGGGGCTCAAACTTAATGATTCCGAGATCAAGATTTGCATGTTCTTCCATCTGAGGCAGCCAGGTGCCCCCTCTTTGCCATTCTTTGCCAAATCATCTCTAAGTCTTCTTGCTCTTTCAGTTCTTCCATGTCACTTTTATGTATGCCCTCCAAACCTTTGCCATCCTCTTGTCTCACTACTATTAATAGCATTCTCTTCCTCATTCCCTGTGAAAATAATCTGCTTGAAGTCATACACTGCCCTCTTCTATAAGGCATGCTAGTAAGCATCCAAAGATCACCCAGTCTCCAGTAAGAGATTCCATAGTGTATCTTATATAGTCAAGGATGTACCTCTTCTAAAGCTGGCTGTTACCAAGTTTGAGATTGTCCATGGCATTTTATGATGCCAAAGTATGGCAAAGTCATATACCATGGGCCTGTATTTTATATAAACTCCAGCTGAAAAGTCAGAAACATTAAGAGGAAGGAACATCAACTTGAGATTTAGAGTTGCAAACCATAGCCATTAAGGATGGCCTTGTATATTGTCCATGATGAAGAGAAACTGAAATTTAAACTTTTGAGAAGTTAGATATTTCTCCATTTCTGGCATGAAGTATTTATAAGACCAATCCCAAAACTACCCTGTATCTGAGGCTTTCATATTGACCTATCCGTATTTGGAAAGGAATTCTTTTTTTGACCTGAGGTTCTCAGATTAGTAGAACAAACTTAATTTTTGCACAGAGTCTACACATTACTACAGAGTAGATGAGGCAGCCTGATTTTAAACTCCACAAACTCTTTAAGGATATCTGGGCATCTGGGTTTTTCCACCACTGAATTCCCAGCACTTCTTATAATTGGTACGTTATAAATGTCTTTTGTCCAATAATTAGGTGTTTACCTTTTTTCTTTTATGATTCATGTTTACCAAAGGCATTTTTCTTTTCATATTTATGTTTAACAATTTTTTTAAATTGTTTTTAATGTTTTATTTATTTTTGAGAGAAAGAGACAGTGTGAGCAGGGGAGGGTCAGAGAGAGAGGGAGACACAGAATCTGAAGACAGGCTCCAGGCTCTGAGCTGTCAGCACAGAGCCTGACGTGGGTCTCGAACCCACGAACCGTGAGATCATGATCTGAGCCAAAGTTGGACGCTTAACCAACTGAGCCACCCAGGCGCCCATGTTAAACAATTTCTTGTTATGATTGATTAACTCTTCCTTTTTTATGAACCCTTTAACTTCACATTTTCTCCCAAATCACATTGTGGTCATGAGTCCCGTGTTTCCTGTACCATTCTCACTGCCTTTTCAGCTTTCATTTTTCTCTTTTCTGATGAACATTTTTGGTAAAAGCTGGTGCACTTGCTAAAACATTCCCACATGCTACCAAATGTGTGATGGTAGATCTGAGCCAACCCAAAGAAGTATAAAAGTAAAAGATGGATATCTTTTATTACATACTTGTAGAAACTTCTAGTTCTCTCCAGTTTTCATAGTGTTACCTTTACTATGTATAAGAGTAGCACTAGGGAATGTAATAGTCACAATGGGATGCCAGTGGTAAGTGGAGTGCTAGGCTCACTAACTAGCTGAATGTTTTGTGTGTTGTTTAGATTAGTTTAGATTAGTTCCTCAGCAACATTGCAAGTAAACTCCTGTGTTATATTGACTTTCATGCTTTTATCGTTGAAATCCCACAGATATTAAAGACTTAGATTCATATACTGGTAACAGTTAGAAGTTGTTTAGAATAACTTGTTTTCCTCCTAAGTATATAAAGTATAGAAAAATTCAGTTCTTGTGTAATGGAACTATTCAGCATTGTGTATAATACTGCTGTCTGCTTTTCTCTGGAATATTTTGTAATAGTGTTGGAAGAAGAATAAATGTTTTTTTGCCTTAAAGGAGATCTAATAAGTCTTTAAATTAATAATTCTGTCATTAGAGATTATATTAGATTCTGTTTTTATCGTTCACCACCAGTGTGTGAAATGGTCTGTTATCACTTACATTTGCTTTGGTATTTGTAGGGCTCAAGCGGTGAGGAGATCCCAGGTTGCATGATTAACCTTGTAAGGACCGTGGATCCTTCCAAATGTAGGAACTATTCCTGTACTTTATTTAGGTGAAGAATGAAGCTAGTTTTGCAAAAAGTAACAAGCATATCCTAAAATTCACATGGAAATAGAAGAGACTCAGAATTGCTAAAAAAAAAAAAAAAAAAAAAGAAAAAAGAAATCTTGAAAAAGAACAAAGTTGAAGAGCTCACAGTCTGAAAATTTTAATACAAAACTAAAATAATCAAGGCAGTGTGGTATTGGCATATGGGTGTCCTTATGGATCAATAGAATAGAATTGAGAATCTAGAAACCGTCATATTTATCATCAGTTCATTGTTGCAGGGGTGCCAGATCATTCAGTGGAGGGACGATAGCTTCTTTAACAAATGGTGCTGGGCAAACACAGTATTCACACAGAAGAACCCAAAATTGAACCCCCTACATCACACCATATACAGTTATTAACTCAAAATGCATTATAGGCCTAAATGTAAGAGCTGAAACTGAAAATCTTAGAGAAAACATAGTCATAAATCTTTATGACCTTAGATGAGGCAGTGGTTTCTAACATATGATTCCAAAAACATAGCAGAAAAAGAAAATTAAAAATTGGACTTCATCAAAATGTAAAATTTTTGTGCTTCAAAGATACCATTAAGAAAGTGAAAAGACATGGAGAGTCTGGCTGGCTCAGTAGGTAGAACATGTGACTCTTGATCTTGGGGTCATGAATTCAAGCCCTACATTGGGAGTAGAGTTTACTTTTATAAAAAAGACAGAAGAGGAAAGGAAAATAGAAAGTGAAAGCCCACAGAATGGAAAAAACTTTCAAGTTTATTTATTTATTTTAAAAGAGAGAGCGCACAAGCAGAGACAGAGGGAGAGAGAATCCCAAGCAGGCTCTGTGCCCTCAGTGCGGAACCCAGTGCAGAGCTCAAGCCCACAAATCATGAGATAATGACCTGAGCTGAAACCAAGAGTCGGACACTGAACCAACTGAGCCACTTAGGTGTCCCAGAATAGGAGAGAACTTTTAAAAATCATTTCTGTATTGTTTGATAAGGGGCTTGTATCCAGAATATGTAAAGAACTCTTACAGTTCGACAATAAAAAGACAATAGCCCAATTTTTAGAGTGGAAAGGATGTGAATAGACATTTCTGCAAAGAAGATATAAAGATGGCCAAAAGGCACATGCAAAGATCCTCAGCATCATTGATAATTGGGGAATGCAAGTCAAAATCATGACATCCTACTTTGCACCCACTGGGCTGACTATAGTGGAAAAGATGGGCAATAACAAGTGTTGGCAAGGATGTAGAGAAATTGGAGCACTTGTGCGCTATTCTTGGGAACGTAAAAATGGTGCAGCCATTATGGAAAACAGTATGGTGCTTCCTCAAATACCAAAAATAGAATTACCTATGATCTAGCAATTCTACTTCTGGTATATGCCCAAAGGAACCGAAAGCAGGGACTTAAACAGATATTTGTATGCCCACATACATACACAGCAGCATTATTTGCAGTTGCCAGGAAGTTGTCACAACCCAAGTGTCCATTGATGGATGAACGAATAAACAAAATGTGGTATGTACAGACAGTAGAATATTATTCAGCTTTAACAGGAAGAAAAATCTGATATATGCTACAACGTGGGTGAGCTCAAGGATATACTAAATAAGCCAGTCACAACACAAAGAGACAAATACTGTGTGATTCTATTTATATGCAGTACCTAGAGGAGTCAAATTCATAGAGGCAAAAAGTAGAATGGTGGTTGCCAAGGGCTGGGGAAGGGAGAATGGGGAGATAATTATTTCATGGATACAGAATTTCAGTGTTGCAAGATAAAAAAAAGTCTGAATATAGGTTGCACAACAATATCAGTATACTTAATGATATTGAAATGGTCAATGGTTAAAAATGGTTAAGATGGTAAAATGTATGTTATGTGTATTTTACCACAGTTTAAAGGGGGCGGCAATTTATGGTATATTAATTATATTTCAATTTAAAACAAATCATTTAAGAAAAAGAATACAAAGGTATGAAACCAGTCCAGGAATCCCAAAAGGATTTGAAGAAGTCCATTATATACCTGCTCCTAACTGAAGTCCTTTTTTTTCTTTGAAGTGTAGTAATTTTGTATGCTACTTCCTTCAGTTCATGAATGAGTCTTTTCTACCTCTCCCCTTCTTTTATTCTTTCCTGAAGTAGATTTGAAATAATCTCTTGATCATCCTGGGTACTTAATGTAACATTTGACTCTACTGTGGGGTCACATCTATTTCTTAGGATTTAGATATTATAATAAATAAACATTTATGTATGACCTGCTGTGAAAAGCAATGTGCTAGACCCTGGATGTCAAAAATACATAAACTCTCTATTTATAATCTGATTAGGGTGACAAAGCAAATATATAAAAAGATCACAATATGAGAGAGCATATACTAAGTGCCACTCGAGTATCCTAGTTCAGAAATGAGAGATCATAGTGGGCCGAAGGTGCTTGGGTAGAGTCTTTTTATTTATTTATTTTTAAATTTTTTTTAATGTTTATTTTTATTTTTGAGAGAGAGAGAGAGAGACAGAGAGAGTGCGAGCAGGGAGGGGCAGGAGAGGGAGACATAGACTACGAAGCAGGCTCCAGGCCCTGAGCTGTCAGCACAGAGCCTGACGTGGGGCTTGAACTCCCAAATCGCGAGATCATGACCTGAGCCAAAGTTGGACGCTCAACCGACTGAGCCACCCAGGCACCCCAGGACAGAGTCTTTAAAAAAAAAAAAAGTGGAATTTAAACTTGAATGAAAGAAATAAATTTTATATATCATCACTGGCAAATTGGTTTCCTCCTCACTGTAAGATTCCATGTAAAATGCAACATTCCATGTAGCAATTACTATTTGATTAGCCTTCACAGATCCTTTATTCTCATATTCATTTCCCTTGCTGGCTACCCAGACTTTCTAGTACAGTAAAGTAAAAGGCATTGCCTATGTGTCTATTCGTTCACATACAGACCAGTGATTAAGTTTGCGGGGAGGCAAAGTAACCTTACATCATAATTTGGCCACAGAGCCATGCAGTAGCTTCTCTGGGTTTACCCCGTTAAGCCTGTAAGTGATAACAAAGAAATCAGAAAGTAGCCACTGTCAAGCTTTTTTTTTTTTTCTTCCGTCTTCTACATGCTGAATGTTAACCTCCTATGACATGCAGTGATGATTTCTGAATTTTAATTAGGCACAACTCATTGTTGAAGCACCGAAGCAGTTGGTTACTACTGCAGCTAATTCTTGGTTAAATAAACAAGAGTCCTTTAAAAAGATTAGCCAGAACAGTTTTTAAAATCCAGAGCAGCACTGATGTTTATCAGTTCTGGCTTGGCATACTTTGACCCAGGGCTGTGCAGTGTTTTATTACCCTCAGCTACATAAAGACACATACTTACAGCACCAGTTTTGTAGCAGATATTTTTATAACTCTACAAAATGATTAGACTGACGTAGGGCAATTCTCTAAATTCATAAGTATTAAAATATTCTGGCAGCTGTCTCCTTTTTGCCTTTAAGTTGAGACATCATGATGAGATAAGACTGTACCAGTCCTGATAGGTACAAGAATGTAGTTTGGCATGGTATTTTCACGTTATTGACAAGAGTCTTTGTCACTGTAAATAGGAGAGATCTTGGAGGAGGGGTTCCCATTATAGTAATTCTAATTCAATTCTACTAATACTGTTTTACAGAAACTTCTTTACATTAAAACACATTCCATGTAGTCAGAAAGGAAGGACTAGTGTTAAGATATTAAAATGCCTCTGAATTCTAACTAAAACAACTTAGCCTGTGCTCAGAAACATACAATATCTTTATCTGGGAGTTTGAGGTATTGATTAGGGTTTAGAGAGTGTTTTAAGAGAACCTGAATGGGAGAAACTTCCTGGTAAATTGATATTAGGGTACAGTGACATGGGATACAGACTCAAAATAGGCTTCTAGTATCCTGTGGACTATAGGTAATAGTCTTCAAGGGGGAACCAAGAGTCTGGGAAGGTCTCAGGTAATGATCTGCCAGGTAATGATCTGAGCAACTTGGTGACCTCTCTTCCCCTGAGTACTCCCGACCTGCTTCCAGGTATCTCAAATTTTTCTAACTGGGAACAATTTCCTTTTTTTTTTTTTTAATGTTTATTTACTTATTTGGAGAGAGAGAGAGAGATATCATGAGCAGGGAAGGGGTGGAGGGAGAGAGAGACAGAGAGAGAGAATCCCAGGCAGGCTCCATGCTGTCAGTGCAGAGCCTGATGCAGGGCTCGAACTCAAGAACTGAGAGATCATGCTATATGTATATGTACATATATATATATATATATGTATGTATGTATACGTGTATGTATATATATCATATATGTATGTGTATGTATCATGTATATATATAGCATCGGAAATACTGGGTCAGAGGGTATATATATATATATATATATATATATATGGCATATAAATGCTATACCAAAAGATGCATACAAAAATATTCAAAACAGTGCTATTCATAATAGACCCAGACTAGCAATGATCCAAGAGTTCATTGACAGTAGAATGAATAAATTCTGATACATTCACATAATAGAATACTATATAGCCATAAAAATGAACAAACTATTGATTCATGCAACAACATGAATGAGTCTCAGGAATATATCACTGAGTAAATGAAGATAGACACAAAAGAGTACATATTATACAATATCATTTATATAAAATTCAAAAACAGGCAAAGCTTATCTATGTGATATAAGTCAAAATAATGATTACATTATTATTCTGTGGTGTTGTCTGGGAGCAGGCAGGAGGAGAGAGACTTCTGTGGGGCTGGTAATGGTGCTCTGTAAAGATGTATATTGTTGTGTGTTCATTTTGTGAAATTCCTTACACATACATCTTTGATGTGTACATTTTTCTATGTATATGTTATACTTTAAAAGTTAACTAAAATTTTTTTAAGGCAAATAGTGGCTGAAATAAGAATTGAAAGTAATTCACTCAAGTTTAATAGCTAGTCAGAGGTTAAATTGAAATGCTCACTCTCAAAGCCTTCTGGTTTGTTATGGAAAGCTCACAAAGAAAGTTCTCACGCATTAAAGTATTCCAGCCAGATATCAAAATATTGCTTCAAGCAGGGCTTTATATCATTGGATAAGAATAATAGCAATTATTTTATAGGAAATTTTTGTCATGGGTAGCTGACATATACAACTTTTTGTGCCTTAAAAGTTGACTTTTAACATAAACATCTTTAGTATTAAAAATTTTGTTTCCAGAGAGTCACTAAATGAGGTATCACAGTAATAGAGAAAGAACGGTGGTAAATGTGATTCAGTAGATGGCAGTATTCCCTTTGTAGGTTTTAGTCAAAATGTGGATACGTGGGGGTAACTCTTAGTAACTTTCTTCAGTAGGAATGATAAAGGGTCACCTGCTGGGACAAGTAGACCAGAAAGAATATTTTAATATTTTTGTTCATTTGTTATTTCATGTATTACTAGGAACTATTTTGAATGAACCCATGAGATGTAGAGTCCACAAATGTAGAGGACATATTTTTTCACATAAAATCCTAGAATGATAGCCTGCTATAGGTAGGTTGTTTAATGTAGTGTTGCTTTAAGTGGGTGTTAATGCATAGAATATTCAGGAAGGATTTGAGCAGTGTCTTTTTTTTTTTTTTTCAGTCTTGTATGTAGGAATATTTATATGTCAAGATTGAGATAATGACTAACTGCCTTGGACAGAGATGTCAATGAGATTTATTGATGAGGAGATTAGGGTGCACTTGAGCATAAATTAGAAGAAAAATTAAAGTGATTGACCAGTCTGTTTTTGTTGGTTATTTTAATACAAATCAAATGCTTTTTGAATAGTCTCTTTTTTCATATTGAAATTTTCTCAAAATGGTAGTGCTTGATGAAGACAGTGGGGTTTAAGAAATCCTGTGGCATTATAGGGGTTTTAGTTGTAAGGAGTTTGACATGGATTAGAGTGATATGCCAGAAAAGTCAAGAGTTATGAGCCAAAGGACAGAACGTGTCTATGGTGCAGAATGGGAGGCCAGTGAACAAACTAGCCAATAAGAGTCAGAAGAACTACATTCAAGTCCTGATTTTGCTCGTTATTAGCATTGACCTTGGACAAATCACTTAGCATGACTGATTTTTCTAATCTGTGAAATACAGGTGATAAATAACTGCTTTGCCCTTCATACAGGTTGTTAAGTGCATCAAGTAGGTGCATTGTCTGTAAGGGTGCTGTATTAATGTTCATGAACTCTATAGATGGATTCTGCGTTGTTTTTATACTGTTCAGATAATTTTTTCCTCAGATTTTTCTGCCTGTAGTCATCAGGTGTCAGCTGATAAACATTGATAAGCATAGCTTCAACAGCCATCATTACAGGAGTACCTACTAATAGATACTATGCTAAGTGCTTTAAATGCATAGTTTCCAAGGCCTCACAACTCGATGAGTAAGTTGGACCATTGACTCCATTTTATAGTTCACAAAGGTTTGGGCTAACCCAAGAGCTGTGAATCACGCCCGTGTCGTCTGACTCCACAGCAGTTGTTCGTAGTATATGATGCTATGCCTGCCATGATGCACTTTAGTTTTTGCTTTTCCCTACCTAGTATTTTAGAAGCCAGGGCCACAGATAGTATTTTTATATATTGGGCATATATATATACACATATATAAAGACATTGAGCCTTAAAATTTTATTAAATTTCATTTTGGAGACATTAACAGAATCCTAATGTATGCAGTTGTTAACTTGGGAATGGAGAGGGTTGGTGCTGTTGACTTGAGCCTGTTTCATCTTAGCCAGAGCACATACAAATCATATCTTGATGATTCAGACTCAAGGAGAGGAAGAGTAACATCAACACAACCTAAAGTAACATCAGCACAATGTAAAGAGTCTTAATACTTGGTTTGAGGATATATTGTTTTTCTTTGCAAATACTTCTCCCAATTAGTTATTTTTTCATATGACAACTGCTGTGTTTTTTTCTTTTTGGTATATTTTTCTGTGTGTGTGTGTGTATGTGTGCGTGTGTGTTTTAGGGGGGTTTCCATTTATTGTAATTATAATATTGATATTTTGCATGGAGATAACATTTTCGGGAGAATACATTTAAAACTGATAACTAAGTATACTAATAACTAAATATGTTTTTGCTGTTCCTATCAGGTAAAAACAAATATGAACATTTTCATTTTATTTATAGTGTTTTTAATGAAAAATGACTTTTGAAAGTGTATCTTCAACTTACTCTTGTAAAAATATAAAAATTAATCATTCATGCTTTGGCCACCTTGTAATTTAGATTATAACTGATCACTTTCTGTTTTTTTAGATCTATTTTTTAAATTTTAGAATAGTTTTGGATATTTATGGGAAAATTGTAAAGGACATTTCTGTATAACCCATACCCAGTTTCCCCTATTATTATTATTAGGGTACATTTGTTACATATTTGTTACAATTAATGAACTTTTTTGGTTTAACATTTTTCCCTGTACTTTATTCAGATTTCCTTAGTCTTTCCCTCATGTCCTTTTTTTGTTCCAGAGTCCAATCCAGGATACCGTAATTACATTTAGTAATCATACCTCCCCATAGGCTCCTCTTGACTGTGACGGTTTCTTAGGCTTTCCTTGTTTTTGATGACCTTGACAGTTTTAAGGAGGACTTACTGGTCCAGGAACATTGTAGAATGTTCCCCAATTGGGATTTGATGTTCTTCTTACGATTATGGTTTGCCTTAGGCTGCTTATACTAGGTTATGCAGGGAGGTTGCTCTTCATCATAGTGAACTCTGAAGAAGGCAGATTGGAATTTGAAAATATTGGCTGTGGATAACCCACACAAAGATAAGCATTAACATTCTTTGTTGGCATTGAATCTTTGCCTACCTTCTTTATATTTTTTGTATTTTATGCTTTTTCAGAAGAAGTCAGTCCTAATTCTGGCTGAAAAGGAGTCTAGGTTGTATGAACTGCTCATGTCCCTAAAACATTTTGCTGCTTTTCTAATTGCACCTGTTGGGGCAGTTAGCATTGGTTTTCATGTTACTCTTTAGAGCCTTATTTAATCTGAATTGGTCTTTTAATTAGTAATGGGCAATTTTGGTGAATTGTTAATTGATTAGAATTGTGGAAATCATCTGAAAAGCTGTTTTGTCACAGCAGCCTAGAATAGTAAAAGATTAAAATGGGGTCTGGTTTAGTTACTATTCTAAGGTGAATGCTTGAAAAGTATTATTTTAGTGGTTTAGGTTTGTTGGTGTCTTTTAACTCTGCTGAGAATGATTGTCTTTTAACTCACCGAGGTCCTCAGTTCTACTCCATTAAGGGCCACTTTTCTGCCAATCAAAAAGCAGCATCCCTGAGATTGATTTTTGTTACAGTGGATAGTAATAGCTGCCTAGTGACAACATTTCAAACTCTTTTATGTAAACAGAAAGCAATCAAATAAGTACTAATCCAAGGATTATGTGGACCCAAATCCCATGGCCAGGAGAAGAATCTCTTCAGTGTATGTCCCTGGCTCTTTGCCTTCTGGTTGCCCCTCTTCTTCCTGGAAAGCTTCCCTGCTGCTGGTGCTGCCTGTTAGATTGCAGTATGCTGCCACCAAAACCCTCCTGCAGCTCCTGAATGGAATTCAAAAAGACACCTACATTTCCATAAATAAATTAGGAATTCAGTGGTTTCTTCGGGCTAATCAGGGCAGGCTGATAAACCTTGCTAGCTGTTTAATAAATGAATTGTGACTGATTACCTATTAATATGGACGCCTCAGGAATTCACCCAGGGGGAAGCAGAGCAGTGAAATAGAGAGGGGCATGGCCCCTTGGGAAATCAGGGCTTCATGTTTGCAGCTTAAATATCTCTGTGAAGTATCAATAAGGAGGTAATTGAATTTTGAACACAAACATGAGCGCCGGATGGATGAAAGGGGGAGGGGGGATCTGATCATCTCTTCTCTGCCCCTTCATTCTCCCCTCCCCTTTTCCTTAGAGACCACTCTAGTAAAGATAGATGCTAAATCCATTAAATAAAGATTAGACTCTGTCGTAGTAGAAAATGGCAGCTTAGCTAGATCCCTGGGCAAATTGGGGCCTTTTGCAATACAGAAAATTAAAATATACATTTTTAACAAGTGTGCTATCTTCCTACCATTAATGCCAGGCTGGCTTGTGGGGTTTGTTCTTCCTTCAGATTGGCTTTTGTTTGGACAAATCACTTTCTCTTATATTAATGCCAATCTTTTCTGTATTCCTGGAGCAGAAGGGGCTGGGTTTATTTATTTATTTTTAAAGCTTCTGTTGAGGCCTTTCCTCTAGCATCCTGCTTGCTTGTAATCAGAGGAGTGGGAAGGAGATTAGTGTCCCATGAATTGACGGTAGATAAATGTTCCCTCCCCTTAACTGGTGGGTCCAGAAGAGCCCAATCACTTGTATTTCAGGGATGATTGGAGACTGTACAGCCAAGCAAGAAAAGGGCTTACAGACTGAAATAAAAATTGATGTTTTAGATGCTGTTTTATTTGGCATTATTTCCTCTAGATAAGGTTATTGATTTGCTTTGTTTTATTTTAAACCAGATAAAGTCATAGTAATGTAGGAAAAGAAGAATTGGCATCATTTGGTTGCAGATCATAATATTTACCCCTTTTTGAGCAATATCAGAACATAGGCACCAAACCCTAAACACTTTTGTTTTTGTAGATAAATATCCCATATTGGCTTTTTGGACTAACCTTTGTTTATATGTCAATCTACATGTTCTGATAATTCTTTCATAAAGCTTCAGTCAGTAAATCTATCAACAAGTATCAATGGAGCATCTGTTAGGTGTGTGGCATTGTTAGTTGCCATAGTCAACAGCAAGAAAGTCTATCCTCTACTACCACTATTTCTTTTAAAAATGAAGCTAATTATGTCATACTCCTGCTTATAAAAGTTCTTTGGCTCCTTGGGTCTTATTTGTAAGGTAACATTCAGATTCCTTAGACTTTCACAAAAGGGCTTTCTTAACACCAACTTAGCCTTTCTCTCCAGATTTATCTGGAAAACTTTTATTTACCCTCCAAGGCTATTTCAAATCCCACTCTCTCCATGTAGTGTCTCCCTATCCCCCAGAGTTGCATTTTTCTTATCATTCAGTGTGGGTTCTACACTTGACTGAAGATTTCTGATGGAAGAAAAAATGTACTTCTTAGTCGTAGTAGTTAAGGACTCTGTCCATTATTTGCCAGATGGTTTTGCAAACATTCCCAATTCTTTGTTTCAACTTCAGAGGTATCTTGATGATCAAAATTTTAATGATTTGTCCTTATGCACTTCACTTTATAGCTTAACTTAGATTTACAGCAATCCTTAATGGTAAGAAGGAAAGTGTCTGCCATCATCACTGCTACCTTAAGTTATTTATCTCTATAGAACAGAAATCAAACTTATTTAATCTGATTGCCACAGTTCACAAATAACCCTTAATGATTTTGAATTTGAATGCTAGTTCTCAAAATCAAGTAGCACAAAATTTCAGAATTTTCTAGCCTCTCACATGTTGCAAGTTACACTGATGTACTTGGATGGTTCTAGTTTTCCTTCCAGTTCTTCTCTCTAACTTTTGTTTCCTGCCGTTTTTCTGGACCCCAGAGCTCTTTCCAGCCTTACTGAGAGTACAGGTTTTCTGGGACCATGGAAGCAAGCATTTTAAAGGCTCTGTATTCCCAGTGGTTGGATCGTGGTTATTTTAAGTCTTAAGCCTCATTTAACATTAACAGATTTATGCAATAAAATGTGTTTTCCTTTTGTATTAATAATTTTCAGTATTGATTGTATATTGTCGTTTAATTATAACAATAATTTAATACTAGAAATTCTGAGGTTGAAACTTACCCAAACAATCCCTAAAAATTTTAAATAAAATAATATTGACTTTATCCCTTTAAGAGAACACTCTTGGTAACTTCCATTCCTAAAGCTTTCTAGTGATCTTAGCATGACCTTCATTCAATAAAATCTCTCTTTCCTGCCTTTGTAGATACATAACACAGTGCCCTTAGAATTACCTGCATTATAATGCATGATACTACCTAGGCAATTACCGATTTTAGCTTCTGTACATGTGTAGTTAATGCTCAGCTATTTGTCTTGTTCAGGAAGATACTGTAGCTGTGGTTCTTAACCTAAGAGTCCATGAATCTCCTGAAATTATAAACAAAATTGTATGTATGTGCTTATACATGTATATTTCTCTGCTGAGAGTATCGATGGCTTTCATTAGATTTTTTAAAAGGTCTCTGTTATGGATTAAACTATGTGCCCCTAAAAAAGATATGTCAGACTTCTAACCCCTGGTACTTCAGAATGTGACCGTATTTGGAGATAGGGTCTTTACGCAGGTAATCAAGTTAAAATGAGGTCATTGAGGGGGGTCCTAATCCAGTATGACTGGTTTCCTTATAGAAGAGGGAAATTTATACACAGAGACAGACATACATAGAGGGAAGATGATGTAAAGAGACACAGGGAGAGGACAGTGATGTTAAAAGCCAAAGAGACAGACCTGGAACAGATCCTTTCCTCACGGCTCTCAGAAGGAAGGAATCCTTGACAACCTTGATTTCAGACATCTAACCTCAGAACTGTGAGACAGTAAGTTTTTGATGGTTAAGCCATTCACTTTGTGGTAGTTTGTTACGACAGCCCCAGAAAACTAATACACTCTCTGTTGGTTAGGATACTTTTGTCTGTAAATTTCAGAAAACCCAACTACAGTGGGTTAAAGGATAAAGATGTCCATATAACAGGAAGTCCAGAGTTACTTCATTTTTAGGGTTGGTTAATTCAGTGACTTGACATTATTACCAGAGACCCCTGTTAGTTCCATCTTTCTACTCTGTCACCTTCAGTGTGTTGGATACCCCCCCTTAGGTTGGTTTCCATCATATTACCAGATGGCTGCTACAGTTTTTGACACCACAGGCTGACAATAGCATCCTAAGATAGAAAAGGGAATTGTTTTCATTCTATGCTTCTTCTTGTCAATGAGAAAAAGACCAGAAGCTCTGAAGCAATTTCCCCCTTACATGCCATTGAACAGTTTTGGTCACATTCCTATGCCTAAACTAATTGTTGTTAAGAGATGAGACTAGCATGATTAGTTTAGATGGACTAATAATGGTTCATCCTTAGAACTGGGAAGGAGCTGAGTCTCCCCTGAGTACATGCTCACTCTTTACCTGAATAAAACCAGGGTTTTGTTAACAAAGATGAAGTGAGGAAATGGCTATCTGTAGGCAGCCGCCTAGGTCTACCAGTCTGTAGCCCTAGAAGGTTAGGAACCACTGTTTTTAAAATAGGCAGTACTTCTTTTTTTTTTTTTTTTAAGTATTTCTAAAAAAAGTTTTTTTTTATTTTGAGAGAGAGAGAGATGGAGAATGGGGGAAGGGTGGAGAGAGACAGAGAGAGAGAGAGAGAGAGAGAATATACCAAGCAGGCTCTGTAATGCCAGTACAGGAGCCCGGCACAGGGCTCGATCTCAAAACAGTGAGATCATGACCTGAGAAGACAGTGCTTCTAAAGGTACCCAATCAAGGCTAAGCTCTGTTCAGATATCAAAATAGTGACCCATGTTTGCAAGTTTCTAAGTTAATGGTAACTGAAAGGGTTGTTGTTGTTTTTAACTTAATCATTCAGTAAATAAGTGAGGGCCTCCTATATGGATATAGTCTGTTGAGCATGGGGTTATAGAGAAAACATTCTTGTCCTTGAGATTACAGTTTATTACAGAGCACTAGGGAGGGGTACTTATCTCAGACAGTCAGAGGAAGTAATCCTGAACTATTTTTATGGATGGGCAGTGAGCAATGGTGGTGGGGATGAGGGTGGTGATTGCCTCACAGAGAATGGGTAAAGTAGTCTGGACATGAGCAATGGTGAAAGCAAGGCATGCTGTGTCTGGGGGACCACTGAGTAAGCAGTTAGGAGATGAGGATGGAAAACCAAGAAGGAGGGGTGCCTGGGTGGCTCAGTCAGTTGAGTGTCCAACTCTTGATTTCAGCTCAGGTCATCATCTCAGGGTCATGAGATTGAGCCCTGTGTGGGGCTCCATACTGAGCATGGCCTGCTGAAGATTCTCTCTCTCCCTCTCTCCTTGCCCCTTCCCTGCTTGCTCTCTTTCTCTCTCTCTCTGTCTCTCCTAAAAAAAAAAAAAAAAAGTAAAAAAAATGAAAGCTAAGAAGTAGCCTGATTATTACATATGAGCCAGGGTGTTATCCCAAAGACCACTAAAGAATGGTAAGTAAGGAAGTCAGCTGACCTCTTATTAGGAAGAGTACTCTGATAGTTGAAGGCAGAAGCTGTTGACTTGTTCTTCACTGTATTTCTCTCCCTCTCTTTTTAGTGTCTGGCACATTACAGGTATTCATGACTGGTAGACCACGAGAAGCAGCAAGATCAGTTTAAAAGATACAGTGATGCAGGTGTTTCAGATAACTCTTTTTCTAACTTGAGTAGTTTTTGATTAGTTTTATTAACCAGAATAGAGAATGCAAATAAAAGTACTGATTCGGGCCGGGAGATACGTGCTTTCAACCTATCTTGTTTGCCCATGGGACATTCTAAGACACCACTTTAACTTATCTAAATTGTTCAATAAACAATTTAGGCTATGCAAATAAATATGTCTAGTCCTTCTGCTACTTATAGATATACTCCATATATACAGATATATTCTTTGTTTATTATTGACATCAACAATCTACATTTCCTGATGTGTGACTGGCGCTCTGCTCAGTTCCTTATCAATATCTTGATACCACTGCTGTGGGCGGTAGCTACTGTTATTATCCTCTCTGTATACATGAAGAAAGAGGGGATCACTTGCCCAAGGTATTGAATGACGGAGCCCAGGACTAGAACTCAGGCCTGTGTGATTCCAAAGCCTCCGCTCCTAAACTTGTTTGCTGAACATGGCCTAAGTCCTCTGACCATGGTAACTAGGGAAGACTTTTGGTCTTGGCACTGGGTGCTTTTCTGAGGACTGCTTAACAGTGCCATGAATGTCACTTCTTAAGGTCAATACTCGTCTTCCCCCTACCTAGCTAACTACTAGAAAGAAACATGAAGCATACTGTATCTGAAATGGGGTTTAGGTAGAGGAAGAGCTTAGTCAAGCCTTTTCCTTGCTTAATTGTGACTTGCTAGCATTTTTAGAGCCCTGAATTTCTCAAGAAAAATAGACACTAGGGCCCCTTTTGACTGGATGAATGCAATTTGGGAACAAGCCCCAGGCCATCTTCTGTCCCACTGCAAGATATTAGCGTTGACCGCTCCTTCCCTTGAGAAGGAGTCCACATAGTGGACTCCAGGGTGAGCTTAAATGTCAGTTCTTTTGGGAGGCCATACCTGATTGCTAGACTAGGCTATTCTTGCTTTCACTCCCATGCTCATGATAAACGTTCTACCAGCAATGTCTACTTCCCCATACTCTTAACTCAGTATTGCATTTGCTTGTTAGAGTGTCTGCTTTGTTCTTCACTGGGTCCCCAGTGCCTGACACATAGGTGCCAGGAAGGTAAGCAAAGGAAGAAAAAGGCAAGAACACTTCTGAGCTTAGGCAATCTCTTTATTAAAGCATCCGTGATATCTTTATCTATAAAAAAATTCAATTTGGCTGCTAGTGTTATTGCTGCTTTTACTTCTTCTGTTTTGTCTCTGCCTTTGTATATTTGTAAATCTACAAATCCACATGGAAAGGAAATTCTGGCATTAACTCAAGCTGCTGTATGATGTAGCTATGCAAAGGATTATTTATAGACCCAAACACTCTTCTCTCCATGAATTTATAATCTCTATAGAATGAAAGGAATTAGGTCCCCCAAGGTGGCTGCTGTTTTTAGTTAGCCCAGATAAAAACCTCTGATTCTTTTCTGTCAACTATATGTAGTCCCACTGCATATGGAAGTTTTGAGATCAGTGGGTGAAAGTTACTAATTTTATATTATTTGTAATAAAGGGAAAGAGCTTACCTTTTGGACATCTTTCTCACTTTTCTAAAACTTTTATACTTTAGACCATATTAGTTTTTTACAAATCCCTCCTAGTTGATGTCTACTAAACATTAATTCACTTACTCTTTATTTTCCCAAGCACTAATGGAAATACTGGATTATAACCAATCTAATACTCTCTGGACATTTTACCAGACACTTTCCTCAATGTGATTTAAGGCAGTTTATAATCACTCTTTGCAGTCTTGAGGCCAGTTTTCAATTCATGAGACTCATATATCCTGGCTAGTTTTAATTAATTTTGCAAGGAAGATGCCAGGAGAAGCACTATTAAATGCTTTCTTATAATCAGGTTCTTTCATCTGTTGGGTTCTTGTCAGCCACTAATCTTGTAATTTTATCACAACAAAATCCAGAAGTTTCTCTGAGATAGTTGGTTCTTTACTCTTGTTCTTTAGTGCTAAGTACTCATGGTTTGGGTAACCTTATATTTATGGTTGTCTTATTCAGAATTGATTTTGGAGAATTTGTCTAGATTTATAATAGTAATTTCTAGAATTCATTTTTTTATTAACATTAGGATTTGGGAATATGTGTTCATATGTGTTCCATTTATTTGGTCTTTTTGAGTGTATCAGCCAGAATTCAGTGAGGAGTAACTTGAAAAGGGAAATTTTTAAATAAAGAATTGTTAAAGTGTTAACTAGGTAAAAGGAGTAGAAGAAGACCCTAAGGAGTGCAGAGGTAGAAGCTACAGAAAACTACTTCCCCCAAGGCTGAAGGAGAGGGAACCACAGAGGAAGTTAGAAACTTAAGGAAGGTCCCCACAAGGCTGAGCTTCCTACCTCTGGAGAGAGGACATGGCTGCCTCCAGAACATGCTGCCCACTGCCAGAGGGAACTCTGGTGAATTACAGGAGGAGCCACCCTGTGGTGGTAAGTAATCTCAGCTGCAGGGAGCCCCGCCACTGAACTGAACAACAGGCCACTGTTGGCAAGGTGAACAGTGCTGGGACCCCACATGCCAACCTGCTTGTCACTGTGGAGAAAAACCATACATTGTAAAAAGGAAGAAAAGTTCTTTCTTTCTGCTTCAGCCTTGCAGTCTCCCACCAGTACCCTCTCTATTGACAAGCTTAACATTGAGCCAGCTGACAGGAGAAAATGTGGCATACTGTAAGGTCCAGCTCTAGTATCACAAAGCAGAGCAGAGAAAGATGAGTTAGGAACTGAGTGGCAATAAATGAATAATTGGCACAGTGAGTAAAAGCTTCGTGTAAAGTTAAATCTTGCAAATTAAATACTTTTCATTTTGCATCATGGTTTTTGTTTTGTTTTGTTTTTTAAGTAGGCTCCATGCCCAGTGTGGGGCTTGAACTGACGACCCTGAGATCAAGAGTTAGATGCTGTACCTTACCAACCAGGTGCCAGGCACCTGGCACCCCTCTTTTTTTTTAATAGATGTTTCTTTTTCTCAAAGCAGATTACGCCTGTAACTTTTGCAGTTGGCTGGGTAGCATTCACCAGCTTGGCAATACTATCTGAACCAGTGATTGACTTAGCTATAAATATTCCTCAAAACTTTACACAAAGGGGTTTAATAAATGTTATTTACAAACAAATATTTAAAATAAGAAAAACTCTTATTATAACTAGAAGCAGAGCATGAATGTGGATAGAAGATGCCTCTCCTAACCTCTGAATCCCATTGAATTCTCATGATTTCCTTTATGACTAATTCTCCTTTCTCTTCTAACCATTTATTTTTCTTGAACTGTTGTTCTTCTTTTTTTTTAAGCCAAATTGAGCCCTCCTGTTCCTGACTTCCTTTAGTACTCACCTGTTATTTATGCTTGTCTTCCAAGCTAAATTGTAAGGCCCTTGCTGTTAGGGACCATGCTTTATATTATTTTTGTATATTACAAAAATAGTATTGTGCAGGGGCATCTGGCTGGCTCAGTCAATAGAGCATGGGACTCTTGATCTCTCAGTCATGAATTTGAGCCCCAGTTTGGGCTTAGAGATTACCAGGAAGGAAGGAAGGAAGGAGGGAGGGGAGGGAGGGAGGGAGGAAGGAAACTCAAGACCCAACTATATGCTGACTAAAAAAATCTACTAAAAAAAACTGAAACGGTATTGTGCAAATGGCTACTGAATAGATGGGACTCTTTTCATATTTACAGAATAAGAAATAGAAACATAGCCTTTAAAACAATCAGAGAACAGATAGGTACTTACCCCTTCTTTTCTCCACTGCTACTTTTTCAGAAGCTGTCCATTGTCTCTTGCTCTTTAGAAAGACTGTAACTAACATTACAAATGTAAAGCCAAAACCAAAACCAAGGTAGGAGTAGGGAGGCTGACAAATCAGTCAAATCATGGAGAAAGCTGGAAAGTATCTGTAGTGAACAATAAATTTGGGAAGAGAGTGCTTCCAGGTTGTGACTGCTTAAATGTATACATGTGCTTTTCTTCCCTTCCCAAACCCTACTACAACAGTTTTTTTTTTTTTTTTTAAGAAAGATATAAGCTCTCAAGGAGAGTAAAGGAAAGAAGACAACAGCCACAACATTGTGGAGGCTGGTAGGTATATCAACCTAGCAAACCTAAGAAAAACAATCCTAAAATTTGGAAAGCCAAGAACTAAACCAGTTCATATATCACAATAAGAAGGCTGAAGATTGTTATCTGGTAGACAGGGGAAATAGTTTAAATAAGGAGGATTCATTAAAGTCTGTTTAAGAAAGGGTCAGATGCCCACATCACCTGCTTTATTCTACCCCACAAAAGACTGGAGCTTTATTTTCTAGAGAAGGTAAAACAAAGTGATTCCTCAACAGGTGGATACAGATCACTGAAGGATGGGGTTTCTTTACTAAAAATATAGTAAATTATGCACACTTTGTACTGAGACCACCCCACCCTCCATGACCAGGCCTTCATCCTCCAATCAGGAAGTTGGTAGAGTGGAATCTGACCAGCCCAAGAAGAGTAAAGAGACTGACATTTGAAGTTCTATAACTAAACAGCTTGGTCATTCTGCAGTGAAGTTCACAGTCAACAAGCCCAACTTCTATACTCTCTCAAACAGCTTTTCAAGCACCTTTTTAGTCCCCTGTTCTTACATATGAAAAAACAGTGAAAGGTTATTAACATCTGAGAAAAGCCCCTGACATAGAAAATTTAAAAAAAAAAAAAAAAAGGCGACAAATGGAAAAAATCAGCTCAGAGAAAACAGACTATGCAAAACTATCCTATTAATATCCTCAGAGAGAAGATATTGCAAATTTAATAAGACCAGGATGCTGTTTAAAAGGACTATACAGAAAGCAGGAAAGAGCTCATGGAGATTAAAAATATGATAGAAATGGGGGCAGCTGGGTGGCTCAGTCAGTTGGGCGTCCGACTTCAGCTCAGGGATCATGATCTCGCAGGTTGTGAGTTCGAGCCCCGCATTGGGCTCTGTGCTGACAGCTCAGAGCCTGGAGCCTGCTTCTGATTCTGTGTCTCCCTCTCTCTCTCTGCCCCTCCTCCTCTTGGGCTCACTCTCTCTCTCTCTCTCTCTTTCTCTCTCTCTCTCAAAAATAAACATTAAAAAAATATGATAGAAATGAAAAAATTCTACCAGAATTGTCAGAAGTTAAGGAAATAGAGTAGAGCAAAAGGACATGAACAAAAGAGAAAAGCAAAGAAAACAGAACCATGGTTCTATCTGTGAGAGCCAAAAATCTGAATAATAGGAGTTCCAGAAAGAGAAAAGGGGAAATAGAAAAGAAATTATTAATGAAATACTTTAAGAAAACTTCCCAAAATTGAAAGACCTGTATTTCCAGTCTGAAAGGTCTTGACAGGTGCAACCAAAATAGATGAAAATAAACCTGCTCCAAGGCAACATCATTATGAAATGTCAGAACTCCGGGAAAGAAGATAAGATCTTAGAAGCTTCCAGAGAAGGCAGACAAAAAACAGATTTCAAAAGGATGAGAATCAGAATGTCTTCAACATTGGAAACCATTGGAACAAAGCCTTCAAAATTCGGAGGGAAAATTATTTTCAACCTCGGATGCCAACTCAAGTGAAAAGAGGAAATAAAGACATTTTTGGACAAGGCAGATCCAAATCAATTGACCTCCCATAGACTCTTATGAACTATTGGAAGTCATGTACCACCCAAATGAGGAAATAAGCCAAGAAAGAAGACGACATGATAGAAAACAGGAGCTCCCCAAGGTGAGAGACTAGAAATCCCCAGGTGATTGCTGTGTACAGACACAGAAGACAGTTAGACCATATTGGAGACTTCTTCAAGAAGATGAAATTGATAAATTACAGGACATATCTCAATATCTTAAGTTAGACAACAGGCAGACATAGTCTGGTTGAATTAGAGATAAGTACCTAGAAAACCAAGCAAATTATAAAACCCAAAAAAGGGGCATCTGGCTGTCTCAGTTGGTGGAGCATACAATTCTCTTGATCTCGGAGTTGTAAATTTGAGCCCCACTTTAGGTGTAGAGATTACTTGAAAATAAAAGACCCAAACAAAACAAAAAATATGCAAGAAAGGAAAAGTAATCATAGTTTATTACATGGCTTAGCTATAAGTAGCATTTATATAATCATAATGCAGAATATGAGTATCAATCTAAGTAAATTTAGAATATATAACAGGATAGAAGATGGGATGCTTGCACAAGGATTGTGAAGAATTTAGGTGGGGGTGGGGAAAGGAGCTAAATCATCACCTCCTATATTGGGGGAAGTCAACAGATAATGCCTCAAATTGAAAAATCAGAAAATAGTAATATAAGTGTGTTATTTAATCATGTAGAGACATATAGGTAATATAAAATAACTAATTGGGCAAATGGTTACCACTAAGGAGTTAAAGATGAATTACGGATTTTCCTAACCTCATAGACTTGATTTTTGAAACATGTACATGTATAACTTTAAATCTAAAAATATACCTTAATTATTAAAAATAGGTGAAATAGGTATTTGAAAGGACAGAGACTGGATCTTATAACATTAAAAAAAATTTTAACATTTATTCAGTTTTGAAGGACAGAGAGTGATAGAGCTTGAGTGGGGCAGGAACAGAGAGAGAGAGGGAGACACAGAATCTGAAGCAGACTCCAGGCTCTGAGCTGTCAGCACAGAGCCTGGTGTGGGGCTCGAACCCATGGACTACGAGATCATGACCTGAGCCGAAGTCGGACACCCAACCAACTGAGCCACCCAGGCGTCCCTGGATCTTGTAACATTTAGAGAGGCAAAGCTAAATAATGTTCAGTAGAAAAATAAGTGGAAACCAAAAGAGAAAATGTATGTGATAAGCCAAAAAGAAAAGATGTCTAACTCTCCTTAAGAAAAGGAAGCTAATTACTTTGAATTAAAATGTGATTGCTTATATATTTTCAGTTTTGTGTTAGAAAATCCGCTTGCCCAAACTTAACTATGATCCAAAATAAGTAATTCACAGTTTTGGGATAGGAAGCAATTGTATCTCCACCCTGTGATGAGAAATGGAACCCCAAATCAAGCCCTTAGCGATATATTGGTGACTGGATTTGATTAAGGAATTTCATTCCTTCCCTTCTTTCCTCCTTTGATATAAATGGTTCTTTTCTTACTATTTAGTTCAATTGCAGTTCAGTTGGAAAAAAATTAAATTCTATGCTAAGTTGACCTCTGGTGACTGGTAGGTTTTGGTGGATGGAATTTTACTTTTTAACTTGGCACTGAACTGTACATTTAACACTAGGTCTGGGTGATCTCTCTGGGGAGAGTGGAATTGATGGATCCTTTTGCTGCCAGTGCCGGGTGGCCTGTCAGGAGAGCAGGTGTTGCTGGGATGGCTCATGCATTCAGGAGTCATAGTGCAAATCTGATCAAGGCGTATATTCCCAAAACCACTCAGGCTAGTGTCTCTCCTGGGGAAGAAGCCAACGTTGGCCTCCTATGCTTAAAAAAAAAAGAAAAAGAAAAAGAAAGAAAGAAAAACTAATTATCAACCTACAGCAAATGTCATTCAACTCAAATCCCTGAAGGATGAAGGCGTAGGTGACAAATGTTCCTGGAGAGAGGGTTGAGCTGTCACTTGTCTTTTTAATGGATCTCCCATGTTTGGCTATAGAATCACATGCTATTTCTCTTTATTGTGTGTTTCATCTGAAGAAATACTGAATATCTGGAAGCACAAAAGAATTACACAGTTTCCATAAACCCTTTGGGTTTGAACAGAATCCAGTGTCAAGGCAGATGCTGGGGCTTCATTTTAAAGTATTCAGGGAACAGTGTCTATTGACTTAGTTGTGCCTAACACCTCACCTGTTTTTCCTTACTTTTGATTAGACCCATTACATCCCATTTTGTCTTGCATTGACTAACCGTGGGCATTTATCCATGTCCTGTTCCAGCAGACAGAGTTAAAAGAACAATAGGGAGAAATTAGAGATTTTTGGGCGATGGGTTGTTTTTTTGTTTTTTTGTTTTTTTTTGCCACAATATTAAGGGAAAACTTTCCAAATGTCCAGAAATCAAATGACCTCTCAAAAAGTACCGAGCTCCCTATCACTGGGAATGCTTAGTTGGACAAAGCTCTTCAACCAGCTCTGGAATGTTACTAAGATACTGTTTGGAATTATGTGGGAGCTTAGATTAGGTGATCTCAAATATTCTTTTTAACCAGAGAGTTGTAGAGCCTATTATTGTTGCTTTCAACACCAAAATAAACAGCTGGTCTCTCTGTTCAGTTGCCGTAGTGTTGAGAATGGTTTTGTGAGAGAGTGAAGTTGAGACTGGGAGATCCGTTAGGTTGTCAGTGCAAATACAGGGGCCAGATGGAGAAGACCTCAAGTAAGGCAGTGGTGAGGCAGAAAATGCGACTGATATGAGATGTTTGCGCTAGAGAATCAACAGGTTCAGTCACCAGTTGAAGATGAGAGTGAAGGAGGAGACCCAGTATGATCTTTCCCAGGTGGATACAGACAATAATGCAGGCTTGAAAAGGAAAGATAGAAGTAAATAAAACCAGCATTGTCTTTAACTTCCTGCTGTGGCAGTAACCATTCTGGTTGCCTTTCTTTAGATAAAGATTCCAATGTATCAACATTTTCCTTAAAATACTGGATATAGCACTCTGTGGACCCATCCCTGAGCACTGCACTATTGTTTCCTTTGACCTGGAAACTGCTTCTACTAATGGAAATTAAGATTTGTGTTTGTTGGTTGGCACTTATATCTCCCAGAGTTGGCTCATACTGAACTTAAAAATCAACTAAACATTCTGAGTTTTTCACATTATCAAATTATGTGCCTCTTCCCATCCTACACAGTTTTTTTAAATTAAATATCTTTTACATTCATCCAACAGCCCTTTCTAGCTTCATTACTCTTCACACTTCTGGGAACCTGTTCTTCTAGGCTGTGTACTTTCCTCTGAATATTTATCTATGAGGATTTCTAAATGTCAAACCTCATTTCTCTCTCGCAAAAGTACCCTGTATCTTGTCCTTTTCTGTGGCTGCCTTCTAGAATGCCTTGGCCCTTCCTTTCCACTTGTCTGTATCGTATTCACACCTCAGGCCCAATTCAGGCTTAGTGCTACGAATTTTTTAGTCCTTAGTAGTGCTCTTTCCACATGGGGGCTTCTATAGCACTTAATCTACCTGTATTATGGTCCCTTTCATAATTTCTCTTAATGGCTTTTTGTTTGTTATTTTGGTCTACCATAAACATTCTTAGAATATCTTCTGTATTACTGAAATACAGTCTTTGAAGGAGGGATCAAATGTTTATGTTATAGGTTACTTACCTTGATAACATAATAAGCTCTTGTGAAGGCAGATGAACAAGTTATAGAACTTCCTGAAAGCTTTATCAGCTTTGTGTTCCTAAGGTTTTTACAGGTTGCCCCAATAATTATATAATTAGGCTTGAAATTCCATCATTCCTTTCAAATAGGACTTTCATTACACTAAAAAGTTTCTTGCTGCCCTCTTGTGAAAAGCTAGGTAATACTACCAATGAACAATGCTCAGAAAAGTTAAGTGTAGTTGACTCTTGAACGGCACAGGTTTGAACTGCCCAAGTCCACTTATACATGAATTTTTTATAGTACGGTACTGTAAATGTATTTTCTCTTCCTTATGATCTTCTTGAAAACATTTTTTCTCTAGCTTACTTTATTGTAAGAATACTATATTTAATACATATACCATACAGAATATATGTTAATTGACTGTTTATGTTATCTGTTATCTGTTAAGGCTTCTGGTCAATAGTACGCTGTTAGTAATGAAGTTTTGGGGGACTCAAAAGTTTTACACAGATTTTTGACTGCATGGGGGGTGGGCACATTGTTCAAGGGTCAACTTTAATTTTCATCTAAATTTTACTAAGACTAACCTTTCTCACATTTTTAGGAATTTTATATCATCAGATTCTCAAGTCACTTCATAATTACTAATGAGCATTTCTTCCTTTTTTGTGTATATCTAAGGGAATATGAAATATAAATTTATTTGATTACCTGCCAGAATTTATAGTGCTACATTTTGCCAAATTACCAACCTCAAAGCAAAATAAAAATAAAAATAATTCTTGGTGAGGTGAACTCTATAGTATCTTATTTAACAGTATCTTCTTTTAGAAGTAGAGTTTAAATGTTCTATTTTCTTTCTGACTAAAAACAGAAGAGAGGCGTTTTTTTAATTTGATAAGACTGGATAATAAAAATTAAATGATGAGTAGTCCGTACTCTGAGCTATGCTTCTCTTCGTTCCTCTCCTAAAACTGAGCAGTCTTCAATCCGTTTCCTTTTCGGAAAATTCAGTCCTTCTGTTACAAACCATAGGGAAGATAATAAGCATTTTGGACTTATGCCTGTTGTTAAAATCTATATGATATGCAAAAATGTCTATCATCATATTTACTCATAAAAGACTGCTTCCTCCCTGAGACTCGGAACAAGACAAGGATGTCTGCTTTTAGCAATTAAAAAAAAAAAGTATATTTGTTTTCAGAGAGAGAGCATGAGCAGGGGAGGGGCAGAGATGGAGGAAGAGAAAGAATCCCAAGCAGGCTCCATACTCAGTGCAGAGCCCAACATAGGGCTCAGTCCCATGACCATGAGATCATGACCTGAGCCGAAATCAAGAGGCAGACACTTAGCCAATTGAGCCACCCAGGCATCCCTGCTTTTAGCATTTTTATTCGATGTTTTACCAAAGATCATAACTGGTGAAATAGGGAAAGACAGAGAAATTAAAGGTCTACAGATTGGGAAAGAAGCAAAACTGTCTTTATTCAAAGATGACTTTGTTATTTACATGGAAATCTAAGGAATCTACAAAAAAAGCAACTGAAACTAGTAAGTGAAATAAAGTAAGGTTTCAGGACACAAAATCAAGATAAAAAATCAATTTTACTTCTATATACTAGCAGTGAACAATAGGTAAGTTCCTTTTTTTAAAAAAAATACTATTTATAACCTCAGAACCCATGAGATTCTTAGGGATAAAATTTAGCAAATATGTGTAAGACATGTATACTGAAACCTACAAAGCATTGCTGAGAGATTTAAAGATCTAAGTAAATAGAGGTATACATACCATATTTATGTATGAGGAAGCTGAATATTGTTATATTCGTTCTCTCTCGACTGATTTAAATGCTTATTTATTTTGAGAAAGAGTGTGAGTGGGGGAGGGGCAGAGCGAGTGAGGGGGGGTGGGGGTGGAAGATCTTAAGCAGACTCCACCAGCACAGAGCCTGATGCCATGGGGCTTAATCTCACAACCATGCAGTCATGACCTGAGCCGAAATCAAGAGTCAGACACTTAACTGACTGACCCACCCAGGTGACCCTTAGACTGATCTATTTATTTAATGCAATTCCAATCAAATCCTATCAGACATTCTTGAGGAATTGAAAGCTGATTGATTCTAAAGTTTATATAGGAAGTGCAAAGGACTTAATAACCAGAACAATTTTGAAAAAAAATCATGTTGGAGAATTTACACCACCTAATTTCAAATCTTATTGTAAAGTACAGTTATTAGGACAGCGTCGTTTTGACAGAAAAATAGACATAGAGATGAATAGAACAGAGTAGAGTCCAGAAATAGATCCATATATTTGTGGTCATTTGGTTTTTTATAAAAGTACCAGAATAATTCAAGGATAGTCTTTTCAACAAATAATGCTAGAACACCTGGGTATTTTTGTGGGAAGAAATTAACCTTGACCCTTACCTCACAAAATGAACTCAAAATAGGTGACAGATGTAAAACCTGAAACTAGTAGAAAGCGTAAGAGAAAATCTTCACATCCTTGGGACAGCCAAAGACTTCTTAAATACCACAAGCAGCATGAACCATAAAGCAAAACTTGATAAATTATACTTCTTCAAAATTAAAAAACTTCTGCTTTTCAGAAGATACTATTAAGAAAATGAAAAGACAAATCACAGACTGGGATATTTTTGCAATACATATGCAATTGATCTTCATTCATGGATTCTTTGTGTTTGCAACTTCACCTGTTCGCTAAAATTAAAACCCCCCAAATCAGGTATTTGTAGTGCTTTCATGATCATTTCTGGACATGTAACAGGGTGGCAAAAATTTTGAGTTGCCCTACATGCTGGCTCCCAGCTGGCGTCAAACAAGGTGGTGCTGTCTCCTTCTTGTTTTAGTTTTCATAGTATAAACAAGTGTCATTTTCATGGCCTATTTTGTGCCACTTATTTTGCGTTATTATTCTTTTTGTTGATGATTTTGCAATTTAGAATGGCCCCCAAAGCACAATGCTGAAGTGCCATCTAGTGTTCCTAAGTACAAGGTTAAAATGGTGCCTGATGGAGAAAATACACGTGTGAGATAAGCTTCATCCAGGCATGAACAGTGCTGTTGGCTGGGAGTTTAATGTTAACAAGTCAGCAATATATATTAAATATATTAAATAAGTTGTCTTTAAACAGAAACAAATGAGGTTATGTACTGACTGGTTGACTAAAGTGTTGTGACTAGAGGCTGTCAGGAACCTAGCCCGGTATGTCCCGTAGGAGCAGTGGTTCAGTATTTGCTAATTTACTGTTCATGGTGACATCATACAATATAACTACCCAGAATAATGAGGATCAAATATACTTGATAAAGGACTTTATCCAAAGTATATTTTTAAAAATTTAACTATTTGATAATAGAGAGATAAATAATCTAAAAATGGAAGATTAATGATGGCCAAGAAGCATGTGAAAATATGCTTAACATCATTAGTCATCAGGGAATTGTGCACATTAAAAATCACAATGAGATACCACTACATGCCCATTAGCTTAGTGAAAATTTAAGATGGATAATAGCAAATGTTGGGGAAGATGTGGAACAACTGGAACCTCGTACATTGCTGATGGAAATGTAAAATGATGTAGTCACTTTGGAAAAGTTCGCAATTTATTATAATGTTAGACCTATATTTACCATCTAGCCTCACGATTCCACTCCCAATTTTGTACTCAAGATAAATGAAGGGGTGCCTGGGTGGCTCAGTCGGTTAAGTGGCCGACTTTGGCTCAGGTCATGATCTCACAGTTTGTGAGTTCGAGCCCCACATCAGGTTCCGTACTGGCAGCTCAGAGCCTGGAGCCTGCTTCGGATTCTGTCTCCCTCTTCTCTGCCCCTCCCCTACTCACAATCTATCTCTCTCTCTCTCTCAAAAATAAACATTAAAAAAAATTCATTAAAAAATATAAATGAGGGGCACCTGGGTGGCTCAGTCGGTTAAGTGGCTGACTTCGGCTCAGGTCATGATCTCACGGTTCGTGGGTTCAAGCCCTGCATCAGGCTCTTTGCTGACAGCTCAGAGCCTGGAGCCTGCTTCAGATTCTGTGTCTCTCTCTCTGCTCTTCCCCCACTCCTGCTCTGCCAGTCTCTCTCAAAATTAAATAAACATTAAAAAATTTTTTTAAATAAATGAAAGCATACATCTGCACAAATTCTGTACAAAATATTCATGACAGTTTTTTTTTATAACCATAGTTGGAGACATCTCAAAGGCCTATCAACAGGTGAATGAGTAAGCAATTTATAGCATATTCATACAATTGAACACTACCTGGCACTTTTCTATTGATACATACAATATGGATGAATATAAAAAATGTTATGCTGAACATACAGTACCTACTGTATTATTTTATTCATTTGAAATTCTAGAAAAGGCAAATCTAATCTGTAGTGATAGAAAGTAGATCAGTGATTGCCTAGGACTATGGTGATATTGGGGTTGATTGCAAAAGAATACAAGGGAATGATTTGGATTGATGTAAATATTCTGTATCTTGATTATGATGGCAGTTATATAATTATAAACATTTGTGAAAATTCATCAAACTGTGTGATTAAAAATGGGTACAGTCTGTTGTATGTACATCATATCTCAAGAAAATTACTTTTCAAAGAATGAGTTGGTTGAAATTTGGTGACGGGGTGGTTAGGGGAGGAACCACACATTTCCTGATGTGACACATTTCATAGAACCAGTACTTGAATAAATATATCTATTATCTTTAATGTGCTTCTGAAAAATTATAGAACTGTTTTTGTTCGTTTTAGTAGGAAAAACTGTGGTGCATTTTATCCCAACCTAAGATACCCAAATAAATTTCATGGATAGAAAAATATATAAACTGAACAATGAAAATAGGTTTAAGTAATAAATAAGAATTTGAAAGTACATAAATATAGGTTGTATAAAAACATAATATAGTAAAACTTGATTGCATTTACCAAGGGAAGAAGAGAAGATTTGATAGGGGTGGTAGTGGAGGTGGCGTATGAGAGAGTTACCTTTTGGAAGATGCATTCTTCTTGCTGCACTGTTTTCTTCACCAATTTTGCAACCTTTGGGGGCTCAAATTATCTTGCACTCAGACTGCACTTAAAGTCATAGCATAAACATGAGAATATTTTAAATCACGTGGAAATAGTGCAAATGCAAAGTGATTATGGAATTACAGATGATGTGGGGACACCTGGGTGGCTCAATCAGTTAAACGTCCAACTCTTGATTTTGGCTCAGGTCATGATTTCACAGTTCATGAGCTTGAGCCTCTCTTCGGGCTCTGCACTGACAGCACGGAGCCTGCTTGGGATTCTCTCTCTCTGCATCTCTCTCTCCCTGTCTCTCTCAAAATAAATAAATTTAAATTTAAAAAAAAGAATTACAGATGATGTTATCCCATCATCCCTCTTGCTTGGCATACGTACACAAAGCAAATGTTGGTTTCATTCAAATATGGGTACACGACACAAATGTGGTCCGTGTTCTCTGACTGGAGAACTGGTATTTTTGAATAGAATGCACCAATTTGAAATAGCACTTTTTATAAAACCATTATATAAAAACAAAGTCTGTTGTAGTTTATACACCAGAAACAAGTAAAATATAACATTTTTAAAAGATAGCCTTCTCGATTTAAGAAGAATTTAACATACTTAATTAAGGGTTTGATCTACCAAAAAGTTTGTAAAACCTTTATGGAGAAAATGGTACACTTTATTGAGAGACATTAAAGAAAACCTAAATAAATGTCATGAACTAGAAGGAAAACAAGCCACTATACTAAAAACTTTGTTTAATTTTTTTTATGTTTGTTAATTTTGAGAGAGAGTATGTGTGTGTGAGCAGGGGAGGGGCAGAGAGAGAGAGAGAGAGAGAGAGAATCCCAAGCAGGCTTTATGCTATCAGTGCAGAGCCCCATGTGGGGCTTGAGCTCACAAACTGTGAGTTCATGACCTGAGCCGAAATCAAGAGTCAGACACTTAACCAACTGAGCCACCCAGCCCCCCACTTTCTTTGACAGTTATCTAAAAAGTAGTAAACAGGCAGTATGTGAGTAAAGAGTACATTTATGTAGACCTGGAAATTGGAAAGTGAATTTACATCCAGTATTCTCATGTCTTTCATTGTAATTCTTTCTTTTTTTCAAATTTTTAAAGTTTTTATTTAAATTCCAATTAGTGGGGCTCCTGGGTGGTTCAGTCGGTTGAGCGTCCAACTTCAGCTCAGGTCATGATCTCACGGTTCGTGGGTTCGAGCCCCGTGTCGGGCTCTGTGCTGACCACTAGCTCAGAGCCTGGAGCCTGCTTCAGATTCTGTGTCTCTTTCTCTCTCTGCCCCTCCCCTGTTCACACTCTGTCTCTCTCTGTCTCTCAAAAATAAATAAATAAACAAACAAATAAATAAATAATCCAATTAGTTAACATACAGTGTAATATTAGTTTCAGGTGTACCATTTAGTGATTCAACACTTATATACAACACCCAGTGCTCATCACCACAAGTGCACTCCTTAATCCCCATCACCTATTTAACCTATCCCCCACCCACCTCCCCTCTGGTAACCATCAGTTAGTTCTCTACAGTTAAGAGTCTGTTTGTTGGTTTGCCTTTCTTTTTTTTACCCCCATGATTGTTTGTTTTCTTTCTTAAATTCCACATATGAGTGAACTGGTATTTGTCTTTTTCTGACGGACTTATTTCACTTAGCATAATACTCTCTAACTCCATCCATGTCGTTGCAAATAGCAAGATTTCATTTTTTATGGCTGAGTAATATTGCATTGCATATATATATCACATCTTCTTTATCGATTGATCAGTCAGTGGACATTTGGGCTGTGTCCATAATTTGGCTGTTGTAGATAATGCTGCTATAAACATTAGGGTGCGTATATCCCCTTGAATTAGTATTTTTGTATTCTTTGGGTAAATACCTAGTAGTACAATTGCTGGATCATAAGATAGTTCTATTTTTAACTTTTTGAGGAATCCCCATACTGTTTTCCAGAGTGGCTGCACCAGTTTGCATTCCCACCAGTAGTGTAAGAGGGTTGCTCTTTCTTTGCAGCCTCACCAACACCTGTTGTTTCTTGTGTTGTTAATTTTAGTCATTCTGACAGGTGTGAGGTATTACCTCATTGTAGTTTTGATTTTATTTCCCTGAAGATTGATAAGTGATGCTGAGCATCTTTTCATGTGTCTGTTGGTCATCTGTATGTCTTCTTTGGAAAAATACCTATTCATGTCTTCTACCCATTTTTTAATTTTACATCTGTTAGGAAATTTATACCTGGTGTGTTTGAAGTACTGAATGATTTTTTTTATCCCTGGAAAGCCTTTTCTATATCCCTAGCCCTTTTTCTGTGCTCCTGTACATTGCTCTATTACATTCAGTACTCAATTATATTATAAATGATGTCTATATCTCTAGTCTGTGAACACCTTTAGGTCAGGAACCATAGGAGATAACTGCAGCAAAGTGGCGAAGGGTACAGGCTCTAGAGTTAAGGCACCTGGGTTCTAATCCTGCCTCTACCACTTACTAGCCTTATAAACCTGAGAAAGTTGTGTCACCTCTCTGTGCCTCATTTCTAAAATGGAATGATGATAAATGGGACCTATTTATAGGGTGTTGTGAAGATTCTGAATAATTATAACACATATTAAGTGCTTTGAATAGTACCCAACATATAATCAATCACCACTCAAAAATGTTAGCGATTGTAGTTCTTAGCCATTCAGCAGCACAGACTCTTCACTGGGGGTGCTCTAAATTTTGAACAATGTGTAATAAACACATTAACATTACAGTGACACCGGTCAGGTGAAATTTAGGATCAAGCAGGCTGTTATGTGATGTCTGGAGCAGGATACAACTTGTTCTAAGTAAGAAATCAGAAACAGTATGTCAAGTTAACACCAAGGAAAGATGGCACTTACTAGAACAAGTGAGAACTTTGCCTCACAGATATATTAAGAATGTAAGAATGTGGGGCGCCTGGGTGGCTCAGTGGGCTAAGTGTCTGACTCTTCATCTCAGCTCACTCAGGTCTTGATCTCAGGGTCGTCAGTTCAAGCCCCACATTGCACTTGTGCTAAAAAGAATGTAAGAATGTGTTAACAATCAGAAAATGATTCTACTTAAATAGCCGCACAGGACTGAAGGGCAACCAAGTGACTAGTGTGACAATTATGGAGATTCTTAGGGACTCTGTGAGACATTATACCATAGGAATAATTGTGTTAACTTGTGTAGTGATCTCCTGAATCTTTTAATCTCTTCAAAATGTGAATGCAAAAAGGTGAGCATTACTAATCCTACATGAGGCTGTATTTCAGTAAACACATATTGAATGAGCCAATTTTTAAAAAGAAACTATCAGTATTATTATTCTTAGTGTCTTCAGAAGAAGAAAACACTATAATGAGCACATAGAAAGTCTACAATTAAATGCTTTTGGGCAAATGAAGTTATATCTACATTGTTCATGATCTGAGTGAGGATTGCTAATTCCGTTATTACATTTAACCAATTATTTACATGTACTGAGGATTACTTAGTTTTCATAGCAACCTTAATCTTTCATTTCATGGATTTTGATATGTTTAAATATATAGCTTTGTTAAATGTTTTTGCATTTAATGTATTTGCATTAATCTAATCTACTTATATTAAATCTAATTGCATTCTGACTTCCTGGGATGAATATTTAGTCATTAAACAAAAGGAACATTTTTCAAATAATTATTCATAGTGTCTAAGTAATCTAAGCACTGTAGTTATTTTAATTCAAAATATAGTTTCTTTGCTTTCTAAAAGTACATCGTAAATACAAGTTCTGATGTTATCTGAATTTAAACAATTGAATTTATGAAGTATGTTTTCTCTTGAAGAATATGACAATAATGTTCCAATGCCCGGAGCTTTTATCAAAAACATTGGTTGGTTAGATTTTTTTAAAGCTTATTTATTTATTTTGAGAGAGAGAGAGAGAGAGAGAGAGAGAGGGATGGGCAGAGAGAGAGGGAGAGAGAGAATCCCAAGCAAGCTCCACATTGTCAGCGCTGAGCCCAGCGCAAGGCTCGATCTCATGAACCATGAGATCACAACCTGAGCAGAGATCAAGAGTCAAACGCTTAACCAACTGAGCCACCCAAGTGCCCCGATTCGTTAGATTTTCAGTCATTTCTTTAATAAAAACAAAGCCAGAAGGAAAGGGCTATTTTCCTTTGTGCTTTAGGATAGAGGTAAGACCTGGATGCCTGTGTTGTTAGTGTTGAAACTCAGGTTCTGTTGCCTTGGATATTCTCTGTGTGAAGTCTATGAAGGATTTCACTTGAGCCCAAGGAGCTTTTTACACTTGTGCATTTAATTTTGGCACAGCCCTATACATCAGATTTATTGAGATATGTTCCGTATACCATAAAATTTACCTGTTTAAAGTATACAAGTATAGGGACGCCTCGGTGGCTCAGTTGGTTGGGCGGCCGACTTCAGCTCAGGTCGTGATCTCGCAGTCTGTGGGTTCAAGCCCCGCGTCGGGCTCTGTGCTGACAGCTCAGAGCGTGGAGCCTGCTTCCGATTATGTGTCTCCCTCTCTCTGCCCCTCCTCTGCTTGCTCTCTGTCTGTCTCTGTCTCTCAAAAATAATAAGCATTAAAAAAAATAATAATAAAATAAAATCAAGTATACAAGTCAGTGAGTTTTTAATATATTCACAGAAATGTGCAACTATCATGACAGTCTAATTTTGGAATATGTCCATCACCCCAAAAAGAAACTCCATACCTATTAGCAGTCATTCTCATTCCCCTGACCCCACTCTTCCTCCCCAGCCAGCCCTAAGTAATCACTAACCTACATTTTGTCTAAGAGTTTCATTCCTTTTTATTGCCAAATAATATTCCACTACATGAATATACCACAGTATCAATTAGTTGATGGATATTTGATTATTTCCACTTTTTGACTCTTGGAAAAATACTACTTACATATATTCATGTACAAGTTTTTGTGCCATTTCCATTTTAAACTTTCTTTTAATGTGGGATGTGTTTTTATATTTTATTTTAAGATATGGAGTAGAATTTCCTAGATACAGTTTTAACTTAGTATGAGTATAACCTATATCACCCAATGATCTAAATACATTTTGCAAAACTAGTAGGTAACTCACCATTTAGTAGTCTCTCCTTTGTCTTTTAGATTCACTTAGAAACTGAGTGGGGCGCCTGGGTGGCTCAGTCAGTTAAGCGCCTGACTTCGGCTCAGGTCATGATCTCGTGGTTCATGGGTTTGAGCCCCGCGTCGGGCTCTATGCTGACAGCTAGCTCAGAGCCTGGAGCCTGTCTTCAGATTCTGTATATTCCTTTCTCTCTGACGCTCCCCTGTTTATGCTGTCTCTCTTTGTCTCTCAAAAATAAAAATAAAAAATAAAAAATTTTAAAAAACATTAAAAAAAAAACTGAGTGATTGAAATGCCCTGTTTGCTTTCATCACTCTCTGTGTTGGATTCCATTTCAAAGGACTCTGTTTGGAGTTTGATATTTCATATCCTGAGCTAGAATTGGAAAAGAATGGCTTCTTGTGAATCCATTTACGGTTGGTTGGCTATTTGGGGGCATGAAAAGCTGCATGACAACATTAGATCATATCCTCTGTTTTATTATTTTTAATCTTACATATTCTTGTTTCATTTTTGTTCAGAGTGAAACTCTGAAAGAATCTATAGACTTGGAATGCTACATAGCTTCTGGCATATAGAATTTAATTTCTGTGTTGACATTAACCTCAAAGACCCATCATCGATTGTACAGATGAAGTGAATGTACCCAGTAACTCAAGCTGAACTTGGACAGTCATTAAGAAAGTACTTCAGAGAATGTGATTAATAGTAGGAATATTTAAGTGTGTTATTCACATTGTCTTCTGGCCTTTGACTCAATTCGGGATCTGTGGGTTTATTTATTAGAAATAGGATCCCATAATCAAATCAGTGCTAGATTTCTGGGGACTTAATAAGTACTCTTTATTAAAATAAACTCTTTTTGCAAATTATGAGAACTAGTCTGTCTGCCTTCCAGAAACATGAGGTTCAGTCAGATATGTTTGGTTACAGGAATACTAGTTTATTGGAATCAACATGAATATAGAGGAAAAAACTGATTTAAGATTTGGCCGTTTCACAGAATTAGATCAGGTTGACCTTACAAGCCTACAAGCTGAAGGATTTTTAGTTCATTAAAGATAGAATTATCTAGCTTGAACTTTATAAAACATCTATTTCTTTCAAATAAAAAATAAAAGTATTTAGGTAAAGCTTTTTATTTAAAAGCATGGTAGATACCTTCATTTTTTGTAAACCTTGTGAAAACTTCAATCTTGACAGGAACCTAGACTTAGGAGCATATCACTTGACTTAATTGTGTTTTGATTGTTAAGTGTCACAGTTTTTCGCTCAACAAAATACGATGAAGAATAGTTATAATTTCCTTGGTTTCTGCCAAATTTTGGATAGGCCAAATTCATTATTTGTGGTTTATCTTCTTAAAAGTAGGGCCATGTCTTATACTACTTTGGTGGCTACAAGAAATCCCAAAGAGTGCTGGGAATTAAGCAGGTACTTAGGGTTTGTTTTAAGATCTGTTTCTTTCACTTGCATTTTACACCAATGGCCTGGTAGAAAGTTTTTAAAAAGGAGCTATCCTTAGCTTGTCTAGGTGTTCCTAGATAATACATTCCTAAAGGCTTGGTGAAAACATCACCCCTTTTGCTCAAGCTTTTTCTTGTCCATCTAAACCAAACCTTCTGCAAAATTAAGTCTGCCCATTTCTTCTCCTTCCAGTGTGTTATATACTGCTCTTATAGCTTTCATGACATTGTTTGATAATTATTTATTTTCTAGTCTGTCTTCTGTCAAGATGGCCAAGGTTAAAGATTGTATGGTAACCTTAACACTAAATAAGCACAATCTTGATAACAGAGATAGAGCTAAAGTTTTAGTATTTCTAATTCTTTGGGGGCACCTAGCTGGCTCAGTAGAGTATGTGACTCCTCATCTCGGGGTTGTGAGTTCGAGCCCCATGTTGGGTGTGGAACCTCCTTAAAAACAAAATTCTGATCCTTTGGCTGAATGTTTTAATTTTTCTCTTTTGTTGCTCATATTTTCTAAAAGATAGTCTCTCTCTCTCTCTCTCTCTCTCTCTCTCTCTCTCTCTCACTCTCTCTCTCTCTCTCTCTCTCTCTCTCTCAAGTAGGCTTCATGCCCAGCCCAGAGCCCAACATGGGACTTGAACTTACAACCCTGAGATCAAGACCTGAGCTGAGATCAACAGTTGGAAGTTTAAGTGACTGAGCTACCCAGACACCCCTAAAAGATAGTTTCTTAAGCTTTTAACTTTTTTTTTAACTTTTAACTTAAGATCACAGTTCTAATATAATAAAACTCTGCTTTCTCTTTGGGTAATGAATGAATGAACTGCAGAGAACTGGAGACAAAAATCTAAAAGCCTGGATAATATAGATTGTGGTTCACATAGCATCCATCAGAATCGCCTGAAGGGCTTATTAAAACATGGATTCTTGGGCCCCACCTCTAGAATTTCTGATTCAATAGATCTGGGATGAGGACATAAGAATTTGTATGTCTAAGAAGTTCCCAAGGTAATGCTAGTGTGGTTGGTCCAGGGACCACACTTTGAGAACCACTGATATAGGTTACAGATTCTAACTAAACTATCTGAAAGACCTCCAGTATATTGAAATAGGATCTGTTCCTGATCTCCCAAGGATCTGTTCCTGATCTCCCCACCTAGCCCTCGCTTTATGGTCTTCGGGGGAAAAAAGTACTCAATGACTGCAAACTCTACACAGAGCACAGTTAAGTTGTTGATGAGCAAACTTTGGGGCCCACAGGAGGGTACAGGGGTTTTCTAAGGAAAAGGAGTTTTCTAAGATTGGTTGCTCTCTTTTGGTGTCTCATCATATGCAATTGTAAGAGTATATGATGAGCATACAGTAAGAACTTGTTGACTGATGAAACTGGTTTAGAACTCTAATCTTATGGTTTGAGGCCAGAGGCCTCAACCATCTATAAAATGCTTCTTTTCACTTTTACTTCTATATTGGTTTGAATCCAAATAATTTTAATGAAGAAGATATTTTAAATGTAATTATTAAGGGAGTGCCTGAGTGGCTCTGTCAGTTGAGTGTCTGACTCTTGATTTCAGCCCAGGTCATTATCTCACGGTTCATGAATTCGAGCCCTGCATTGCACAGAGCCGGACACAGGGCTCGTACCCACAAAGCCATGAGACCATGACCTGAGTCGAAACCTGATGCTTAACTGACTGAGTTAAGTTACTGACTGAGTCACCCAGGCGCCCCTCGTAAATTGTGTGTTTTTTTTTAAGTTTTTTTATTTATTTAAGTAATTTCTACACCCTATGTAGGACTCTAACTCATGACCCCAAGATCAAGAGTCACTTGCTCTTTTGACTGAGCCAGCCAGGCGCCCTGACCCATAAATTGTTTTTAAGATCCTAAATTAAGCTAGGATCGCCTAGCTTTTAAGATCCTAAATTAAGCTAAGGGGGTGCCTGGGTAGCTCAGTTGTTAACTGTCTGACTTAGCTCAGGTCATAATCTTGCAGTCATGAGTTCGAGCCCTGCGTCAGGCTCTGTGCTGACAGCCTGGAACCTGCTTCAGATTCTGTGTCTCCCTCTCTCTCTGCCCCTCCCCTGCTTATAGTCAGTCAGTCTCTCTCTCTCTTAAAAATAAATAAAATACTAAAAAAAAATCCTACATTATGGTCTGTACTGTCAAAGAGTGTTTTTTCATTCAGTACATGTTTGTTGTATGTTAACTATGTATTGGTCAAGCTCTGGAGTTTCAAATAATACACACTGTGCATTTCAAATGTGGGGCCCCTGGGTGGCTCACTTGGTTAAGTGTTCAACTCTTGGTTTCTGCTTAGGTCATGATTTCAGGATTCGTGAGATTGAGCCCCACCTCCACTGTCAGCATGGAGCCTGCTTGGGACTCTGTCTCTCTCTCTCCCCTTCCCCCCGCTCATGCGCTCTCTTCCTCTCTCTCTCTCTCTCTCTCTCTCTCTCTCTCTCAAATAAACTTAAAATAATGCACACTGTTACACACAGTATATAATTTTCTGGCTGGGGATATTTTTGCACCATAATTATTTTAAATTAATAATTCATGAATGTTGTAAATAAGATTATTTGGAAACATCATCAGATATTCTGGGGGAAAAAACAGGTTAACTAGCTGTTATTTCTAACTGGAAGGAAAATAACCACTACCGTATGACTTCCTAAGTAGATATGTCATACAGTCAAGTTCTTACCTGATTGTGATGTGGTTTCAAAAGAAATTTATAATCAAATGGAGCCAGTAATTGTACCTTTGTATTACTCCATGATTTTAGAGGAAAAAGATATTTTAAATGAAGGCTTACCATGTATGTTGTGTATTTTTTCTAAGTCCATCAGGGAAATCATCTTTAAAAGTCTCTTCCATTGATGAATTTATGATCTAGTCAGGTTGAGAATGTGAACCGTATGTACAGGAAACCACAGTGCAAACAAAAATCAAATTATCACCCAGAACAAGTCTTTGTTTTACATTGTATAAACCATCTGTGAAGTAAAAGAGTGTTCGAAGTGAAGTAGAATTGGTGAGATCATCATTTATTTACACAGTTGTCGACAGTATGAGGGCAAACTAGTTGAAATTTTGCTGGACTAGTGAAAGTTTAGGTTAAGCTATTCCTTCTTGTAACTTGTTAACTATTGGACTGACCTACAGCTTAAAGTTAGTCTTGCTACTGACTCTAAAGCTTTTTCAGAGAAGATTCCATAAATGAGTAACCAAGGTTTCATCCTCTCCGCCTCCCAGAGAATTACATAGAAGCAAAATGTTGAGCCAGAAAGCTTCTCTCATAGCTATTTTTTTCTGAATAAGTTGAAAACCATGCTCTTAGATTTGTCAGTATGATTTCTTAAATAATTAAGAGAGAGAAAGATTGGGGGGGGCAGCTGCTCCTTATTATTAGGCTTAATCTGAGTTAGATTTGGTAGACTTTAAAAAATACATAATCTGCTTTTGATTGTTTGGTCACGTGTAATTTGTTGCTCATCCAAGGAATTTAACAATGGAAATAAACATTCATTACATGAAAAGTCACCTCCTTTCTAAAGTGTTCCCTGTCCATCCATTTCCAAGCCCTCTGCAGAATTAATTATCTCTGTTCCCTGGCCTACTCTTCATTGTATTGTGATATGTGGTGATAATGAGAAAAGGCTGTATTTCCAGAGAAACGTTTAGTGAGGTTTTCTTTTTATGGTGGAGATCTTCCAAGCATATAGTAACTAAAGTAGAGAGAATGCTGCAATGAACCCACATACCCATCCCTACTACCTTCAGTAATTGTCAACTTTCTACCATTCTTGTTTTATCTCTACATCCTTATATCACACTGTTGTGTTCCTGTTGTGGCTGGAGCAAAGTAAATCCTACGGAGAAGTCTTTTTTCTTTTATTTCCTTTTTTTTTTTTTTTTAGAGAAGACCTTTTCTTTTAAAAAAAAAAAAAAACACCATTATTTCACCAAAGAAAATAAAATAATAATTCCTTAGTAACATCTACAGTTCATGTCCAGTTTGGCTCAAAATTGTGTCTTTTAAAATTAGTTTGTATGAACCAGGATCTCAGTAGGATCCCACACATCGTGTTTGGTTGATATGAATCCTCAGTTTCTTAATCTTCTCTATAACTACCCTCCCACCTTCCTCTAAGTTTTCTCCCCATGCTATTTAATTATTGAAGAGAACTGAATTTGTCCTTCAGGATATCCCACATTTTTTTTCCTGTTTTTTTGTGGGTCTTTCTTTGTTTTTTTAAATCCTCTGTCCCACATTTTAAATTTTGATGATTTTATCCTGGTGGTAGCATTCCACATGTACCTCTTTTCCCTGTATTTCCTATAATCTGATAAAGTTAGAGAATAAATTGAGTTTGGATTCAGTCTTTTTGGCAAGAATGCATCCAGGTGGTACTGTGTGCTTGCTACTGCTTCACATCAGGAAACACATGACCTCCATTTGTGCTAGTTTCAGTGAAGATTAGTGGATTTAGTTGGTATCAGTCTGATCCTTTTTATAATGATGATGATTCTAATAAATAACCAACTATTTGGTTTCCCTGAAACACAGTCCAAATAGGAATGGCAGGAAAAATGCTAGATTTTCCCCTGCTTTTACTTATTTTTTTAAATGTTTAAGGGGTACCTCGGTGGCTCAGTCACTTGAGTGTCTGACTTTGGCTCAGGTCATGATCTCATGGATTGTAGGTTTATGAGTTCAAGCTGCACAACGGGCTCACTGCTCTCAGTGCAGAGCCTGCTTCAGATCCTCTGTCGCCCTCTCTCTGCCCCTCCCTTGCTCATACTCTCTCTCTCAAAATGAATAAACAGTAAAAAAATTTATTTATTTATTTTGAAAGAGAGAGCGTGAGCAGGGGAAGGGTAGAGAGTAGGGAAACAAAGAATTCCAAGCAGGCTCCATGCTGTCAGCACTGAGCCTGACACAGGGCTCAATCCCACAAATTGTGAGATCATTACCTGAGCCTAAATCAAAAGTTGGACGCCCAACTTATTGAGCCACCCAGGAACCCATCTCCTTTTATTTATCAATTTTCAGAACATGAAAAGAGTTGAAGTGACTGAGCACTTTTAAAAATTATTATGGATGTTTATATTTGATGTGTTTCAGTCTACTATAATCATTATTCTTTTTGACATTCAAAACTGTCCCACCTTTGCTTAGTGGATGCCCTTCAGGTTGCCTCTTGTGTCATTTGACATGATCCTTGTGATCTTTGGTAATTTTCTTGCTTTCATCATGTCAGGTTAGCCCTGGTTCATTTACTTCTTCATTCTTCAGACTTGGAATCGCATTCATTTCTCCAAGGAACCTCAGTCCCTTTTAGTAGAAATCTAAGTACTAATAGTACGCATTGTTACTGGGCTATCATTACTTCTAGGCGTTTTCCATGGACAGGCTTGGTAAATAATTTTTTGGTTTGGTTTGGTTTTTTAAGAGAGAAAAGGAAATTATGTTCCTACCAATATGCCCAATTCAAATTAAAGATGTTAAAGGGTTTTTATTTAATGTATTTGATTTTATAATATCTTTCTTCTCTTAGAGATGCTGAAAGCCTTGTTTCCTAATAACATAATTATTTGCTTCAACTCACAGTAAAACTAGCATCAAAAGAATTAACTACATGTAAGGAGACTGCTGGGTGCTGTTTAAGTTTTCTCTGCTTCTTTTATATCCTTAGGATATATACTCATGGGGGTGTATAGTCAGAATGTCTTTTTTTTTTAAGTTTATTTATTTATCTTAGAGAGAGTGAGAGAGAGCGCACATGCATGTGAGCAGGGTAGGGGCAGAGAGAGAGGGATTGAGAATACCAAGCAGGCTCCGTGCCATCAGCACAGAGCCCAATGCAGGGCTTGATCTCACGGCATGAGATCATGACCTGAGCCAAAACCGAAAGTCAGACCCTCAACTGGCTGAGCCACCCAGGCATCCCAGAATGTCTTTTAAAATTAGTTAATTATGGTGGAATTAAAATCAATTTTAAAAAATAATAATAAAATAATTTAAACTTCTGTACTGGTGGTTATGCAAACTTTATAGATTCAAGTTATTTTGTTTATTTCAATTTTTAGAGATTGCCTTTTTCTAATTAATTTTGTTTTTCAATGTATAAAATATTTATATGGTGTCCCAAAAAATGAACGTATGAAATAAGTTCATTCCTCCTCTCATTTCCATCCCCGAGATAACTGTCTTTATTAGTAAAAATTAATACCAAACCTGATCGGTCCATAGTTTCTTTTGAAAATATAAGTAAATATGAGGCTCCTGGGAGGCTCAGTCAGTTAAGTGTCCGACTCTTGATTGCATCTGAGGTCATGATCTCTGTGCTGGGTGTGGAGACTGCTTGGGATTCTTTCTCTTTCTGTCTACCATTCCCCCACTCAATCTCACTGCTCCCCTCTCTCTTTCTCTCAAAAAAAAAAAATTAAAAGTGTAAGTAAATATGCATATGTATTTTCCCCTTTTCCTAATTTTCCACATAAGGTACTATGTTATATATAGTCTTCTGCACATTGCTTTTTTTCCCCACTTAACAATATGTCCTGAAGATCTCCCAGTAACAATATATAGGTATCTTCTTTATTCCTTTTTATAGCTGAACAGTACTCTATAAAGAGGAGTCCTCTCCATAAAGGTAGACATTTGGGTTGTTTCCAATCTTCAGTTATTACAAATTGTGCTGAAATGAACAGACATGTGAATACCCTATGTAATATTTCTGCTGATGTATCTTTAGGATAGTTTCCTAGAAGTGGAATTGCTGGGTCAAAGGGTAAAATGTATATGTAGTTTTACTAGAAAAAAATTCTTGTACACAGTGTTTAAGAATTGAAAAGTAAGCAGAATTCCTTTTTCCTCATATATGAATAAATTATTTCAATAGATAGATAGTTGGCCTCCTCCTGTGTGCCTGGTATTGTTCTAATTGATGGGGATACAGCAGGAGTTTCTACAGAACTTCACGGAGCATGAAGTTAAATAAAGTTAATTGCAGATTTGGGGTAAGTGCTATGAAAGAAGTAAATGGGTTGATATGAAAGAGTAGACTAAGAGGATTCACTTTGGATAGGGTAGTCAGGGAAGGCCTTTCTGAAAAGGTGACATTTGAGCTGAGACATGAAGGATAAAAATGATTAATGCCATTTATTGACTTCCCTACTATATTTTCGGATTTTTCAGACTTTTGCAAAGTCTACTTTATAATTCCTATTATACAGAGAAGAAAACTGATGCTCAGAAAAGTAAATTACTTGCTCAAGACCTTGAAACTTAGAAATAGGGGATGGGATTTGGATCAAATCTAGGCCTAATTCCAAAGCCAGATAAGATAAACCTTTTTTACTGCATTGCCTCTCTTAGCCAGAAAGAAAGCAGTGAATACTGAGTTAATACAGTAAATGGCTTAGACTCTTGTTTTAACCTGGCAGAAAGACAGCGTTTTGCTTTTTTCTTTTAAAAAAGCATTGTTCACATTTATTACTGAATGATTACAATTTTAGAATATGTAGACTCATTTTATTTGGGAATATTTGTTATATAAGAAAATAGAGACCTTCTTGTCCAAGCTAAAATTTCCATATCTGTTTTTATTGCTTTCAATTTAATGATGGTTCTATGTTTAAAATACCATCTCAAAAATAGCCCCCAGATATTTCTAGCCTATTAAAACGATGTGCCTTCTAAGTATCCTATTTATTTATTTTATAAATATTTGTTAAAATTTATATAAAAGGTACTTAAAAAATTTTTTTTAATTTTTATTTTTGAGAGAGAAAGACCGATTGTGAGTGGGGAAGGGGCAGAGATGGGGGAGACAGAATCTGAAGCAGGCTCCAGGCTGAGCTGTCAGCACAGAGCCCAACGCGGGGCTCGAACTCGGGAAGCGGGAGATCATGACCTGAGCCGAAGTCAGACGCTTAACCAAAAGTGTCTGTTTAACTTTAGTAAATGAAATAACCAAATTGTTCAAGGTTCTATAAAAAGAATAACCATAAAATTCATCTTGGGGAGAAATTTTTTTCTTGTACGAGCACTTATTAAGCACATAAAAGTATTATTTTAAGTATTAAAACAACCAGTCAGGTCGGTACTGATCCTCATTTTCTAGATGAAGGAACTGAGAGAAGCTACATAATTTACTTGAGATCACCTTCTAATAAGTGATAGGATTTAAACCTAAAGTTCAAATCCTATGCAGTCATTGGTTTTGTATCATAAGTATTAAAAGGTCATCTCCAACAATAAGAAAGTTGGGAACTAATATTATATTCTTCCTTGTTGGTGAGTTAAGTCCATGTTATTGTCCAATGAACCACGCGTGAAGATTCGACATTTTCCTTTAGTGTCTTAAACTAGAACTAGCTGCAGTTAAAATGCAGATTCTAATTTTACAAACAAGGCCACCTCTAACAATACTAAAACGAAATGATATTATTTCCTGGCTTAAAGAAAAATTCTCCAGCAAATATAGGAATGCTGTGGCATGAAGACAGCATCTTAAATCTCTATGCAAGTCATACAAAGTGTTATTGCGATGAAAAAATAGTGGCGTGAATAATACCTGCTCACAGCCCAAGACACTTGATGTATCTTGGGCCTCAGTGTTTGCTGGATTTTGTAATTTCATGAGCAAGATTTGTATTTTTTTAAAGTTCTATATTTCTGTGTATTCCACTCGATGTCAAATCTGTATTCTTAGATTGTAGGGTTCCATTAAAAAAAATAAATAATCTCAGCTCCTCCTCCCTCCACTCCCCCTCCCCCCCACACTCATTTTGTATAATATGGTAATGATATCACCGTAGCAGTAATTACGGGTCATCTTCATTTCTTTCATCTCTGCCTGTTCTGATGGCTTCATTCCTTTGACGGAAAAGATTTGGCTCTGGGTGCTATGATTATTTTGTTAAGCGTTATTCGAATAGACAGGAGTGAGAGAAATTAATCAATCCAAATGCAATTAGCATCATGTTTAACCCAGTGATGGACGTCTCAAGGTGAAACAGCTAGGGGAGTTTCAGACATTATTATTCAATCCAATGGTTCTTATCTAAATTATAATCAAGAGAGGTTTTTATTGGCTTCTCAGTGTGAAGATGTAACTCTTTCCCTGCCCTGGGGGTCAAGAAGACTGGGCCTTCATCCTCTGTAGACTTTAGTTACTGCCAGAACCTGAAGTGGGGATGTTCCAAGCAGAAAGTTGTCTTAATGTCCAAGTCATTTGAAATTTATCTATACTGTGATCTTGGTCTGATTTTCCTGAGAGTGGGAGTATAGCCTATGGATGAACTATCTAACTTGAGGCAAAATATTTTGTGTACTGATTAAGTGACTTTGACTAATTGTTGTTTTATCTTAACCTTACATGATAGATTTATTGCTCTCCTCATTTTATGGATGAGGAAATTAAGACTGTGAAGCTGCTAGCCTTTGGTCATAGTAAGTGTTTCACCACGATGTATTACTATGGATGCCCTAAAGCATGAATGTTCTGCACAAATTTATAAGTGTTTAGTAAAAGTTCTCACCCAAAGAGCATTAATCCATTGCTTTGGTCTCATTGCCTTTCATTCATTTGAGTTTTACCCTTGAAAAGGGAACCAAACGAAACTATGAAGTAGGCCTCTGAAGCCCTCTGAAAAGGAAACAAAATACAAACAAGAACTTGTTAGCTCTCATTCCTGGACACAAATCTTTGGGGTTTTTTTATTGTTATTTTGGCTTGTTTGTTTTGTAAGGAGAAGGATGATGAGGATTGAATATTTGAAATCTGGTCTTGTTTTGCTCTTAAAAGAGGGTAGGGCAAGGAGAGTTGATGGAGAAACACAGGCTTTCACCTGAACACAACATTTTTCAAGTGCCTGACAATTAAGATTCTTCTACTTCTGCTTTCAATCTTCAGGCATCATGGCTGACACTTCCCATATTTTATGTTCCTGCTTGATGTTTTATATTCTGAGAATAAATCTGTTGGCTGGATATTTCTGTCCTTTTTTTCTTTTTTTTGTCCTGAAAAGCCATTAAAATTATTTTTCATATTGAAACTGTCCAAATTTGTTTACCTGTACATTGAGTACTGGTTTTTCTTTTTTATATTATATCTTGGATAAAACATTCTCTAGAAATTGGCCTTACTGTGAATTGGGGGGAGGGGGAGAATGTCTGATGTAAAATTATCTTTCTCTGAATTCCCTGGAGGGAACATTCTTCTTACCCATCCTACCTTTTTGGAAGAAAAAGTCCTGTTAGAGAGACAAGACACCCAATAGAAAGAGAATCTGGAAAGGGTGCCCAAAAAAGGCTTTTTTGAGAATTCTCGGGATGGAGATTTTCACAGGCAGTGAGTTTGGTTACAGATGTGGCATCCAGACTATTCTTTTCTCAGGTATATATTCCAGTCTCCTTTTTGAAATGCTTATGCCCAAAGAACTTTAGGCAAAAGCCTCAAGGCTGTTCTGCTTATGTTCAAATGCTCCTTCTATATATTTTAGAGAAAGTGAGATTTCTACTAAAGACTCCTACTTGTGAACTCTACCATGAGTTGACTGAGAATGTTCAGCAGACCTTATTACAATTACACCACCTTCTTAGGGCCACCGAGTGTCTAAATGAGGCTCCAAGAGACCCCTCCTCATCCATGACCCCATACTCAGTTCATAGCACCTTCCGTTCTTGACAATGGCACCAGCACCAGCTGCTATTGTATTAGAGGCATTAAAAAGTGCTTAGTCTTTGACTTGAATTATCGATCACTTACTGGTACGTTTTGTGCGGGCATCCAAACTGAAGCCTGGTGAAGAATCTCCGTCTGGTAGACTGCCCTGAGACTGCTCTGCTGTGTACCGGCTGTATCCCAGCGCCCAGAAAAACTGTCCACATTCCTGTGAGAGAGAAATCAGAATTCTAAATTCCATTGGTTTCCTTTTATTCCCCTCTAATGCATCAAAATAACTATCCTCTGAACAACTAGCTCCATCTCAAAGGCCACTTTTGATTTTTTTGAATCTTCCCTCTAATATCTAGTGCATGGTGGTCACTTCATGTGACTGACTTCACTATCCTTCCTCCCCCTTCATGCTTCTCTCTCCCGCACAGCATGCAGTGATGACTTGGCGATCCCTCTTGTCATAGTTATTAGAATGCATTCGAGGTTTCAAGGGCGAAAAAAGTAATTTTTAAAAGAGTCAAAACCGTAAGTCTAACAAATGGCATCGTTTCTGTGAAGCATCTTTCTATGAAGCTAACTACATAAATAGCTTTTTAGCACACTGATTGAAACTAAACTAGGATTTTATGTGTTCAACTTTGCTGGCAGAAACTGCTGGTATAGTTAGGGAAGGTAGCTGCCTCTAACTAGTACCCAGCATTACTCCAGCAGGTTTGAGCCTCCAAAGTATGCGTGTTACACAGAAGCAAGCCATTCATGTTTCCTTTTTTTTTTTTGCATTTGAGATCTTTTAAAAAATAAAGTTTGACCTCCTTTTGCCACTCACGAGACTGCCTGAACACTGGTTCAGCGCGGACCTGGGACCTCTTGTGAAGTGGCAGCTGAGGAGCTCCAGCACTAACCTTGGCCAGCGAAAACCCACAGAAGGAAGAGTCCAGACGAAAAACGATAGTCATAGTAACTTGACGGTGTCAGGGCAGGATTGTTCTGTGGTGCAATTTAATAGGTGCACGCCACTGAGTAAAGTAATGAAGGCCAATTGTGCACAACAGGGTTTATCAGTGAGGTGGTTCAGATACCAGTTTGATGGGCAACCAGTTCACCAAAGAGACACACCTGCACAGTTGGAAGTGGAGTTTGAAGATAACATTCCAACAGCAGGCTCCACCGCCTCCCGACCACTGCAGTGTGATTCCTCTGTTCTTCCACTTTCCACTTCCTCATTCTTTCATTGTACATCAGTTTACTGGTGTATGTACACAAGCATGTGGCCTTTTTTAAAAAACTAAATGACCTTTACTGTGTTTTGATCAACATTGAATGGATATGCAATGGGGTGAAGTACTGGTTCAGTGAAAATATTTCCTTTCCCCATTAGTGGCATGCTCATTCAGCTCTTATTAGCTTGTATTTCAGTAAATTATTTTGCTCTCGCTTTAACAACAACAAAAAAATCATTGCATACGTTGTTCATTTGGAGAATTTTAATGTTTTTCATTTGTCATTGTAAAATCAAGGACAGTTGTATAACTTTTTTGTACATAGCTGTTAACCTAGGGCAGTTTGTCTTTAAGTAGAGATAAATTGCTCTAAAAAGAAATGAATCCTAAATAGTTGTCCCATCAAGTGTCTCTTTGCATAAGTAAACTCTTGTTTGAAATGAAAGAAAGACAAAGATAGTTATACAGTAGCTAGCATTTACTAAATGCCTATGTGACCTTTATATTAATTCCACCTGGAACAAATGAGGACCCCAAGGGGGGCCTGGCTGGCTCAGTCGGTAGAGCATGCGACTCTTGATCCTCAGGGTCATGAGTTGAAGCCCCATGTTGGGCATAGAGCTTACTTTAAAAAACAAAAATAAAAAGAGCGAATTTTATTTTTAAAACAAATGAGGAAACCAAAGCTCGGAAAGATGTCTTCAGTGGCTTGCCCGCAGTGGTCAGTGTAGGAGCTGGGGCTTGATTCCAAGCCTGTCTGATGCTAAAAGCCCTGCTCTTTCCACAGTGGTATGCCATTTCCTTTGTTTCCTGCCAGTCAAAATTGAGTCCCTAAAGACAGCCTGTTGTAACTTTTCTCCACCTCACTAATGTTTTTAATTATGTTGAGGCACAGAAATATTTAAAGTAGTTTGCATTGGAATTGAAAACCAAACATTATGAGTTTCTCCCATTTCATTAAAAACTTACTTAATCTTTACATTGTTCTCTACATTAAAGCCGAGCAGAATTTTATCAGGCAATTGCCTCAAAGTTATAATCTGGAAAATCTTTCTGTAATGAAACCCATATGTCATGGGCGAAAGGTGCAAAGCCCTGGCAGAGAGGGTTGGTCTCATGAGAGATTCTGCACCCAATCTCGTTAACCAGGGTGCCTCTGGTAATCCCTCATCCCCTCACTGGTGAGAAATCAATCTGTACCACTGAATCTTTTTCAACCAGCCACCAAGAAAATTTACTGCGGAGAAGGCAGTTTGGGGATAGTCATTGTGGAAAGGGAGCCAGAAGCAAGGCTAACTGTAGATGGAGGAATTGGAGAATCTAAAGAAGAGATTGTATTAAGCCACACACTACCTTCAGAGCAGGCAAGATGCAGTCAGAGCAGGCAGGATGCAGTCCTCCCTTCAGCCCTGACCTCTCTAAGCATACCCAGGTATTTACAGCTGCCATGAACTTGACAGCCCTAGGGAAACTATGAAAGGGGTAATAGAAACTGCATAAACCTGGAAGCTGATTGTAGTTTATCCATTTGCTGTCTTTAAATGTGTACAAGTGGTCTCCTCTCCCACATTCTCTGCAGCCGTTCACACGTTCACCCTATGGTGACAGTCTGTATTGTGACTTTCTCTGTTCATGGTCTGTGCACTGCAATAGAAGGGCCTGTCAATCATGACTTGACATGGAGGTCCTGCTCCTTTTCTGCACAGCATACAGTGTGGTGGCTGGTGATCAGTGCATCCCTCTTGGCATAATTATTGGAATGTGGTAGCAGGGTTGCCTTCCTGTTGAACCTCATCATCCTAGAGAATTAATCCAGAATTAAAAAATAGTTAAGAAACATAATTGACTCTAGGTAAAACTCTAGCAATCTTATTGTTTGATCTAGGATTGTCTTATAACACAGTGTGAGAAAGAACCAGGAGAAGAGAGGAACTAGAAGTGTCAAGCTGGGGAGCACGTACTCTTACCATGGCCATTAATGCAAGAACCGTACCAAGCTGTAACTAGTGGGAGAAGAAGGAATGGAACCAGGCAGGGAAGTAGAAATGTCCTCCTCTCTTCTGCAAGCAAGCCAGAGACCTCTTGAAAGGTTTTTCCCTAAAGAGATTTGAAATCCTTGGTGGAAGTTTTTTAGTAAAATACATTTACATATAAAACCCTGCTGGAAGGGAGGTGCGTGTACGCATGTGAGTGTGCAAGTGTGCGTGTGTGTGTGTGTGTGTGTAAGAGGAATACAGAATAGTAGCAGAAGGCTGTCTTCCTACTCCTAATGGGATTTTGTAGCAGCATGTGCGAGTTTGTTTCAGAAGTCAAAAATGAACAGATGTTGGTATAAATTACCTCTGTGTCTGATGTCTTGCAAATTAAAAGCGCGGTTGGCATCACTAAACAATTTCACTAGGTTTCGGGGGGTGCGGCTAGCGGGCGGTGATTACTATAGCAGGTCGGTAAGAATCTTCACACTGCAGCAAAGCTGGAAGGCAAGGATAAAGAAATGAATAAAATAAAGGGTATGTGAATTAATCAGAGATGTTAACATCTCTGAAAAGAAGTGAACAGGAGGGCTCATGCTCTGAAGCTGCCCCTGACCCACAGCAATTTCTCTGTGCACAAAGAGGGGTTGGTGCTTAGGATGTGATTTATAGGGCACAGCCCTCTTTTAGGGAGCAGCTATGTCACGAATTCGTATATCTCCTATATGGGACTGGCGAGTAGGAAAACTTTCTCCCCTCCCATGTAGAAGATGAGGTCTTTGAATTACTTCTACTTTTACGGTGGTTTCCTGCAGCTCTGTGTACTTAGATTAGGTTGAAGGGGGAGGAATGATTGAGTGGGGAGAGGGTTGTTAAAAAGGATTGGTTAAATTCAAGGAGAGCTTGCCACTAAGAGACTTTGGAATCTGTTTATTTTGCGTTTTAAGTCCTTTTGATCCCTCAAATAGCTTGGGTCTTTTTAAATCTTACGTCTTAAAATATTGATCATTCTCCCATTTTGAGAAAAAAACAGAAAAGAATCGGGGGATGTGAAAGGCAGCAGACAGAAATAATTAGTAAGATCAGTACAGTGCTCCTGGCCCAGGATTTCTGGAGCAAGGCTCTGTTCTACCCAGCAGAGTTTTGTAATACCCATGTCTGGTTTCCAGAGTACCTGCTTCTAACCATGTTGCAGGATCATTTGATTCTGTGTAAAACTCCTTAATAAGCACTGGAGAGTAAGCAGAAAATCCATCCAATAGAAATAAATGATGAGACCCACTCTGGCCAAAAGTATAAGTCAGTTCCTGTAGGATCAGGCTGAGGGAAAAGATTCCAAGAAATGGGATTTTTAACGTTGCTAGCCTCCTTTATCACAGCTCACTCATTCATTCACTCGGGAAACACTGAGTGCAGAAACAGCAGACTTCTCACCCTCCTTTGAAAGGTGGTGTGTTAATGGTGCCATTGATACCAAGCATGTTCACTGCTGAATACCCAAGAGAAAAAGCAAGGCAAGTGGCATTAGTATGCTACTCGTTTTACAGATGTAGAAACTGAGGCTCAGAGGTCTTGCCCAGCCCAAGGTGTCACCCAGCTGCTAAACTCTAGAGCTGGAATGAGTTCAGATCCTGTGTTATCTGAAAGAAATCCATGCTTCCAACCCTGAGCAAGAAAGTACTTGTTAGGACTTCTCTAGGGTAGTTAGTCCTTGCCTACCACCTTATCTCCCCATTAACCTGGCATTACTTCCATCAAAGGAAATTATTTCTCTTGCCAAATAAGTAAGATAAATTTAGGGGGGAAAAATCCCACAGTGTAGAGAATGAAGCACTGAGGGTGATTAACAAACCTTACTGTTTGTCTCTAGAAAGGAAGGAAACTAACATTATTGTGTTCCTACTTGGAATAGTTCTTTTGTATATTATCATTCACCCACCCAACATTTATTTAGCAGATACTAGGTCTAGCTCTGTACTAGTTGCTGGTGATATAAAAAAATAACGGGTGCCTAAGTGGCTCCATCGGTTGAGCATCTGACTCTTGATTTCGGCTCAGGTCATCATCCCATGGTCATGGGATCCAGCCCCGCATTGGACTCTGAGCTGAGCATGGAGCGTATTTAAAATTCTCTCCCTCTGCCTCTCTCCCACTCGCGCACTCTCACTCTCTCTCTAAAAATAAAATAAATAAAAAAGAATAATGGAACAGAGTCTCTGCCCCCAATTCTTAACCTTTAGTGCAAGAAGACAAGTATATAAACAAATACTTGCAAGTCTTACAGTTACTCTGTATGTATAGGGTGTGGTATAAATCCACCAAGGAAGGACTGGTCAGTTTGATATGCGCCATTATTTGTGGGCATGTGACACTTAGCACTGGGGCTTCCATTACTAGGTAAAGGGATTTCCTTTCCCTTTGTGGGAGCTCCAGAATTTGTAAGAGATGAGGAATATATGGACTGCAGTTGCCAGAAGCTTTCCTGTGGTTCCAGAGTTTGTATTGTTTTATTTCTCTGTTGTACAAATAAACCAGGAACTATTAAATGTTGGTAGGGAGGGGGAGTAGAGCCCATTCATCTAGCACCATCTCTGGGCTTGAGTAAAGCAGCAAGGAGGCTAGGGCGAAGGTCCTTCTCATTCTGCAGGTGCCTCTCCAGCCACCTCACTGATTGGCCAGGATGGGGACATACTCTTAGGAGGCCACAGGCACAGCCTGCTGTGTGCCCACTGCATGGTTCCAGAAGACTTCTGGCCTCCACGACCAACCATCAGACACTTTCAGCACTGCTAAATCTATTTAAGAGATCCCAAAAGACAGTTCTGTGGGGATGAGGATGAAGGGGGTATTATAATACGTATACTTTTTGAGGATTTGCTTGACAGAGCTAAACCAGCGGGCTTCTGGAGTGGCCCTTGTAATTGAGAAATGTTTTACTTTCATTTCGAAGCCTCATACGTAGGAAAGTAGCTGTATAAACCCTCTTGTAACTATAGCATTCAAAGATTGATGGTGCTGAAAGTCAGAGAAAGACACATAAACCTTGCCTGGCTATATTAAATATCTAAGGACTGACAATGCCAAGAGAGCGAAGACCAAAGCTCTATAAACCCAACTTTATTACACCATCCACAGATGAACTGCACTGAGGGAATATAAACTCCGTTAATACTACAGCATCCAGGGACTACCACTGCTGGGAGATGGGGTAAATGATCTCTCATTTTGATTTGAGATTATAAATGTCCAGATACCAACAACCCAAAGAAGACTCTAATCTTGGTTGGATTGTAGTCTCCAAGAGCAAACCCCCTGACATAGTGAACATAAGTATTAGGTTACATTCTTGAGAGAGAGAGAGAGAGAGAGAGAGAGAGAGAGAGAGAGAGACAGGTTTGGGGGAATTCCCTGGGTTTTTTTTTTTTTTAATTAATTTATTTGGGAGGTGGAGAGCACAAACTGGGTTGAGGGAGGAGAGAGAGAGAGAGAGAGAGAGAGAGAGAATCCCAAGCAGGCTCTGTACTGTCAGCACAGAGCCCAATGCGAGGCTTGATCCCACTAACTGTGAGATCATGACCTAGCTGAAAGCAAATCAGACACTTCACCTACTGAGCCACCCAGGCGCCACTCCCTAGGGATTTTTTTTAAGTAGATGATAAAGTCTTCCCCAGTTGGCCTGTGTCTTCTAGCAACTGCCAACTTCAGAAGAGCTTTGTACAGTTTTCGTTGTCAGTAGCGGTTCATTTTTCCCTCTTTTTGGAGGTTAGTGGTGATTGAGTCTATTAGGGTCACACCTTTGTATACAATTTAAATCAACCTGCATTTTTAAATTATATTTTCCTGAGAGCTCTTTTTCAGATCTGGGATTTTCATTGATCTTCCATTTGTTGTGATTCCAGCCAGAGAGATGACGAGGGGGAAATTTCTCAACATTCTGGAGAAGCCCAAGAAGTAGCAGCTGCTTGTGGACGGGATGTCCTGGGGGCCAGAACCAAGCTCCCCTCCCAGTGCAGCTCTGACGATGTGCAACTCTCTGCTTCCTGGTGAGAGGCCGGAGGATGCACCTCCAGGACTGACCCTCTCCCCTGTTCCTGGCATTCTGCGCCTTGGAGGACATTCGGCGGCAAGAGAGGAATCTGCTTTACGGATTCTGTACCGAAGGATCAAGTGCAGTTGTTCAATCAGCTTCCAGAGCTTGACCGGCTCTGCCTTGGATGTGGGGAACACCAGGAGGCGTATCATTCTTAAAGGTCAAAGTCCTGCTCTCTTGTTTCAAGAAGTGATTCAGGAGCCCCCAGGATCTTACAGTTGGTTTGGTTTGGTGATGGCAAAGTCAGTTGTGGCACGTTGTTTGGAGGGTTCTTTTGACTTGTACTTGATATCTTAGGAAGTATTTATGATGAGGAGACCAGAGACCAATCAGATTCTGAAACAGACCAGGCAACCTGACCTGTGAACTCTCGAGTACATACTGGGTTCCAAGAATCCCTAGCTGGAGAAGCCAGAATCGTTTTGAAATCACACCTGCTTTAAAAGTTCCGTACCTCCCACAATAGCCCCATCCCCCAGTGCCTTTCATTTCCCACCATCCATTCTGATTCCAGGAAAGGGGATCCCTGTGTATTGAGTCCCTACTGGGATTAGCTAGTGAAAGGCTCATACAAGGTTGTAGTGGATTCTAGACCTCAAAGACTGGGTTAAAGATGAAAGAAAGGACTTTTGAGTTCTAGTAATCTGTTACAGTTTCAAACAAGAGTCAGTATGGCCTAAAAGGTAGCAAAAGGGGGTTCTTTGCAGGAGTCCCCATTTGATGAAAAACTAGAAACTCTAATTGACCTGAAAAGAATGTGCTATGGAATGATGGCAGTGTTTTGTCCCCTTGTCCCCTCTCATGGCGCATATCAGATATTTCACCAAGGTAACAGAAACACACACACACACGAAAGGAGAAGGAGAATTTCCTGACTTAAATACAACTTTTATGGAGCTTTTTGCCAGTCATCTGTCCCTGTGTTAAATCCTGAAAACCTAACCCATGCATAAAATTGATTACACATGTTCTCCGTATTCTGTATTATAAGCCAGACCCCCAGCCTCTAATGTTTTGTGAAGTACATGAAGTTTCCTAAACTTCATGCAGAGAACATCCATGTGGCAGTTGTCTGATGGTATTTGAATATAAGGAAAGTTGTGGGCAAACTGTTGGTCCTGAGTGTCTGTGCTAGGGTGCAGCACTGTTCATTTTAATAGCTGGTCTATTAACCATTTTCTGGCATTTGTGCCTTGTTTCCCATGCTAGAATTAGTGTTGGATTTTTCTTTCATTTTTGCCATCCATGCAATTTTACATATTGATAAGGGGGACAAATTGAACACAAGTCACAAAGGATAAGTATGAAAAAAAAAACATTCTTCCTGGATGCGATATAGAAATTCAGTCTGGAGAGGCATAGATTTTAAGTTAAGCTTATTATTGGCATTCCTTTTTCTTTAAATACGGTTGAAGGGCGGGGGGGAGGCAAAAAGTAGCGCCATAACGTCACATTCTTCCTTTGCTGTGTTTTTGAGAGTTGATGACATCAGGCACTTTTAAGTGCTTGAGGAAATTGAGAAATACATGGAGAATATGAGGATACCTCCCCAAAACCAACTCAGGTCTGTAACCCGAGGCTTTGTAGTTGGTTTTCTGGTCTGCTTTGGCCTTTCTTTTACTGTCATCTTATTCACCAGCACTTAATGTACGTAGATGTTTTAGAATTGCAATATTTATTGGTTTTGTATTTGTCGTCGTTAGAAATGTTAATGATGTATTTTTATATTGATACATAAATTGATGTGTAATGTGTGTGTGTGCTTCAGGGTGTTAGAGGACTGTGCTTTGTATATGATGGTTTCTGTGTCGTCATAATAAATATGTCCCTTTTATAGAAGAGTGAATTTTTCCTCAGAGGGCTACATTGCACATTTAAAGCATACACCTCATCAGAAAGTACAAGTGTCATGATAAATAACCTGCTGATTTCCTCTCTGATATCACAGTGGGTGGTGTGGGGCTTTATGGCCATCTAGTACTTGGTCTCCCAGCTTCCAGTCCATTCTACCAGCCATCCAAGCTCATTACTGCTCAACTCCTTAAAATATTTCTTTTTAAAGTTTTGTTTAAGTAATATCTACACTCAACATGGGGCTCAAACTCACAACCCAAAGATCAAGAGTCACATGCTCCTCCGACTGAGCCACCCAGATGCCTCTCAACTCCTTAAAGTATTACTTAAAAACCTTTAATACCTCTTCATGTCTAATAATAAAGCCTGGGTCTCTTATCCTGGCATTTAAAACTCTCTGCAGGTAATCCAAATCAACCCTCTTCTCCAATATATGATGTCTCTGTTCCAGTTAATCCGAACAATTCCCATTTCCTCACTTGGGTGCCTTTGCTCATGCCATTTGAGTTCCTAGAAAGTCTCGAATCCCTTTTGCACATATCAAACCTACCCCTTCCTATTAACACCTGATGAACCAGTTGGAAATACTCCTCCCCCGCATTCCTACAACATTTCTGTATACCATCCTTACAACTCTTCCCAACCTAGCCTTGTATTTAAGTGAACTGAGTGCATATCTGGTTATTCTTCTGTGTCTTCTTTGAACTGGAGGGATCAGTACCTGCTTGTGGACTTCCAATTAAACATGATGGACTGAAAACAAATTATTTCCCTGACACCTACTAAAACCCTTGGTGTGACTTCCTTTTCAACTCTGTTCAAGAACGAGAGAAGAGCAAGTATTAGTATAAGTGCTATCCCCCACCGATAGTTTACCTGCCCTAGAGCAGAGCATCGTGCCCTTTTAGAGAAACATTCTGTTTGAGGAAAGTAAGTTGCTTGGCATCATTGGCTCATCATTGACTTCCAAGAAAACTGGGTGGGCAGTAGATTTCTGTGGTCTGGAGAAGCACGGCTGGCTGACTGGCTGACTCAACAGGGACAGCATTCAGACTGTTCTGTTCTAAATCTTTATAGAAAGTGGGGTGCCTGCGGGGCTCAGTCGGTTAAGTGTCTGACTTTGGCGCAGGTCATGATCTGAAGGTTCATGAGTTCAAGCCCCACGTCGGGCTCTGTGCTGACAGCTCAGAGCCTGGAGCCTGCCTCGGATTCTGTGTCTCCCTCTCTCTCTCTGCCCCTCCCCCACTCATGCCCTGTCTCTCTCTCTCTCAAAAATAAATAAACATTTTTAAAAAATGAAAAAAAAAATAAATCTTTAGAGAGTATTTTCCCAGTAAACAATTATGTATCATTTGCCCACAGGTTGGTTTTGCCTTTCCCTTTGCCATTCTGTATGCCTTCCTTGTAGAATCACCTGTTGTTGACCATGAGCAGCACTGTCTTGAGAAGAATAGCATCTGTGCGTGGAGGCACATTTTCCAAACTCTTATTCAGGTCTTTGCTCACCAGTGGTCTTACTGCTTCTTGCTCACTTCAGGCTCAGATTCTTGGCCTCTGCCTACTTGCTTGGCCTTCCTTCTGTCATTAGAGCACTAAAAGTTCACAGGCTACTAACTATTAATATCAAGATGCCGTTATTAGTTTTTCTATATCCTTCTGTTACCCATTTATCGTGTCTTTTAAATGGACACTTGGTACCTGCTGCTTGTTCATGGCCCTCCGGCTGCAGCTTACTGGAGCTCCTGTCTCCTGGGCAGTGAAAATAGAGCAGGTGAGTCATTCCATTGCCCCTACCCTTATGAAGGATGTTCAGACTTCCACAGGAGCTTTGCAGTGAAACCAAGAAATTTCCTTCCCAGTGCGATACTCTGGTCCCTCTGTTTCCTCCAGGATTCAGGCCTCACAGAAAAGAAACAGGTAGAACAGGAAGGGAGGAAATGGGCTGGTGGGCAGAGGTGGATGGTCCCAGCGGTCACAGGACATGATTTCTTCCCAGCTTTCAACTTCAATACAAAATCCACCTACAAGCATTTGGTTATGTTCTCTAGTTTCTGTTTTCTTCATCCTTTGCAAGCTGTAAGGCCCCTGCAAGAGCTTCATTTCACCAGAGAGCCTTGTAGCCCCCCACCCCAAAGAGTGGCCTCTCCGAGTTTGCAAGTTCTGACTGACCTGAAACTGACTTTTCCTATCTGTGTAGGCTTTTTGGCACTTTGGGGATGTGTCCCCGACTGTGCCTAAAGAAGCCACCAGCCTTCCCACTCTTTGCCCAACACTTTTTCTTCACGAGCAGGGTCATTTGGGGGCGTCAGGTGGCACCAGGTGCAGCCATGAGGCTCATGGTTGGTGCAAGTGCTGGCAGAGCCTGTTAATTAGCACATGAACACCCCAATGCTCCATTAGCCAGGCCAGGCATTCGGAACCTTCCCCTCCTGTGGGCCCCTTCCTCCTAATGAGAGCTGGAAGAAGGGCCCTCACAAAACACTGCCTCAGAATAATATTCCGCTTTGTCCCCACCAGTAACCAGGGCTGACAGGATCACTCTGTCCATTTCTCTTCTAATTAGCACAATTCCAGCATGGCCTGAGCCAGCAAATGGAGAGAAGCGATCAAAAGCGATCGGACAACCGTACCGAATCACAAACACAAAGAGGGCCATTCCCTGTAATTAGGTGAGACAATTCCTCAGTCTTTTCTCGGCTGGAGTTTGCCGCTAAGACTCTTGCTGTTTGGGTCCCAGCAACACAAGTTACATGTCTCCCTGGGACACTAATAAGCCCCAAATTGTCTTCCGCTTCACACAACTCTAACCAGAGGACAGATGCCAGGGGGTGGGGGGACACACTGAGGGGACAGGGTGTCTAAACAACTAAGCAGCTGCTGCAATGTCTCCCCGACTCCAAAAGGCAGACGCTGGGGCCGTGGGCAGAGAGGGAAGAGGCCGTCGGTTTGAGAGAACTGCTCCAGGTGCAGCCTGGTCCCATTGCCTGGGCTGCTGTCTGTAAGCACTGAGAATTCCAGAACCTCTGGAGAGACCCACCCTCTGCTACCTGCCTCGCCCTGTTCATTCGCTACCTCTTGCCTATTGTTCCCTTTTGGTCTCCTCATCCCCACTCCCACATGTCTCCGCTGGTGGCATCATGGGCAGCTATAACTGGCACCATCCCTGGCCCTGCTTTGAAGGCCTATACACCTGTAGTCCACCATCTCGAGGCTGGCCAACGTGCGCCACCCGTGTGTGAATTCTGCTCTCAAAGTGTTCATGACCTGGAAGGGCCCCTCACTTCCAGCACCCATCGCCTCTGGGTCTTTGGCTCTTCCGTGGCCCCTGCTTTCTATCCCATTCTCTCTCCTGGAAGATCCCTGTTTTTTTAAAACAGAAAAGTGGCTCATCAACTGCCAGGGCAAGAAGCCACAACTGGCCACACTCCATGTGGCTCAGAGGCTGGCCACTTAATAAACAGAAATTGCTCCCCCAGGACTGCAGCCCATTACGGGGATTAGGAGGGGCGATACAGCCATGAACTTGGTCATAGCCAGGGACAAAGGAATGCAGGGGAGAGTGGCAGTTTGGAATCTCAATTAAACTCAAGCTCTGAGCTGAGTTGGACTCACGCATATTTTCATCTTATCCTGCTCTCTGCTTTCTGTTTTGACCTACACTCAATGCTTCTGAAAGTGACCTCCAATACCAGAAAACAATGATCTAGAATCCAAGGAGCCAGAAAGCTCAAGTAATCAGTTACTTTGTTGTTTTTCCATCTTCCCTGAGACACACAGAGGTAACAATAAGATTTGACTTTTTAAGTAACTGTTGGGAGATGTCAAAGTATCTGATCCAAATGTGTTCAGTCTCTTACAGTTTCTTTGGTTATAAACAGAGCTTAGAATAGTACCTGGCACATAAGTGCTTAATAAGAATTTGTGGGAAGTATGAACTGCACCATGATACTCCGTGTTCATAAACTTGTTAGTCTAAGGTAAGAGGTTGGGTCTTGAGAAAGAGGCAAGGTGTGGTCATGCAAGTCACCTCTCTCTGTGCCACAGTGTCCTTGGGGCCTTTTCTACTTTAAAGAGGCAGGCAAGCATTATGCTTAAGGGCATACATCCTAATGTCAGACTGCCTGGGTCCAAATCCTGTTTTTGCCATCTACTAGCCATGTGACCATGAGTAAATTGCCTAATCTCTCTGTGCCTTAGTTTACCCATTTATGGACTGGGTCCAACAATGGCATCTAACTCCTAGGGTCATTGTAGAGATGAAATCAGTACTTGGAAGTGTTTAGAACAGTATTTAGCCCTATTTACCCATTCTATAAGAGCTTGATGGATAGATCTTTAAAACTGGATTCAGTGTATTACTTATTTTATTATACTCACATTTGTTAAAAATTGGTAATTATTACAGGGAAAATACAGTAATTTTTGGTTATGTTGAATAGTTGAAATAGGCTAAGCAGAGAACCCATTTCTCTCACTCTTCAGGAGGGCTGACAGTTCACTGAATACTCTTGCCCCCATCCTTCCACCCCGCTGGGGCAGCCGGTGCTGGCACGGACATGCAACAAATTCTGCTGTTGACTCTGCAGATGGTGGCATGGAAGACTGTTTATTGCTAGTGAACAAGGGGAGGAAAGGTGTTCTGTGTGACAGTCAGTGGCAGGATTCTGAGCTGATACTGAGCTCAGCATTAGCCTCAGCTCATTGTGCTTCACTAGTCTTGATGGTCCTAACATTTGCTGAGCATCCATACTATTCCAGTTACTACACAGGAATGCTCTTCCCTGTCCTACTGTGCCCCGCCCCCCTGTTCTGCACGCCACGCTACTCTAGTCCCTCCATCCTTCTTTCAGATGCTACCCTCCCACGGCTGAGCAGGGTTCACGTGGGCCTGGGCTCCCCCCGAGCAGCCTCCATTCGGCCCTGCCTCTTTGGGAGCCCATGGAGAGCAATCAGCGTGGCCTGACTCTGCAGTCTGGGGCCTCAGGGTCAAGCAGGGCTGAAGGTCACATCCCAGGCCCTTCCCGGATGCAGCCAAGCCCCAGGAGCCAAGCGGCCTGAGCCAGCGGCGTCACACAAAGGAGCAGCTGAGAAGAGTCAGGTTGGAAAAGTCAGTGACTTTAGGCTGAGTGGAAATGAGAAGCATTGGCTGCGGCCACCATCAAAGCCCTGGGCAGGGCCACGAGGGATGTGCAGGGGTCAGAACCATATATGGCCTCTGAGGAGTGGGGTGGCTCATGGGAAAGCAACCTCCCCAGAATTTCTCCTTGGCCTCCTGCTCCCCTCCATTTGTCTCTGCCGTCACTGCCTCTACCTTCTTACTGGCTGACCCCCATCCCTTGCTTTTCTCACAGTGCCACTTACCCCAAACCAACTGACCCAAAGGTCCTTCGTATCTCAAGCTATCAATTAAATTATGATACATTCACATAGTGAACTCTTATGCAGCCAGTTAGTAGGTTTGCAAAAAGGTTATAATTTCATAGAAGAAATGGTTTGTCATAAGGGTAAGCGAAAATAGCAAGATGTAAAATTATGAATGTGACATGATGTCCAATATGGTGGGGGGAAGGGACTGGATGGAAATACACCAAGGTGTTAACAGTACTTGTTGCCTGATTGGAGGATTGTGGGTAATTTGGGGGTTTTCCCCCTACATTTTCCAAACTCTCTACAGAAGCATGTGTTGTGTTTATAATATAGGAGGGGAACCCTCTGGAGCTGAGGATAGGGGGCTTCAAATGCCCTGCCTAACAGCCCAGCCTATTAACATGCACATGTGCATGCGTACACACAGAGTTCACCAAAGACAATTGTTTATAGTAATGAAGTTTGTTCTTGCGTACGAAAATGTCTATCAACCTGTAAACCTCAAAGTATTTACTGAGCACCTACTAAGCATCCAGCCCTGCCCTAGACCCTCCTCCATCACACGTAACATGGATAAAATGACATGTACCCTAAGCGCATTTAGTCCCAGGGCCCAGCCCTCCTCACACGACACAGATCCTTGGCTCAGGAACAGAAAAAATGTTCTCTCGGTGCATGTTCAGTGTTGCAAAATAGCTCTTTTTCCTCAGCTCACCCACACACAGAAAAATAAATCTCACCAAATTTTGCTGCAGACTCTTAGGGTGAATTTCCCCAGCTCTGGGACATGCCAAACATTATTTCAGACATTGTGCTTGTGAGAGTTTCTTTCACTGCTTTCTTCCTGTTCGTTTTCCTCTTCCCAACTGGGAGAGAAGAGAAAAAAAAGAGGAACTAGGAGTCAGGAGTAGGCATGAGACAGGGCACTCTGGAACAAGTCTCCTCTCTTTTCATCCCAGACAGCCAGGCAGAGAGGCGCTGCACCCTCAGGAAGGAAAACGAAGTGTCTTCTGTGCAAGTTGGGGTCTGAGGGACACAAGGGGTGTGCAGGCGGCGGTTGTCACCTTTATTGGGAACAAGTGCATATATGGTCAGTTTCCCAGCAAGATGGGAAGCAGATCCATGGAACACTGTAAAAGAAGAGATGAAAGCGTCAGAGCTGAGTGATGGGAAAATCATGCAGAAGAGTGAACTTTGTCCTCAAGAAACAGCTTGTCCACCCCAGGCCCCGGCACCCGGAATACACAGGCCCAGACATCCGACTAGGACTCGGACGGCCTTTCGGAGGCTTGCTCTTCATTTCCCTTCAACAGAAACCGATGTCATGATGAGTAAGAAAAATTCTGTGCCTGAGACACCTGCCTCCTCCTCCAGGTCACGGGTATGTGCCCTCGTCCATCCTGTTTCTCAGAGAGGTGCTCCCTTCTGCCCAGCTCAGGATAGCAGAACAAAGGGAAGGTATCAGCCACACACAGCCCTGAATCCTGCCTGACCGTTAGGGGCTTTCTGCCTCCAGAGCTGGGGCGGCCAGATCTGGTCAGCCCTCCGAAGGAGAGAGGAACATGCCAGAACAGACAGCCGAAGCAGTTGTTACAACGTGAGGATTGCAGGGCAAGGCGACACCTCACAACATCACCAAAGATTGATGCAAATTGGTTTGGTTCTGACCCTGTCACACCAGGAAGGATAATGATTCCAGCGGCGCGGGGGCACGGGAGGGGGCATGTGGTGGGGGCCTTGAGGATTGGTGTCTCACTCCGCATCTTCATTAATGATCTGAAAGACAGGGGTAAACAGCATGCTAATGAAACCTGCAGATGATTGGTGTTCCAAACCCCAGAGAGGACAGAGAAATAGCACGGCGAGACCCAGAGAGCTTAGAAATATGGGCAGGAGATTGTCAAATGAGGTTCGTCCTAGGAAAATGAAAGCCGACATGTCAGGAAGGAATGATGAAGGTGCCTCTGGGTGGAGGGCTGCAAACCTGGAAAGCAGAGACGGGTGGCAGGGCAGGCGGAGGATTGAAAGGATGAGGTTTGGGGTGTCGTGGGGGAGACAGCGGAGCTGGCCTTGAGGACCCAGGGGACAGATACCCTTGTACATGCCTGGCAGGACTGACTGGAGCAAGAAGACTGGAGCCGGGCTTTGGGGCCACGCGGCTTGCTGTGGCCCAGTGGCCTGCTACAAGTTGTGTCTGTTTGTACTCAAGTCATTGAGGCTAAAAATGGCATTTTGACCTGAATTACTAAAATGAAACAAGCCAAAACATATTTTTTTAAATGTTGCCCCAAATTATTGGGAATAGTTTATTCAACAGTAGGGGAGGGGCGCCTGGCCGGCTCAGTCAGCGGAGCATGTGACTCTATTTCAGGGTTGTGAGTTTGAGCCCCACATTGGGTGTAGAGATTATAAATAAATAAACTTTTTTTCTTTTTTTATACAAAGACTTTTCCTTTTTAAAAAAATTTTTTTAACATTTATTGTTGTTTGAGAGACAGAAGGAGACAGAGCATGAGTGAGGGAGGGAAACAGAATCTGAAGCAGGCTCCAGGCTCTGAGCTGTCAGTACAGAGCCTGACGCGGGGCTCGAACCCACGAACCGTGAGATCATGACCTCGGAGCCAAAGTTAGACGTCTGACCAACTGAGCCACTCAGGTGCCCCATAAATAAACTTTAAAAAAAAGAGTAGATGGGGAAAGAAAAAATTTTCCCATCTTCAATGGTTTCCCATTCAGTAAACATTGCTTGGCGGTATAACTCAGTTACAAGTATTAAGTGTACAAATAGGAAGTGAACAGCTCAGTGAATTTTTTAAGCAAATCACTTGACCTCACCAAGCCCTGATTTCCTCATCCAAAATGGGTATAACAGCAGTACATATCTCAGAGCTGTATTGTGAGGATTAAATGAGATAGAATATGTAAGGCCCCCCAGGACATGATGTACACTCAGATGTGCGTGATTATTATTCCTGTTTATTACCCTCTCCAAGTAAATTATAAACTTCCTGAAGTCAGGGACTCTCTTAAAATTCTTTTTCAGGGCACAGATGCTTAATAAATCCTTGTTTGATGGATTGATATGCTAGAATTCCCTTTTAATATGAACAATTTTGTTCTTACCCTACCCAGATCTACTTTCAATGAAATCTTTCTTTAAAATGAAACAAAACCAAGAAAGAAACAAACAAACAAACCCAAGTAAAAAGCTGATATCACAGAGGTTTTTTTGAGACAGAACTTTTCCCATGAAATTGTGCTAACAACATATGCACCTTTGGATGCAATCTGAAGGATTTAAGATTAATCTTTGGATGATTTCTTAAGGAAACCAAAGGAACCTGGTTTTGAGTCCAATCCAGGTCTGAATTAGGGTGATTCACCATCCAGTTTTCTTGGGACTTAGAGGTTTCCCAGGGGAAGCGACACTCCTGCTAATGGGGACAGTTCGTCACTCTAGTTTGGATCCAAGATCTGCTACTTAATGGTTTTCTGGCCTCACATAGTATTGTTGGCCTTGTTGAACTTGATTTTCTCTCAAGTTAAGGGGGTTGTTGGAAAGATCAAATGAGAAACTGATAGTTTAGCAATGTGGTTGACACATAATAAATGCTCTGTAAATGTTGACATAAACTGTCAGATTCCATGTGAGTAAAGTTTGAAAACAGGCACAACTCGTTTACGACAACAGAAGTCAGAATAGTGGTTACCCTTGCCGGGGATGAACTGAACTTGAGGGGAACTTCTGCAGGGCTAGAAATGTTCAAGGAGCACATACTGAGCTTTATCATCTCTGGGAAGTAAACATGATATTTGGGTTACCAAAAACATTTTTCTTTACTCTGTTGGTCATGTAAATAAAGGCAGAAAGAGAGAGAACTTAAAAGAAATTTACTTTCCATGGGGCGAATTAAAATAAGTAAACCGGAATCTGCTGAGAACTTTAGTTGTTCTTACTTCTTCCTTATACCTGCTCCAACCTCCAAAACAGAAGCTTCTGTTTTCCTATGCTCATCTGTCCTCCCAGCCTCCATTCATGTAGCGTACTTTTGACGTCCTTGTCATACGGCCTTGATTTGAGAACCATGTTGTACCTCTTTGCCTGGCTCTCTCCCTGACTCATTCTTTTCTAATAGGAGCTACTCTTCCCCTCTACAGCAAGTGGGGGCATAGAGTTCCCCAAGAGTACTCTCAAAGCTGACTCCCCACCCCTACTTTAAGCCTCACTGCCGGGAATGTGGAGTCACCAAGTCTATTAACTTTGAGGAATACAGTCTGCATTCATTCCACTTCTGGGTATATACCCAACAGAAATGAGTGCTGGCATCCACCAAAAGACATGTGCAGGAATGTTGATAGAAACTTTATTCATGTGAGTCAAAAATTGGCAAAACCCCAAATGTCCATCAAGAGAATGAATAAATTGTCTTATATTTATACAATGGAATGGCAATCAGCAATAAAACACAAACTACTTCACACTGTAACGTGGATGAACCTTGCAAACAAGAATGAGGAGAGAATCAAGGCAGGCAACAGAAGTGCATACCTGTACAATTCTAGAATAGGCAAAACTAATCTAGGGTGGTAGTGGTCAGAATAGTGGTTACCTAGGGGTATTGACTGGGAAGGGGCACCAGGAGCCTCCTCGGGTGTAGGAAATATTCTCTATCTTGATTGGAGTAGTGGTAACACAGGACTATATGCATGTGAGTGTGTGATAAACATTCATCAAGCTTTGCATCTAACAGTTGTATGCTTTACTGTGTGTAAATTGCCTCAGTTTAAACAAGTGAATGTAGGATCCTCTGAACCTCTAAAGGGAAACTTAAGAAAAGCTATCACAACCCTCACGGAGCTGACTGGGGCAATAATACAGGAGAAACTAAGGGATCTCAGACTCATTCTGGCTTCCAAGCGATGGAGTCAGAGGGAAGGATAGAAAATGTTCAACATGTTTCCATGCTCCACCAGCAACTGAGCATAAGAGCTGGGGGGCCCTGTTCTGTGCTTTCACTCTACGACCTTGATATGGGGGAGAGCTGTGAGCCAAACTCCTTGGGTGCTAGAAACTCTGATGCTTGGGCTCTCTTGTGAGGGAGGATCATTCTCTATCTGCCCCTCCCCTGTGAATTCAGTCCTGAGACTGCAGGCTCCTTGAAGGCCAGGACCTGATCTGTGCTTCCCTGTTGCTCCAGAGCCTGACACTTCATAGGTGCTCAGTGCACAGTTGGCAAATGGATGCCTGGATCAATGGCCTCCAGTCACCTATGGCTTCTTCCCAGCTGGAGCTGACTAGTGATCTCAAAGCCACAGATGTGCCTTTTGACTCCAGGGTCATTTAGGTGATCTATCCTAAAAGAATTGGCATTCTGGGTGAGCTACTAGCATCTCTGACTTGCTTCTGTCCAATGCAATTCTGGTTCTGCTAGAAAAGACCTCCAGTTTTCTGTATAACCAAGTTTCCCAGAACTATTCTAAGGTTCCAGCACCATCCACTCCTAGAAAAGAGGCTGTGTGTACACTGTAGATAAGTCTTGGGTTTGTCATTCCTTAGACGGAGGCTAGGACAGCTGGGTTGTGTAATTCCTTGAAGAGATTTCTGTGCTATCCAAATAGGTAGCCATTAGCCACATGCAAAAAAATTTAAAATTCAGTTCATTACACTATTTCCAGTGCCCAGGAGCCACATGTAGCTACCGACCACCATACTGGACAGCGCAGAACTACATATATTTTCACCATCATAGAAAGCCTGTTGGATAACACTGATTCTAGATGATCTTCAAACCCTTCTGAAACCTTTGGAAGAGAGGAGGAAGGAACTGAGTAGGATTGGATCCCTACTCCAAGTTCAACCAGAGCCACTCTGCCTATGAGTTCAGATTTGAAGTTAGATTTCTTTTGGGTAAAAAAAGCTCTATTGCATTTTAATTTCACAGTGCCTTTTGAAAAGACAACAAATATAAACCATATTTAAAACAAGCTCATTGTGAAAAACACATCTCCCCAATCCCTGACTCTCAGGTCACTAGTTACCAGCTTGCAGGAGCTACACCCCATCCTACATCTTGCTTTTTTCTTCCCTCTTCATTTATCTTGGATCTTGTTCATATTGTTCATACAGATTTCACAGCAGCGTACTATCCCACTGTATGGATATACCATCATTTATTTAGCCAGTCCCTATGATGGGCATTTTGGTTGTTTCCGGTCTTTTGCTATTACAAACAGCAGTTGTGATGAACAAACATCCTTGTATGCAACTCACTAGACATGTACAAATATATCCATGGAGAATATTCCTAGGGAGGGAATTGCTGGGTCAAAGGTCACATGCATTTTTATTTTGATATATAATGTTCAATATATGCAATTTAATATATATTGCTGAAATGTCCCCCTAAAGTGGTTGTAACAGTGGGCTCTTTTCCCCACGCCCTTAGCAATGCTGTTAGCAGGCATGCAGGCTTCCTGCAGAGTAACAATGACTCCTCTTGGAGAGGGCTTCCATCGTCTCCCTACAATCCATCCCACCCTCCTACCTTCTCTTCTTGTCACTCCTGCCTGCTACCAAGAGTGGTTAACATTTATTTGAGCATTCAGCAGACTCCTAGGTACTGGTCTAAATCCTTTACTTCAATGTCTTGAGTACTTTTCACAATAATCTCATGAGGTGTAGGAACTATTAGCATTCCCATTTTACTGAGGAGAAGCCTGAGGCTTGGAGGTTCACTAATTCATTCATGGGCACCTAGCTGGTTAGTAGTGGAGCTGGGATTCAACACCGGGTCTATCTCACTTCAAAGCCTATGCTTATTGCCAATAGGTTTCCCTACACACCTTCCTGCCCTTGCCCCTTCTCTCTGCATGGACATTGGGTGTGCCCCTCTCCATTAATAACCACATTAATAGCCCCATTAATAGTGCCTTTGCCCCCATGCCATGAGCCCTCCATTGCTGCTCACCCCCTCCTTCCTAGGGTCAGGGCACACACCTCCTCCTTTGCTGCCTCAGTTTCCTCTATTCTTGGCCTTGGGACTGCCCCACCTGAACTGCTGGCTCTGCCCAGCCATCCCCCAGGTGATCACCTTTGCCCACTGGGTTGAGGAGGGAGAAAGCAACGGCTTCTGTCACCTGACCCTACTCAGCCAATTCTCGAAGACAAGATGTCAAGTTAATGAGCCTGTGGGCCTCTAATTAGCTGTCAATTACCTCAAATTAATCAACTCCTCGCCTAATTAAGCATTATCGGCAGGTGGGCACAAAGCAGACCATTGTGTGGGAGCCATGAGAAAAGCTGGGCTGGCAAACTTGGTTAGGATCAGCGCTATGCACCGCTCCCGCCTCCCCACCGCTCTCAGCAACCCTCCTGTCCCAGAGGCACTGGGGCCTTCTGCCCACCATGGTCCCCACACCCTGGGGACCCCCTGGACCTCTGGGCAACTGGGTGGACTGTGCCTCACGAGAGGGAGGTACAGAGCTTGGAGGCAGGTGGGACAGCTGAAGTAAGGCAGTGGAAATTGCTGCCAGGCAGAGGAAGGCCATGGCCAAGGGGAGGGTTTCAAGATGGAGGTACCAGCTCCTGGCACTTGTTAGAGCTGGGGCAGGAGCTGCGTTCAGAGCTGGGACAGAGTGGAGACCAGGTCGTGGCCGGAAGTTCAGGCCTGTGCTGGCAGGCAGACTGGCTTCCTTAATCTGGCCCTGCCACTCATGAACTCTGTGACCCCAGGAAGTGACTTCCCTTCTTTGATTCATGGTTTCCATCTCTGAAAATAATGAGAATAATTTTTAAAGACACCTTATTGGATCTTTGTGAGGATTAAATGAGATCACGCCTGTGCAGCACCTGCCATGTGGTAAGTGTTCAATGGATTTTACTAGTGACTAAAGGAGGTAGGTGGGTGTCAGAGAAGCATTCAAACTATGTGATATGTCCCCAGATTCTGCAGGACACTCCTGAAGAATGTGAGTGGATTGCCTAGGATGTGCTGGGTGCTGGAAGCCAGGGTGTCCAGGCTACAACCTGCTCTCCACCCCTCCTCCTGTCCCAGCACATTTGAGGGTGCATATGAAGAGCCCAAGGTGCCATATGAGGTGCTCACCAGATGAGGTGACCACAGATCTCTAGTGACCAAGAAGAAGAGAGCAAATGAGGGCCCCTCCCTACTTGGGTCTTGGGGCTGCAGAGCCTAGAGAAGAGGACATCTCCTGGCAGCCCCTAGGCACCAAGTTCATGCCCCTGACCATGGTCCTAGAGGCTGAACAGGGTGCCCACTCTGCTTAGCACAGAGTAAGATGGGGGAGGGGGTGCAGCTGGGTAGATGTGTGCCTCCAATGATGGTCCAGTGCCACCACACCCATCCAGTTCTGCCCCCTCATTCCACTCCAATCACCCTTGAAATCAACCCACCAGATTTCTCAGCTGCACCTCCCATCTTGACCCTGGCACAGGACACCCCCTGCTTCTTGGGGCAGCAGGGGTCCTCGGCCTTGCCTCTGAACTTGGAAACATCTTCCCCGTCCCTGGTTAAATCAGTCAGTCACATAGCAAACATTTATTGTGCCTACTAATTAAAGCTTGCAGTGTAAAGGGAAGATGGTTGGCTAACCACTTACAAATCAGTAATGCATGCTCTGGAGATGTGAGGAACAGAAGGGAGCTGGGATTTATTAAGTATCTACTGTATGCTGGTGGGAGTGGCAAAGCCAGATGTGGCAAAGCCTGTCCTTCTGAATCCTATCCACCTCAAGCGATCAGGGCGGTGCCCAGGGGTGGGGATGGGAATGAGGAGGTGGTCAGGCTACCTCCACCTGGGCCTGGGCAGGTGAGGCCTCTCATGGAAAGGGAAGCTTGAAAGAGGCAATGTATTCCAGACAGAGGGACCAGCAAATGTGAAGGCCCAGAGGCATGCAAAGGTCACGAACAGTTGAGGAAATAGAGAATATCTCCTGAGTAAGATAGAGGAACCACAGTAAATGCTCACTGCCCAGTGAGCAAGAACAGGATCTCAAAAGGGCCTTTCTAGTAGACCGGTTGGGGAACCTTTGGAAGAGTTGCCTAAACGCTGACCTCTCTTAGGGGAGCTGGATTCCACAGGGATTGGATCCATAATTTAACCAAATAAGGCTGCTTGAGTGGATCTCCAGAAAGAGAGGGAAGGATCTGGAGGAGTGGGGCCTTCCAAAAACCCATGAAATCACATTATTCTGTAGTCTGCCTCCCAGGAGAAAGGCTGCTTCTCTCTTCTGTGCCCCAAAGCACCTAATCTGGTGCAAGGCTGGTGAAATACTTGGTGAATGTAATTTGTTTCTCCCTATTTCATATTGCCAGGTACAGGGATGCAGGAGTTTGCATTAAGCCCAGACAGATTTATCCCTCTGGAAATTTCAGAGTTGAGACCCCACCACCTGGGCTTGAGTGTGGGAGATGTTGGCCTGGAAGACAAGGTGCAGCCATGGGGAGGAGGAGGTTAGGCAGCCCAGCTGCAGGGACTGAGACAACTGCAGTCCTGTCTTTCTAGATCCATCCTGTCCCAGGTCCCACAAGGCCCCCGCATCCTTGTGGTCCTTTCTTACTTGAGTAAGTCTGTGTATCCGTACTTGGACCCTCCCCAGAATCCTCCACCCCAACGCACCTGACACCCACCTGACACACACTGGCCTGGAACAGCCAGAGGAGCCCCAGCCCGTGGACGGAAAGGCGTTTTACAGACCAGCCCGATGAACCAGCTCGAGCAACCAACTCGAGGGACACCATCACAGAGTGGGGGCTGGATTTTATTATCCCAACAGTACAGAGCCCAGTGAGAGTCTCGATGAATGTACTATAGCTGTATGTACTGTTACATTTACTGTTTGTGTTTGTCAAGATAGATAATGCATACACACAGTTTTTATTTATTTTTTACCTCATAAGATTTTAAGTAATCTCCAAATCCAACATGGGATTTGCACTCACAACCCCAAGACCAAGAATTTCATGCTCCGTCAACTGAGCCAGCCAGGTGCCCCGCATAATTTAAATTATGCCCCGCATAATTTAAAACCAAATTAGGGGTGCCTGGGTAGCTCAGTCGGTTGAGCGTCCGACTTCGGCTCAGGTCATGATCTCACGGTTCGTGGGTTCGAGCCCTGCTTCAGGCTCTGTGCTGGAGCCTGGAGCCTGGAGCCTGTCTTCAGTTTCCATGTCTCCCTCTCTCTCTGACCCTCCCCTGCTCATGCTGTCTCTCTCTATCTCAAAAATAAATAAAAAACATTAATAAATAAATAAAACCAAATTAATACAGGGATGCGTGGGTGGCTCAGTCGGCGAAGCATCCAACTTCAGCTCAGATCATGATCTCTGGTTCCTGAGATTGAGCCCCACATTGGGCTCTCTGCTCTCAGGGCACATCCTGCTTCAGATCCTCTGTCCACCTCCTCTCTCTGCCTCTCTCCTCCCCTGCTCGAGCACGTGCTCTCTCTCTCTCTCTCTCTCTCTCTCTGTCTCTCTCAAAAGTGAATGAATAAACATTAAGAAAAACAATAAAATCAAATTAATTCAAAAGGGTGTAGAGTAAAATGTAGGCTTTTCTCGCAGTCTTGTTCTCAAGTCCTCTGATTCCCTGTCCCACAATCAACCCATAACCATTCTTTCAGATACCCTTCCAGAGGTTTAAAAATAGTTATAGGGACACCTGGGTGGTTGAGTCAGTTAAGCCTCCAACTCTTGATTTCCACTCAGGTCACCATCTCCCTGTTCCTAAGTAGGAGCCCCAAGTAGGGCTCTGCACTGTGTGGAGCCTGCTTGGGATTCTCTCTCCTCTCTCTGCCTCTTCCCCCTGTCTCTCAAAAAAAAAAAAAAAAGTTTAAAAAAAGTTATATATACGTATCTTTTATTTTTCACAAGTGGAAGTAAAATATACCATCCTGTATCTTCCTTTTCATACTAATACCGTCTTGTAGATTGTTCCAGATCAGAATTTGTACTAACAGCCCCGTGACACCCACTGCATGAATGTGTACTTTCTTTTTTCCTTTTTAAAATTACATAAAATCACAGCCAGAAGGAGCCTAAGGAGACATAACTACTAAATGTCACGTGGTATTCAGTGGGCGATCGTGAAACAGAAAAAAAGGACTTTAAGTAAAACCTAAGGGAGACTGAATAAAGCACAAACTTTAGTTAGCAATGTATCAACCTTAGTTCATTAACAAATACACTCATGGCAGCTGTTGATATGGGGGAGAGAAGGGGGCTGGGTATCAAACTCTGCAATATCACAAATTTTCCATACAGTTAAAGCTGCTCCAGAAAAATAGCATTTACTTAAAACTAATTTTAAAACCTTATATAGCTGTTGCGGTGAATAAAGTATCATTTCATGAAAGAGCATTGCTGAGGGTCTAATAGTGTTGGGTCGGTCACTCTGTAGGCTCCTTAGGGAAAAGGAGAAGTACATCCCAGAGGAACTCCGGATTGTTTTACATTTTAAAAGGTTGTTCGAATTGAAAAGGTGGATCCACTGGCCTGGCCCCACCGTCAGTTTGCCGCAAGGAAGCGGAAGCTAGAAAAGGGAATTACTCGTGTCTGGTCACAGACTGTCACCTGGGGATCCACCGGGCCCGCGCAGCCAGCCGGGGCCAATGCTCGCTGGTACCTGGGCTCCGGGCCGCGTAAACAAGAGGTAAGACGTTCTCGGGTCAACAGGCCGGCGTGCCAGCTGAAGGAAGGTCGCTCTCACGACGGAAGTCGGGCGCTGGTGGGGAGGGGAAGCCTTCAGGACCCTCGGCGCCCCTCCCCGCGCTGTCTGGGAGGAACCGGGCCCGGGCGCGCGCCCCAGGAGCCCCGACTGCGGCCCCCCCACCCCCCGCCGGCGCCCGGCCCGGAGGGGCTTCCTCGCCTTCACCGCTAGAGGGAGCAGGGAGCCGGGAGCCGCCCGCCCTTCACCGCCTCGGGCTCCGGAAGGCTCCGGGAGGCTCCAGTCGTTAGGCCTCAGGCACCTTGAACTCCACGGAGGGGACCCGCGATGCGCCCCGTGGCCCAGCCCTCCCCTGTGAAAACCCGGCAGTGCTACTGCCCCGCTTTTGTACATTAGGACACAGAGAGGCCAGCAGATGCGTCGGGGGTGGCACAGCTAAGGCTCAGCAGACCCAGTGGGTCCGATCCTCCATGCCTCAGGGGCTCTCCCTCAGGGTCTCTCAAGCATCCTCACTGTAGCCTCCTGTCTAGACGGGGAAACCGAGGCACAGAGCATTGCTAGGGTATACTGTGCGTGGGTGGCCCAGTCCGTCAGGGGTAGGCAGGAGGCTAAGGCTGGGAGGCCAGTCCCCCGACAGATGATCACAGTAGGAAAGCCTGTTGGGGGCAGAGGGTGCCAGCCTGCCTTAAGGTGGGGGTGGGGGCACTGCTAGTGACTCTCTCCTGGGGATGGGTGACAGCTGCGGCCTCCAGTGGGGAGCCAGAGGCCCCCCACACTAATAACTTTCACTCACTGCCTGCAGGCTAATCCCATTACTCTGCGGAACCCTTTGGGACCACCCTCCCTAACCCTCCTTAATCCCCTGCCTCCCTCTGGGAATGGTCCAAGGCCCTACCCACTGGCCCTTGCCAGCCCCAGATACATGCAGACCTCCTCCCCTCAGGCCCCATCAGACACCTGTGCCCACCCACACCTGATTCCTGGGGCCCCAAAGGAACCGCCCAGGGAGGTCTGGAGGTCTGGAGGTCCAACCTTCTTGACCCACCTCCCCTGTCGGCCAGTCCCAAGGCACCTTCCCAAAATGGCCTCCAGGTTTTATGAACCTCCTGTCCCCTTTGTAAGCAGACTTCTATTTTAGTTTCTGTTGAAGGAATTATCAGGAGAGAGCTTGGGTCCACGGTATTTTCATCTGTCAAGTGGAGACAGTGGCACCCACTTCATGCAGTTGGTCTGCTGATACAATGAAATGCTATATAGCAGGTGTTTATCGCCGCTCCTGGCATAAGGGGAACACACTGAGGTGTTAGTGGCCCCGTAATTATCATCAGCAGGACGGACTGGTCAGATAGCAAAGGAAGTGGACTTACTCTCTGTTTCCAGAAGGAAGCCTCGTGGCCTGGGGCAAATGTTAGTGGGGGGCAGATTGAATTCAAAGAGAGTCCTCACACAGGTGACAGGGGCCACTAGGTAACCAGGCTCTTCCTCTGTTACTTTCCAGGCTCCACCAGCAACTGAGCATAAGAACTCCGAGGTTCTTGGGGCACCTGGGTGGCTCAGTTGGTTAGGTGTCCGACTTTGCTCAGATCATGATCTTATGGTTCGTGGGTTTGAGCCCCGCATCAGACTCTGTGCTTAGAGCCTGGAGCCTGCTTCAGATTCTGTCTCCAGCTCTCTCTGCCCTTCCCCCGCTTGTGCTGTCTCTCTGTCTCTAAAATAAATAAACATTAAGAAAAAAAAAAAAAAGAACTCAGAGGTTCTTGAGCCTCAACATCCATCCCTTCAAGTGGTAGACTGGAAACTGACGTTAAAAGACAGCTACACAAGGGTAGAGCTAAAATCAAACAAAGCTCTGACTCGAATTCTCCAGGACATTTTACTGCCTCTCAGGATCCACTTTAATGATGAGGACCTGATGGATCTGGGAACTGCCCCCCAAAAAGTAGTGGGCTCCCCACTTGCCAGAAGTATTCAAAGTAATGCTGAGAGTCAATCTAACCAGTCAAGAGCCCTGAGGTCCTATGACAGGCCCCAATCCCCTCAGCATCCCCAGTCACCCATTTCCAGGCAGGGCCAGGCCATTGCCCCCTCCTCAGCCTGGGCACAGGAGGGGCCCCCTTTGGCCCTCAGCCTCCCTCTCCCCTACCTTCTGCTATTCCTCATTTACATAAATTATCTCTCCCCAATTATCCATCCAGCTGTCCCAACGGTGATCTGTGAATGAATTAAAAACGGAATATAATTTAATAATGGCTGATTAGAAGGAGATTAGTTGTTATATAAAAAGGAAAAGCCAAGAGCCAGCTAGTTGCCCTTAATCTGAGCCAATACCATCGTTATTCAGGGGAGACTACCCTGGCCACCATCAGGCTAGGCAGGCCCAGGGGGCAAGCATTAGAGGAAAGCCCAAGTGGGGCCAGACCACCCCAGAGAGGAGATCAGGGCATTGGGAGCCTGAGTTTGAGTCTTATCTCAGCTGCGGGAGGACCTGGGCAACCCCTGTTATTACCCTGGGCCTCACTCCTTCCTTCTAGGTGGGCTTGGGTAGTTTCTGGGCTCCTTTCTTGCTCTAAGTTCTAGGTGCCCTCCAGTCAAACACTGGGTTCTCCCAAGGCCACAGGGACAGATCCTGCCTGACCCCTGCTAGGCATAGTACCTGGGTGTTCAGGAGTTTGGTGTTCAGGCCCTGCCTCCCAGGAACACACAGGAGTTGGGGATGTAGACCTCCTCAGGAGGCCATCTGCCTGCCTGGGGTAGGCTGTCAGAGAAGAGACCGAGGTTGGTTGCACCAGGAAGGCTCCATGGAGGAGATAGTGGCCAAGAGAAAGAGGAGTGAGTACCCAGCAGAGCCTCTGGGCCCCCTTAACCTCAGCTGAATGACTGGACCTAGTGGAGGGGATATGTCTCTGAGATTCCCATTCATTCTTTCACTCTCAGCTCACATGTACCTCCTCCAGGAAGCCTTCTCTGACCTTCCCAGCCTTGGGGTCTCCACAGTGCTCCCATAATGCCCTGTGCTTTCTCAGTGCACTTAGCACATCTGCGTACAGGCATTCCTCTTCCAGCCAGTGAGCCCCTGGAGGAGAGAGACCATGGCTTTTTCATCTCTGCATCATCAGTGCCGAGTACACCATGGTTGCTCAACAACTGAGCAACTATTGAATAAAGATGCCTCCTCCAAAAAGCCTTCTGTGGTTGCCCTCATGTAGGTTTAGTGCGCCTTTCTATGCTCCCAGAACACTCTATTATTACGCCTTTAAAAACAAGGCAAGTCACTTATAGAGAAGTAAGATACATAAACAAATAGTTATAAATAAAGATGGACGGACTACAGCAAAGTGGTTCAGAGGACAGGCTCAGCGTCGAACTGCCTGGGTGTGAATCCCAGGTCCACCACTTATGACTGTATGACCTTGAGCATGTTACTATTCTCTCTGTGCCTCAGTTCCCTCATCTGTGAAGTGGATGTGTTTAATAATATTTCCTACCTCTTAGGGTTTTTATGAGGATAAAACGGGTGGGTGGAGGAAAAGCACTTAGAACCGTGCCTGCTACATAGTGAGTGCTGGAGAAGCACCTGTCCGTATTAATAGAGGCTGTCACACCGTGTTGTTTTCTCCTCAGCTGTGGGCTCTCTGAGGACAGGACTCTTCAGCTCTCTGCCGATGGTATTGTATGGACAGACCGACCCATATGGGGCTATCTCAGCAGTCCCAGCTGCTGCTTTCACACCGAAGGTCCCAAGAGGGCACACGCTGTGCAGGAAGGACCAATAGGTCTTCATCATTGATGGAGGCTTGGGGCCAGACTCAGAGTCCCCACCCTTCTCGAAGCAGCTCACAGATTCCTGGGGGAGTGACATGCCTGTAAAAAGGGGTCTGACCCTCACTGCTTGGGTCTGGGCACTGTGTCCCATGTGGTCGACATCAGAGGATGTCTGCCCGGAAGGAAGGAAATAGGCACCCTGACCCTGGAGGGAAGGCTGCAGAACCCTCGAGCAGCAGCTGACTCAGGTGTTTGGGGCCATCGCGGAGCTGTGGCCAAAGGGAACATGGTCTACAGTGCCACAGGCTGGGGACGGATGGAGTGGATGCTAGAGGAGGCTGATATCAAAACGTTTGGAGTACAAGTGTGTGCACACTAAGTATTTGCTAATTGGCTAACCGAGAAGCTCCAGAAATTTACAAACTTTCCTAATCGTAAAAACCTTGATTCCTTATGTTCAGAGAGGGGCCTGTGAATCTGTATATTTGACAAGACCCACCCCCCACCCCCACCCCCAGGTAAGTCTCATGAATAGGAGGTTCCCATTGCCCTTCCATCCCCCAGGCCTGGGAGCTGTGGTGCCCTTGCCTTCCAGCACCTCCTGATGCCCCATGATGCCCCCACTCCACGCACACCCAGCCCAGGCCAGCCTCACTCACTTGCAGAGCAATCTTCCTGGAGGAGCCCAGAGCGTGTCTGTCCATATTGCAGCAGGAGGCCTCCCAGGCTAGCCTGGGCTGTGGGATAATTTGATATTCACATCCTGGCAAAGACCTGCTTCAAGTTGCTGCAAATTAAGCTGATTTTGTCCCTCCGAATGAGGGATTTGCTTCTGTGGATCAACCCTTCCCAGGACTTGATGAGGTCAGGATTAGAGCCGGAGGGACAGGGAGAAAAGCCCGAGGCGGGAGGCCTGAGGTCTGGAGAGGTAGTGGGAGGGGGAGCCCAGATTTCCCCCCCCCCCCCGGGCCTCCTACTGACCCTGGAGTTCAGGAAGCTTCCCATGGTCTCAAAAAATCAGCTCTTCCCAGTGATGGCAGGGGCTCTGGGCCCCAAATGGGCTGACCTCACCCCTCATGTCCCCAGGAGAGCCCAGTCCCATCCCATTCCCAAGGCCATTTGTGGAGCTCATCTAATCTTTCTAAGCACCCTTTGAGGCAGGGCAGCACTGATCACCCCATGTCACTGATAAGGAAATGAAGGCCCCAAGGAGTACGAAGAAGACTCCACCAGCCACAGATAGCCTGGCCTCCACCGCTGCCACCAATGTGCTGTGTGACCTTGAGCACGAGGCCTCTCTGAGCCTCCCCAGAAGGATTATTGACACCGCGTGCACAGTGCCAGGCACGCGGCAAGCACTCCACCAAACACCGACCAAGGTTACTACCCGTGGAGTAAGCACCCCATAAATGTCGGCCAAGGTTACTCCTCAGAGCAGGGATTGGAAGCTGGTCTTCTCGGGGCCTTGCGGACAGTCATTCCCCGCCTTCTCCTGGAGGTCTGCGCCTGCCCCCGACTCCACCCCTCCTGACAGGACCCCCCTCCCTAGCTGAACCTCATTTCCATCTGTTTTATCAAGGCCTGTACTGTATGTTGCAGGCATTTCAAATTGCACCATTAAAGATTTTATGCTGGAGACGTTAAAATTAAAAAGATCTATGTGCAAAGAGTCGCAACGAATGTAATCAACCTGATTTAATAGAAAACGGCAAATGGAATTTATGATGCTCCAAAAGACAAGGGAATTTTTTTTCAACAAAAAATAATAAAAAGCACTTTGTGGAAAACAGAAAGTAGAGTGGGGGTGGGGGAACTCGCCGTCTGAGAGTTTATCAGAACCTAATCCGCTGTGAACAAGCCCAGTTGGGGCTGTTTGCCCACTAATCCCAGCTGCCATTAAAATATTAAAGATAAATCTAATCGTCTCTTTATCCAAAATAAGCGACTTTTGTGTGGGGAGAAAACAGCTAACCCTTTGGGAAGAGAATTAGTCCTAATGCATCAAATGGAATTCGGTCCAGGCTGGGGCGAAATAGGGTTTAGAGGCAAATGAGATGGTAATAGAAATAAAACCCAGAATAACAAATTAAAAACCCTCATTTACACGAATTAAAAGGGCTCACAAAAGGGCTGGGAGCCCAGCCTTACCCTCCTCAGCCCCCTGCCCACGCCCCCCCGCCCGCCCCGGTCTCACAGGCCTAGCTTGTCACCCGCTTGCAGGCCCAGGGAGATGACTCACGGTCTGACCTCGCCCCCTCAACTTGTGCCTCACACCTTTCTGCAGCCCTCCCCAGGTGCCCTCACCAAGCCCAAGCCGGGTTCCGGAAGGCTCTGACCGAGCCTGTAGTCAGCTCCCCACACCCCCTGCGTGGGCTCCTGTCCCAGTGGTGTCTCTCGCTACCTGAGGTCTTGGTTTCATTTCTTAAATTCCCTGGGCCCCCGTTTACTCCCTAAGAAAATGGGGATAATACTAGCCTCCCACCCTCTGGCCTTAACCCCTTTGCTGTTTCTGGATTCAACAAGATGACATCAGGACAGCCCCCAGCTCTGTGCCTGATCCATGGTGACCACTCAATAGTCAGTTCTGGTCAAGCTCCCCCTCGAGGCTCCCTACACAGCTCGAGCACTTTCAGGACCCTGGGGAGGTCAGGCCTGTGCCCCCAGGAGGAAGGAAAGCTAAGCAGAGGGTCAGCCAGGGAGGCAGAGAAGGGCAGACAGAAATCATTTTGAGTAACTTAGGTGGGGTCACCCCCTGAATTGTCATTCAAGAGGACTGAGGCCACCCCTGATCTTCAGGCTTCTCACTAAGCAACCCTCTGTCCCTTAAGATTGCCCTAGCATTGGTCTTGTGACTCCCTCTTCATGGTGGGATTTCAGGGGCTCTGATACACCTGGGGACACCACCTCACCTTCTGTTCCGGGTCTGAATCCCCTGCGTTAAAATCACACTCTCTGCCTCAGTGGCCAGATGCTTATCGAAGGAGACAGAGCCTCCTTCCAGGGGGGGTCAAGGGCCCCTCTGTGAGTCATCACGGGTTGACAGAGACAGACAAGTGTGACAAACCCCTTCCCGGGAACCTGTTTGGACTGCAGTGGGAAGGGGTGAGAAGGGGGCCTTCATGGCTGAGGCACCCTGTCACCCCTCTGGTCTCTCCCCCAACCCCAGGAGAGCCAGAATACACCTCTGACCTCCCCCAGCCTTCTTAACAAATCCACTTGAACAGGAAACTCATGTTGACAGCATTTTATTATGGGATATTAAGTGGAATTGGATTGCAGGCTAAACCTTCCCTGGCTGGCTTTCTGTGCTCGGCTGGCCTCCTCCCCACTGTGCCCACCACAGTCCCTCCGCCCTCCGGTGTGTGCTGGGAAGGGGTCTCTCCTCCCACCCCCTTCAACACCTCCCCCTACCTCAATCCTTGGCTGTGCCAAGTGGTGATTCTAGGCAAGAGGAAATTGGGATGGGCGGGAGGGTATCCCTGGCTACGTTGGAGAAGACAACCTTCTCCACAGGATGACTAAAGGGACACATAAGGAGGTATTGGGTGGGATGGGATTTTTCCAGACAGGTGTCCTAAACCTGAGTTTTAATGGGAATGCATTGAGAGGAGACGGTCACAGGTGAAGGAGTTGGGAGGTCCCTTGCTGCAAGCTGGCTTAGGACATGGGCAAGGAGGTGGGTTCTTAGACTAATACGCAGTTCTAGGTTAGCAAACAGTAAGGCATCATTGTACAGGGCTGTTGTAAGGATTAGAAATAAATAGAACATTGGTGAGTGCCTACCATGTACCAGACACCATGGCAAGTGTTTTACATGCATTTTCTCATTTAATCCTCAAACCCTATAATGTGGATTCTTTAATTAGCCCTATTTACAGAAGAGGAAATTGAGGTCAAGTAAACCTGAGATGGCATAGCTTGTAGTATTGGAGCCAGGTCTCACCCCAGCCATCTGACTCCAGAATGTGCTTTTAGCCTCTCCATGATAATACCTCATATCAGGTGCCGTACCAGCCACTTATGACAAAATGGGCAAGGAGTAGTCTTTGGTGCCAGATGGCTGGCCAGACAGTATATGCCTTTATCCACAATTCTTCCCTCTCTCTCCACTCTTGGCATAACTTCCCTTGTGGGGGGACTTTATTGCCCCACTCCATTGTCTTTGGTCTTGGTCATGTGACTAGCTTCAACCAATGGAATTAGGCAGATATGACCCAAGCAAAGACTTGAAACGGGCTTGTGTGGTCTGGCTGTCTCTGCTCCTCATGACCTTGACCAGAAGAGCATGGCTTGGTAGCCACCGGTCCTGGGATGAGATGTATGAAGCAGACCTGGGCCAACCTGCACTTCAGAGCCAAGCCTAGTTGTGCCCAGACCCTAGGACCCTAAGCAAGAGATAAACTCCCTGAGACTCAGATGTGGTCTGTTACACCATATATGCAGAATCTATGGAGTTGAACTGCTTGGATGTCCTTTTAAGAAAGACTAGCCATTCAGGTGCAAGAGTGTGGTTAGCAGACAACCTCTTAGAGATCCACACACTGGTCCCCCACCCCCACCCCCAGCCACCTTCCAGCTTTATTAAGGTATCATAACACTGTATAAGTTTAAAGTTATGATTTGATACATTTATAAATTACAAAATAATACCACCATAGCATTAACCACCACCTCCATCCCATCACATAATTATCATTTCTTTTTTGTGGTGAATACATTTCTTATTTGTGGTGAATCCCTCTTATAACATTCAAGTACGTGGTACACTATTGTTAGTTATAATCCCCCACTGCAGTGTTTGGGTGAGCCTGGCAGGGTGGGGGGACTGGGGCTTGGCTATTTCTGCCCAACTCAAGGATCCTTTACTGGGCAATGTGCTCCAGAGCCCCCTGTTAGATTGGCTGAGACTTTGTGAGATCTGCATCGTGGTCTAAGGCTCTTCCTGTCCAGTCCTGCTTCCTCCCCCTTTACCTTTCACAGGTGTGACCCACCACCCGATAAATCACTTGCACTCCTAGCTCTGCTTTGGCACATGCTTCGTTAGAGTACTCAAACTGACACTGGCAGTCTTATTGCCACAGAGCCTAATTTGGGTTCAAATACTGACTACACAAAATATTAGCTGGTGGACCATAACCATATTGTGACTCAGTTTCCTCATCTGTAGAAAGAAGATAACAGGGACACCCATCTCATAGTTTTGTGTGTGTGTGTGTGAGTATTGAATAAGATGATTCATGTACAGGGCTGAGCAAAATGCCTGGCACATAGTAAGCACTCAATAAATGTTAATGGAGATTGCCAGAGATAGTTGTAAATCTCAATAAATAAATGCTATCTATATATGAATTCTATATAGTAAAATGCCAAGTCAACAGATATAAATCTAGGGTGGGTCTTAAAAGACTGGAGAGTGAGAAAGGTGGGCAGCTGAGTTGCAAGTGAGGACAGGTATAAAGCAGAAAAAATGAAAGCTTACAAATAAGATGGTTGATATATTCTGAGCCATCGTCTGTAATCAGAAAAAAGATGACCAAATTTCTATATGTTCCTTCACCATCTTCTAAACACTTTCATGCATACTTTTCTTTGAGAGCTCTCTAAGAAAGCCAGGATAGGCATCACCATCCCCATTCTACAGGTAAAGGAACTGAGGCACAAAGAAGCTTCCTGTGAGTAAGAGCACATGAGTAAATACCAGAGGCAGGAATAGAACCATGCCTGTAGCTCTCCCTGCACAGAGAATGTTTCTGGGTACCATGGAAAAGCACCAAAACAAAAATGTAAGGGGCTTCCCTGCAGCAAAATCAAGTGCACAAGCCACCGCTCAAGATACTGGAGACGGTCGTCTAGATGGCAGGAGAAAGAATAGGATCAGTGAGCAACAAGATCTGTTAAGGCCGGAGACGCGAGACAGATCCAAGAGATCCCTAGCTATCAAACCTCGGGAAAAGCAGATCTCTGCTATGATGACAAGCCTTTCAACTTTCCCCCAGGTCAAAACATTTGATTTCTAATGCATCTTCATTGTATCAGTGAGGAATTGCTTATGTGACAGACCAGAAAACTGTGGTTTAAACACTGGTGTAAGATAGAAGATGGAAATTTATTTCTCCCTATGTAAAAAACAAACAAACAACCTCACTGGGGCAGTGCAGGGTTGATATGGTGGCATGGTGGCTCTGGGTCTCCAGGCACCCAGATTCCTACCCTTTACTCCACTCTCCTAATCTTCACTTCTATCTTCAAGGTCACCTAAGAGTCTAAAACAGCTGTTGAGGGACTAGCCATCATGTCTGTGTTCTAGACAGGAAGCTAGAGGAAAGGTAGAAAGAGCAAAAAGGGTGTTAGTGAAATATCTTAAGATTTTTTGCTCACATGTCATTGGCTAGAACTTTATCAAAGAGACCCTCCTAGCTGCAAAGGGGGCTGGGGAATGTAGTCTTTTATTTAGAGACATCACCATTCTGAATAAAATTAGAGTTCTGATATTAAGGAAAAAGGAGAGAATAGAAACTGAGTGGGCAACCATCAGTCTTATCCATATCATAGACTCATAACTTATGAAGAGATCTCTCTTCAAACCCTTCTGTTTGTAACCCCTTACTAATCACAGCTCAGATTTGGCCCAAATAAGATTTTTAAGGGAAATTAGTTCCCAGGTTGGATGGCACTGGGGAGTAGAGTTAGGTACTATACTCACATCTCGGGATCTGGGTTATAAACAACTCTCTCTGGTTTGACTCAAAAAGGAATTTACTGCTCCTCTCTCTTCTCCACCATCATGGTGTGTGTGGTTGACTATTCTTCACTATGTGTTTTCACAAGACTTACAGGATCAAACAATTCCTGGCTAAGAAACAAAAGCAGAGTTGTCCCATTCCCTGGTGGATTCAGATGAAAACTGGTAACAAAACCAGGTAAAACTCCAAGAAGAGACATTGGAGAAGAATCAAACTGAGTATATAAAGAATCACACATGAGATGATACACATTTATGCTGTAGGGAGGGCACTTGCTTATATCACTCTGTAAACATCACTACTACCTCAACAATTGGATATGTTTTATTGGGAACATGATTTTTTTTTTCTTTTTCTATGCTTCTGCAATAGTAGGTTGGTTCAGTAATGAATATATAAGTTTTTGAGAGAGAGAGAGAGAGAGAGAGAGAGAGCATGAGCAGAGGAGAGAGGCGAGGGAGACAGAGAATCCCAAGCAGGCTCCATGCTCAGCATGAAGCCCAACACAGGGCTTGATCCCATGACCCTGGGGTCAAGATCTGAGTCAAAATCAAGAGTCAGATGCTCAACTGACTGAGCCACCCAGGTGTCCCTTCAAGATTTTATTTTTAAGTAATCTCCACACCAAACGTGGGGTTTGAACTTATAACCCCAAGATCAAGAGTCACGTGCTCTACTGACTGAGCCAGCCAAATATGTAAGATTTTTTTGTTTGAAAAAAAAGAAAAAGAAAAAGGACTTTACTAGAAAGATACTGGGTACTGCAGAGATTCTCCAGGTGTGGGGACTAGAGTCCATGCCTAAAAGCTCATCACAGTACTGGTCTAGTGAAGAAGTCAATGCAGTTACTGTCACATCCACTGGCCCCTAGGTTCTGGATCTTCCAGTGACCCTGAGCAAGGAATTCTGCTGCCAACCTGTTATCCTGCAACTTGATCTTACAGCAACCACAACTGCTGTCACAGGAGAGATTCTCTTGGGTTCTTGTTCCCTTGTGTCATTTGCTCTCAATACAAAGTCAGGGATGGCTGCTTCTGATTGGTAGAGCACGGCTCACATGACCATGTTCTAGCTGAGAAAGCAAATGTCTGGCATTTCCATTATCATTGTAGAATCAAAGGCTCTGGGGGCGCCTGGGTGGCTAAGTCACTTGAGTGGTTGAGCGTCTGGCTTCGGCTCAGGTCATGATCTCGCGGTTGGTGGTTTGAGCCCCGCATCAGGCTCTGTGCTGACAGCTAGCTCAGAGGCTGGAGCCTGTCTTCGGATTCTGTGTCTCCCTCTCTCTCTCTTACTCTCCCCTGCTCATGCTGTCTCTCTCTCTCAAAAATAAATAAAACATTAAAAAATTTTTTAATTGAAAAAAAAAAAGAATCAAGGGCTCTGTCTTCCATTGGTACTTATAAATTGGGGAATTCTCCCAAATAGGAATCAGGTTCAGATGTTGGACACCTCACAAAATAATGAATATCTGTTATAGGTCTTCATAGATGTTGTTTCATGTAATCTTCATGACAACTCACCTTGCACACAACAAAACTGAAGCTCAGATAAGAGAAGGAACTTACCCAAGGTCATGCAACTGATGATGGTCAAGCTGCCCACCTCAGAGGGCCAAAGAGTAAGGAAGTCTTCCTGGGATCAGCCCCTGGTGGTGTCTCTGCTCCCCCACCCCTTGCCCATCCTTAACTGGATGCAGCATTGCCATGGTTCCCTCTCTCCCACCTGTCTCTTGGGTCTTTGGTAACACTGCTCATCAGGTCATTGTCCATATGTCCTTTGTCCTTCTCATCCTCCTCCCCCAGACCCTCCTGCCTTTCCACCCACTTACAGCAGCTTTATATTAATGGCTGTGGCGGGCTGCTCCACTGATCACTGGGATCTGCTTGGATCAGAGCCTTGCCCCTGAATACGACAAACAGATGGAGGCTGAACTTCTGGGCACAGGGAAGCAGAAAGACCACAGTGGCCCTTTAGCCAAGTTTACTACAGATCCCCCTTGAGAAGCCTGGGGCCTGCTGTGTGCGCTGTTGAGACTAGGAGGAGAACATAGAAATGGCTGCCAGAGAGACCTGGGCTCCGAGATCTCTGGCCCCTAAACCAGCCAGTGGTATCTCTGGGCTGGACCAAGTAGCTGCCTCCTGATCGGCCTCCTTATTTCACAACTGCCAGCAACTTCCCTTCACGCTGAAGGTAACATCCAAAGTTCTTCCCCTGGCCCATGAGGCCTTGCAGGGCCTGACCCCTACTGACCCGCTAGTTTCCTGTCAAAGGCTCACCTGACCTTCAGCCGTTCCCTCCAGTTACCTTCACCTCCTCACTGTTCCGCAGAAATACCTACCTGGTTCCTCCCCAAGACATGAACACCAGCTGTCCCCTTAACCTTGCCACCTGCCCCAGCCCCCCACATGGCTGGCTTCTCACCCCTTAGGTCTCTGCCCAGATATTGACTCCCCAGAATATCTTCCCTGTTCATCCAAAAGATACCCCTTCTGTAATCTATCTGCAGCCCCTCACCCTGCTTTATTTTCTCCTTAATACTTTCGCCTTCTTAAATTATCTTGTTTCTTTGCTTGCCTGTTTGTTAACTATCTCCCACCAGAAACTGGATTCTGTGAGAATAGGGTCTTTGCTTTGTTTCAGTTCATGGTATTTCCACCCACAGTATCTGGCATGGGCTAGGTACACTATAAATACTTTTTGAAGGTACTGGGTTGTCATGCAAACAACCCTGTGGTGGTGGGATAAATCAGAACACCCTCTCAGGGCATCAGGGATGTGATCATTCCTACCACCTGAGACTGAAGGGAAACTGAGACACAGCTAAGGGACATGTAGCAGGCTAACGGAGCGAGTCCTCTAACGCTTTTTTTCCTCCATTGTTCCACACTTCCCATAGTGAACAGTGGGGAAGAGACAAGGGCCACATGAATGGAATGTTTTTCTTTTCCCTTCGGGGCTGAGGAAGGAAGCATTCATGCTGAGGGGGGGAGGGTTCAGGGGTTGCAGACAGCGGGTACCCTAGTGGGTGGTGTTCTGCTGGGATAAGATCCTCAGGGGAGCTGCAGGTGGGACGTAGAAGGTGACTGACAGGAGACAGGACTTTCTACAAGGCTGGCTTGAAAGCATTGTCCAAAGTGTGTTCCTTCCTTCCCAGTCCCCGAGACCCTCCAAGGAAAGTCCAAAGGGGATTGTTCCCTGGAGAACTAGGAGAAGGAAACGGGCCCAGGTGTGTGAGGTAAGATGTTCTTAGCAGCCCTGGCTCTGGGGATTCACCCGCCTTTCCCTCAGTGGCCCTTCTCAACCCCTTCTGGTACCCCTTCCTTCCCTGTCCCCCATTCTCAGTGGGGCAGGATGGTGGCTCAAGCATTACTGGGGCATCATTCGCCTCCCTATATCCAAGGTCCCTTTCTCTGCTTGACTCTGATTCCATCTCCAAGAAAACAAGAGGGGCATCTGGCTGGCTCAGTCAGTAGAACATGTGACTCTTGTCAGGGTCATGAGTTTGATCCCCATGTCGGGCCCAGAGATGGCAGGGTTGGGGGGGGGGCAAGAAAGCAGTGGATTTAGATTCCATCCAGCCCTTGGTGGCTGCATGATCCTGAGGAGGTGACCTAGCCTCTCTGAGGTTGCTTCCTCACTTGGACACATCTTGATGATACATATCTTTCAGGGTAGCTGGGAGGATGCATTGAGACAATGTCAAAAAGCCCAGAAATTAATACATGTTCATCGTATGTCAGTTAAGTGTGAGTCAGAATCTCTCGTTTTTCTCCTAGCATCAGCCCCTTGACTAAACAAAGAAAGTGGGATGTCGAGTCCAATGTCTGATGACAGGAGGGTGATAGAGTAAGGCCTGTGAGGCTCTCTGAGGAGACCCTCAGGAAAACTGGCCAGCACAACAAAGGAGAAGGCTTACTCTCAAGGGGGAAGCCCAAAATACACAAGAGCATTTAAAAAAGTGAAACACGTTCATGGGTGACAGATTCATAATGGGATTATTGATTCAAACACACATCCTTTCTCTTCCTTGCATTTCCCCCCTCCTCCCTCCAAAAATTGTTGCTGACGGCTGGGTAGTGACTCAGGGAGGTGCATTGCGGGGGAGAAAAATGACTTGGCTACAGCTGGTGCTGAAAATGGCCAGCACCACGGCAGAGGAGAGAGGTAGCCTACGCCCTAGCCCCAGATCTCCCTCCTTGAGCCTTACTGTCATTTGTCACAAGGGGGACAGAACCCCTGACCTGTCAGAGAAGTTGAGTGGGTTCAGTGTGGTAAGGGGTCTGGTACCCATTCATAATAATAATAAGAGCCATGATGTATTGAGTCCCCAAGGTCAGGTACCATGCTAAGTGCTTTCAAAATATCACCTCCTGGGTGCCTGGGTGGCTCAGTGGGTTATGTGTCTGACTTCAGTTCAGATCATGATCTCACGGTTTCTGGGTTCAAGCCCCACATCAGACTCTGTGCTGACAGCTCGGAGCCTGGAGCCTGTGTCTCCCTTTCTCTCTGCCCCTCCCCCACTCATGCTCTGTCTCATTCTCTCTCAAAAATAAATAAAACATTTTAAAAAATTAACGACAACCACAACAACAAAAACCCCCCACAAAATATTACCTCCTTCAGTCACTCCATGAAAACTGGGACTGGATCTGTCCTGGTCCTTGCCATATTGCCACTCTCAGGTACAGTACACTCCTGCAGGATGATAATAGTAACCAATGTTCACAAGAAATTTACTTTGTACGCTCACAGTATAGCTTTTTGCACCTTTTCCAGCACTGTACGTGTCCTAAGCAGTAGGTACTACCATTATCCCCATTTTATGGATGAGGAAACGGAGGCACAGAAGGCAGAAAGAAGTTGGGTAACTTTCCCAAGGTCACCAAGTAAGTGATAGAGCAGGAGTCTGAACCCAGGCAGTTTGGCTCTAGAGTCCCTGCCCTCGACCGCAGTGCTAACTTAGGGGATCCGGGGGTGCTCACAAGTCCCAGTATCAGGCTGTTTTGTGGGTAAAGTGATCAAGGCTAAGAGAGAATTTAATGGTTGGCTCAAAGCCACAGAGCTGCTAGGCAGCAGACCCGGGACTTGGATCCAGTGTGAGCTAGGTGTCTCTGAAAGGGTACACTTCACTCCCTTTACCTCCAACCCCCACATTCGGACACATGCCCACCTCCACCAGCAATCTGTCAGAAGTTCACATGTGAGGGTGGGACTGGCTTCAGGCTGACACTGGGCCCTGCCTCTACCTGTAGCCTCTGGAAGGGTGCCTCTCAGAGTGCGTGGGGTTGCCCCCATCCCCAACCTCCTAGGTCAAGGTGGTAACTATCTCCCTGGCGGAGGGGACTGGCAGCTTCAGATTGAGGGTTTGGCCAAGAGATTTTTCATCCCCATCTCCTGGCAAGAGGTGAGCTTCCATCACTCACGCGCTTGCTTTCCATCACTCGCATCCTTGCCCATCGGGTGGCATCTGGCTCATCGTGGATGTCCCGGTGATAAGTAAGCGACATGACAGATGCCAGTAATGTAACATCCCCATTCATCCTTCCAGGGTAGGCTGGCATTGAGAGGAGGCCAAGAGAGGGATGACGTCAAAAGAGAACAGCTTTTGACACCAGTCTCCCTTGAGGTGGAGTCTGGCCTCTGACGCTTACTAACTAGGTCACTTGGGACAAGTTACATAACCTCTCTGGGAACCTAGGTTTCCTTATTCATAAAATGCGAAGGGAAAGCCACTACTTTGCACAACTCTAGGGGGCACCACTCCCATTGTTATCCATGTGACTGATGCCACATGGAACCTAAATCCATAGACTACAAGGTGAAGGATACCTCAAGATTGCATATCTTTGAGCCTGCACCTTACAAGTGAGAATAGCTATGCCATGTGTGTCAACAATACTCAAAAAAAAAAAAAAGAAAAGAAAGAAAGAAAGAAAGGAAAGAAAAGAAAAGAAAAAAGAAAGGAAAGGAATGGAAAGGAAAGGACAGGAAAAGAAAGGAAAAAAACCCACTAGAATAGCTATGTTAACTTTCATTTGTGGAACCAAGATACTAAAATGGTTTTTTTATGAGGACAGATTATGTCACATAAAGGGGCTGAGCAACACAGGTGCAGTGTAGGAATGACACTATTATGGGATAAGACAGCAGGCCTTGGAGTGAACAGTATACCTCTCCCAGACACCTCCCATGCTGAAAAATACCCCAGCCTAGTTCCAGCTCTTGTGTGGGCCAGGCCACAGTGAGTGGAGACCCATCTCATAACAGCCCTGATAGCAAGACCTCAGTTTCCATACCCTATGGGGCCTCCTCTTACCTCTGTTTGGTCTCACGCCAACCACAAAGGGCACCAGACACCTAGGCTGGGTTAGGAGGTGTCAATTTATTTGGGAGTTTGCAGCTCACTGGCCAAGAAATCCTGAATGGAATCTCATTGAATCTCTCCCCAAGCCTGGCTTTCCAGTCTTGGCCTAAAGAAACCGACCCTGTCTTTATCTTGCCTCATAGGGTGAATATGATTCAAGAAATATGTAAAGTAATAAAATCAAACAACTTTATTTATGAAACAAGGAAATAAAGGCTTACTTCTCTTAAAAAAGAAAGAGAGAGAGAAAGAGAAAGAAAGAGAGAGATAGGGAAAGGAAGAAGGAAAGAACGAAGGAAAGAGAAAGAAAGAACGAACGAAAGAAAGAAAAGAAAGAAAGAAAGAAAGAAGGAAGGAAAGAAAGAAAGAGAAAGAAAGAAAGAAAGAGAAAGAAAGAAAGAAGGAAAGATCGGTTGATTTAAATCCTAGTGTATATTAGGCACAGTAGAGGGGGGTGCCAACATAGATATGACAGTCCCTAGCCCCAAGAATGTCACAGAAGAATTAGCTGAGCTGGTGTAATACAGCGGCTCAGAGGTCCATGGCAGGTGTGTGTGTGTGTGTCTAGATCACCTTCACTTCACATCTGGGGCCAAGGGGATCATGTTCCCTGCAGAGCCCTCAAGCAGAAAACCAGTGACTCCACTGCCCACAGGCTTTTCCCCCCGGATAAGGGTCCTGCCTCTCACCACTTTTCAACTGGCCCAGTTGGGCTGCAATTCTGCAACTTCCAACACAGGAGTTAGTCAAGGTATCCCGCTCAACTGGAGAACCAAGTTCACCTTTTAATTGCCTCTAACGCCTTCCTGCCACCCCTCTCCTCTCCACCCCAAAAATCCCGTCCACCTCGTTCTGTGAGCTCAGTGAACTCTAAGGGATAGCAGACCCCTTGTCTTGTCTATCTGAATTACCTCAGAGCCCCTAGCTCCTAGCTCAGAGCTGGTAAGGTGCTCAGTAGGTATGAGTTGAATGAATGGATCGAAGAATAAATGAAGTCCTTCCATGGAAACTGGGCACACTCATGGTTAGTCTAGGAAGACGTTCAGATGCCCATGGTTCTCCAAATGAAATCACCACCCTCCCACCAGACACCCCTACCTCTGACCCCTTTAATCATTTATTTATTCATTGGGCCAATATTTACTGAGTAGCTCTTCTGAACCAGACACGTTATCCTGTGCTGCAAGGCAAATGTAGAGCTCTTCCCATCCACACATCTCCCTCTTCTCACCCTGGCCCCCTCTTTCCTCCCACTGCCACCACACACCCTGCCCAGGGCACCTACCCCTCTTCCTTGTTCTGCCTTTTACACAAGGATCCCATATTTGGGCTTCTTTGACCCTGTCAACCTGCACTGGACTTAAAGGAGGGAGGAGGACTCCCAGTCCCTAGCATCTGCCCTCAGCCCATTCTCCTACCCCACCCCAGGGACCTGTCCCAGCCAGGCTCTGCCCAGAATCCCAAGCCGCCCAGCGTCCTGGAACAGCCCTGAACCTTGGTGACTCATTTCAGCCCCTGGGGTCCCTGCCCATGGGCGTCCTGCCGAGTCCACCCGGTGCCCGGCCCCCAGCGCCCTGGCCCCTCGGTGCTGCCTGCGGCGGGAGCTGCCAGCTTTTTGGAATTCCTAATGCTCCTGGCCCCGGTGATTGGCTGCTCAGCTCTGACCCCACTTGGGCTGCCGCCTGGTTGGATAAAAGGGGAATCTCCTTGGGGCTCCAGAGCATTAGACACCGGAGGGGGCACCTGGGACCAACTTCGCGAAGCGGGGAGCCCGGCGGGGGGGTGGGGGGAGCGAAAGACCTGCGGCCTCAGCCCCTCCGAAGAGCCGGGAGATGACGGGGAAAGCGGGGGAAGCGTTGAGCAAGCCCAAATCCGAGACTGTGGCCAAGAGTTCCTCGGGGGGCGCCCCGGCCAGGTGCACGGGGTTCGGCATCCAGGAGATCCTGGGTTTGAACAAGGAGCCCCCCAGCTCCCACCCGCGGGCTGCCCTCGACGGCCTGGCCCCCGGGCACTTGCTGGCTGCGCGCTCCGTGCTCAGTCCCGCAGGAGTGGGCGGCATGGGGCTGCTGGGGCCCGGGGGGCTCCCCGGCTTCTACGCGCAGCCCACCTTCCTGGAAGTGCTGTCCGACCCGCAGAGCGTCCACTTGCAGCCGCTGGGCAGAGCGTCGGGGCCGCTGGACACCAGCCAGACGGCCAGCTCGGGTAGGTGAGGGCGAGGCTGCCAGGCTGCCTGACTGGGGGGCGAGAGCCGGAGCTCCACGCCGTCGGCTTTCGCTCGCACCGCAAGGCCTCCTCCGGGAGCAAAAGTTCGTCCCTGGCCGAGGGGTCGCAGCTCCGGCCTGGGGCTGGCGCGCCCGGGGCAGGGGCCGGGAGGATGCTCCCGCTGGCCGCCCGGTTTCGGCCCCGGCGTTTCCGGCCTCCGCGCTGTTCTCTCGTCCCCTCGTCGGGCCCCGCTCTGCCGCGGCCCCAGGTTGGGGCCCCACCGGAAACCGGGCCTGGGGTGTCGGAGCCCGTGGGGCGGGCCGCGGGGCCCCCAGCCCAGCCGCTCCGCCGCCGCCCCGGCCTCCCGGAGGACCCGCGCTCTGTTCCGTGGGCTGGCAGCCCGGGAAGCGGATGCCCGCTTCTGCCCTCGCCCTGGTTTCCAAAGTTGCTGTTCCTTCCTCTTTTTCTGCGTTCCACAACGCCCACGTTGGTCAGCTGGGGTTTATTTTTCACCCCACGCGCTCGGACGACCTGGCCTCTGCGGGGGCCGAAGCGGCTGCCGTTAAGTTCCTCCTAAACGCCACAATATATCCGATGCCGGCGCCTGCAGGGTCCGGGGGGGCGCCCGGGATGACCCCGCCGCGCCCTCCCTGGACTGCTTTCCCGGCCGTGCGTCCCCACCCGCTCGGGCTCCGGCTCCTGCTCTCGTTCGGCAGTTCGCCTGATTTTTCGTTATCTTTTTATTTATTTATTTATTTATTTATTTTTGGAGGGGCAACGAAAAGTGGCGCGTCGCAGTCTCTCCAGTCTCGAGCGGGGGCGCATTCTGCAGACACGGAAAAAAAAGGGGCTGCGCCCGGGGAGACCCCAGCCCTTCCCGGCGCCCAGCTCCCGGCGCCTCGGCTGCGCTCCTCGGGGCCAACTTTCAGGCCCGGGGCGACGGGGATGCAGGCGCCCGGCAGGGCGCAGCGCGGGGATCACCGCCCGCCGGCCCTGCGACTCCCTGAGGCTGCCTCGCTCCACTGCGGCCCCTGCCCCAAGCGCGGTGGGGCCTTTGCCTCTTTTGCAACGAAATCTGTTCAAAATCTGCGGAATCGGGTGCCGGCGCGGGTACAGCCAGCCGGGGCTTAGGGATGGGGTCGCCCTCTCGGAGGGCTTCCGAGGCTGGCAGAGCAGGCCCCCGCCGCTCCCGCAGGCGGCCCGGGGTGGGGCCCTCGCGGGCTTCGGGCGCCTCAAGTCCCCGGGCGTTGCCGAGCGCGCCCCCCATCCTGCCGCATGTGCCTCCGCCCGCTTTTCAGATTCTGAAGATGTTTCCTCCAGCGACCGAAAAATGTCCAAATCGGCTTTAAACCAGACCAAGAAACGGAAGAAGCGGAGACACAGGTAAGGCCTCTGCGGCGCTCTCTGCTACCCCTTCTGCTCACCCACTCCCTGCGGTGTCCTGTTTGGGGGTCGGGTCGCTTCGACCCTATTTTCGCCCGCTCCTGAGTTGAAGCCTGAGGCTGCGCTAGGGCGGGGAACCAAACGTTGTTTGGGGACATCCGCCCGGGACCCTGGCGTCCCGCCACACGGGGTGAGGATGGTGTGCGGCCTCCCTGGAGGCGGCACGGGTCTGGCTTTTTTTCCTTCGGGAGACGGGAAAGGCCGAACCCGAGCCAGAGAGGGGCAGACGGCCCCCAGATTCGATCCCTGCATCAGCACCTTCGGAGAGCCACGATTACCTCCTGTCCACGCCGGTCCCTCTGCCCTCTGCCCCCGGGCCCGCATTCCTCTCTCGCGGTCCCTGTCCGCTTTGCCACACCCCTATTCTTCTGCTCCTGCCGTTCCCAAAATCTTGAGCGTGATACCTGCACTGATGGGAATTTTTCGTTAGGCTTCTGCTCTTTCGTGAGCCTGAGAGAGCCTCTTCCCTTCCCCCAGCCTCAGTTTCCTTGTCTGTAAAATGGGGAGGGAAAGTGGGTGGACTGGATGACCCCGGTAGCCCCAGCTGGAGTGGAGTGGGCTGCATTAGGGCACAGGCTAAAGAGAGGATTCTAAAAAGTATGTCTTCAAATTGGCATTACTGGGACAATTTTAAAAATGTAATAGGTGCTGAAAGGTAATTCCTGAAAAGCAAACCGACCCCGCCCCCACGGCAGACTCTCATTCCTGTCCACATCCACACCACCGACACCAGTTCCTGGTAGGAATTTATGAGCAGGTTTTTAAGGAAATAGAGAAGCAAGAACCAAAAATCTGCCTGACTTTCTGCAAGCGCTGCTTCCAGACTCCTTCCCTGTGCTCACCCTCCGGTCTGTTTCCCCAAGTCTCTCTCTGCGCATGGTCTAGGTGGGGGTGTCCACAGGGCTCCTACTGACTCTGGGGACATTTCCCCCCTGGGGAGCTCTCCCTGACCATTCCACCCCATCCTCTTCTCCCCAATTTGTTTTCAGCCTCTTGACACCCTTTCTCTGGGTACTTTTGTGCGTTTTCCTCTTCCTTAACCCCTGGAAAACTCCCCTATTGGCTTCCACCTTATAAAATGGCTTTTCCTGTCCTCTAAGACACCAGTAGGTTCCGGCTGGAATGAGGGTGAACTTTGGCTTGATTTCTCAGTAACCCCCGCGGTTTTGTTTTGTTTAGCTTTGTTTTGTTTTAAACGGAAGCATTGATCCTGGGTCATTTTGTACATTCATTCACTCCACAAATTTCATTAGAACATCTTTTGACGCACCCATCTCGTGCTGGTCCCAGGGTGGGTAATCCTGTTGGCCTCCTCGAGCAGGGACAGACACGGGGACGATGGAGGGAGGACAGTTCAGAGTCGGAGCTGAACTGCTTCTGTGCTCTGGGAAGCAGGGTTCACGTAGCAAGGAGGGCCCTGGAAAAAGTATCCCCTGGGTGCCGGAACAGTGTTTCTGTTCCAGGGTGTGTCCTTGTGTGGCACCTGGAGCTGGCTGACCCACAGCCCGAAGTCTATGCTTCAGGCTCCCGACTGTCCTCCTCTGACACTGTCCCCACTGAGGAGATGTTTGGGAGCATTGGAGGCTTCCCAGTGAGACAGTATAACTCACCACCTGCCCTAGGTTTCCGGTTACTTCTGGTGCATGAAGTTTTAGATTATTAGATTATTAGAGATATTAGAATGGCGACTGATTGCCAGTGCAGCTTTTAATTAGTAAAAAATGTTTTTCCCTGAACTTCTCTCATTTGGGGATTTCAGGTAAGATACCCTAGAGTCTGGTGATGAGAGATGGGCATCTCTTTTTCTCTCTGAAATGTGCTGGGCTTGGAGAGGGGAGTGGGGATGGAGCAGCAGCCTTGGGAGTCTTTCGGATTTTGCTCGGCTCTGTACTGGGAAAGCACAGCTCTCTGCGAGCCGGAGGCAGTGGGCCCCTGAAGAGACTGGGGTTCTGCAGTAAAGCCAGGAGCGGGGTTTGGATCACACTTTGGGTTGCGGGAGGCTCCCTGCAGAGTACGTCGGTATCAACGCAGGGATTCGCTCTGAGGCAGGAATAAGGGAAAGTTTGAGGGATTTGAGATTTTGTTCTGTTTTATTTTTCAACGAGAGCTCTCCCAAGCAGCGGCTGGCACTTGAATGGTTCTAAATCTCTAAATCTCTCTTCTTTGGCTTTGGCCAAACCACGACACCTGTGTGCCTTGGTTTCCCTAGTTTTGAAAAAGACTTGCATGTTTTGATTGTTTATTTTGACGATCTCTTCTGGGGGGCCCTTCAGTAAGTGACAAGAACAAAATAGAAACCAGCAGATCTTCAAAATTCTGAAGAATTCACTTTCTGTATACATAAACATTCCATTCCCCCCTCCCAAGAGAATAGGAGAAACGATTTAGAATCAAGCCAGTCATTTTCTATAAAGGGCAGAATCTTTCTTCCTCACACATCCCCTGCATCATCCCCCAAGATATTAAAGCCGACACCAGCACAAGGACCCAATGGGGCTTACACCTGTACTTTTTCCTCGTGTTGGGTGAGGGTGAGAGTGAGGGCATCAGTGTAGGACTCTAAACCCCTGTGCTGGTCCCAGGGTCAGATCCCAGAGGCTCAAGCAAGGAATGTACCATTTTTACAAATGGGTTTGTGGAATCTGGACTATAAGGTCTGAAAAGAGAAGAATTTGTGCCTGTAAGTGGGTGTGTATAGTTCATGGAAAAAAGGAGGGGGGGGGATCTATGAAGCCCCTGATATTGGAGGTAAAATTTTGTGTTGGACCATATTCATTTGCACATTGTCCCGGGGTAAGAGAAAGGATGTAGCTTTTACCAGGTTCTTAAATCAGAACAGGACCCAAACAGGTCAATGGAAACTGCTCTGTGGGGAAGGGGGTCTGTGTAGGTAGGCTCTCTCAGAGCGAGAGTGACCTGAATGGACCACCCCCACCATGGGACGCCCCCTTGATGAATGGCTGAGGCTCTGTATGAGAGGGTTGGAGGTTGCTCCTGGTCGTCTGAGCGTAGAAAGTGGAGGGGGGTCTGCTCTAGGCTCTAAGGAGCTAGTAGATCTGGATGCTGGCAGGGGAAGGGACAGGTTAGGAGGGCAAGGTGATGGGGTGCATGAGGAGGTGGGAAATTTAGTTCTCAACTGTACAAACACGGGGGTTGCAGTTGCATCTGACTCTCTGGTGGGTCTTTGAACTTGGATGTCATTAAAAGATCAACTACTAAAAAGGGGGGAGGATCAACGATTGTACTACTTGCTCTCTGTTGAGAGGAAACTGGGAAGCAAGTCCCAGTGGGCCAGAGGCTTTTATTTATCTGGTGAGTCCCTCACTCTGTGCTTAGGAGGAAGAAGAAGGACTTTCTGCAGTTTTCTAAAATTTCTGAGCACCCCTTCCCCCAAATCACTTCTAGAAAGATTCCCAGTATGAAATGTCACCACCATTATGAAATAATGTCCTCCCAAGAAGGGCAGGATGGATCCTCAGTGTTGAATGAAGACGAGTCTAGAGGGTTAAGCTACGAGTGTGTGTAAATATATATGAGCGTGAGCATGTGTGTGAAGTTTATGTCTGATTGTGCCGAGCAGCCTGTGTTTGGGGTCTGTCCCGGTGGGAGAGAGGAGGTCCATTCTATCCTCTCTGGAACAGTGTCATTCAGTTTCTGGGTCCTGAGTGTGTGGTTTTGCTCCCGTTAGGACAATTTTTACTTCCTACCAGCTAGAGGAGCTGGAGAAGGCGTTCAATGAGGCCCACTACCCAGATGTCTATGCCCGGGAGATGCTGGCCATGAAAACGGAGCTGCCAGAAGACAGGATACAGGTAACAGAGCCCCAAGTCCCTCTCTCTCTTTCCCCACTCTCTGAGGCATTGACCGCCCTGGGCTCTCGGACACCTGTGACCCCATCTCCCACCCTCCCCTGCTGTGAGTCCTTATGAAGAACAGTTCATTTAAGCTGACAGGTATTTGCTGAACACCCACCATGTGAGGTGGGCACTGTTGGGGACAAGAGACTTAGATGACGTGGCCTGGCCTGCTGTTCCAGACCGTAGGCTTCCTGAGGAGTATGTCAGGCAGACCAGGAAGGGGCCTGTGGTGGGAAAAGGAGTTATGGGTGGGTCATGGGTTCCCAGTGGGGTCTCTGTTGTGGGTGATTATCTCTTAGGACAGCTAGATGTCTGCTCCAAGGCCAGAGGTGGGGAGAGGGGGAGAGGGGCTTCTAGCCCTGACCCCATTCTGTTTCCCTTTCTTCCCCTCCCCCTCCCTTTCTATCTACTCCCCACCATGTCCACCCACCGGAAGCTCCTTCTTCTCTCACAACTGAACAGCTAGCCCTGCCCTGGGATGTGGCTGGGGACTTGTGCCGGTCAGTGTGGCTTTGTTTTTTAAAGATTTTATTTTTAAGTAATCTCCACACCCGACGCGGGGCTTGAACTTACAACCCTGGGATCAGCCCACTGACTGAGCCAGCCAGGAGCGCCTCTCCTAGAGAGTTTTGCGGCATAACCGGCCACCGGTCTGAACGGAAGTGTTCTCAGCTGTGGTGGGTGCAGGGCTTCCTTTCACATCTGCAGGCAGACTTTCCCAAGGCCAGAAATCGCCAGCTGGGCAGGAGTGGGGCTGCTTAATGGTTTCTCTGGGAGAAGATGAAGTCTGATGGGTTTCTAGGCAGGGCCTCCATGAGGCAGAAGAAGTGAGTGACTTCCTGAAACCCCTCCCAGTCAAGAACCCTGGGTCTCCAGGTGGGATGTGTGCTGCGCGGAGAAGGAAACAGATAAGTTGTCCTCTCACTGGACAACCAGAGGATTGGAAATAAGACATGAACTACTTTTCCAGAAGAGTCTTCCTCTCCCCTGGAAAGTGATGTGGAATTTCAGCCAGTAGCTTTAGACGTTGGCGCTAACAATAAGCTCAATTACTCGTAAGCAGATTATCTGTTTGGTGCATTATCCATGGTGGCCTGGATCCGTCATCCCCCACCCAACTGGGTTCCAGTGGGGGAAGCCTGGGTGTGGATTCTGAATTGTGTGTGTGCGTGTGTGTGTGTGTGTGTGTGTGTGTGTGTGTGTAAGCCAAGGCCCAATCCAGTCAATGTGTAACCCCTACCTGGCCTTCATTAGCACAAAGTTGGCTTTTACAAGCGGCTGGGGTGGGGTGGAGGGCTGAAAAATTCCCCTGCTGTCAGGCCTCATATTTGCACCACTGACCAGTAGGAAGGAAGAGCTGTCCCTTGCGGTGGGTTGTCCTAAAATCTGTTTGGCTGTGGTGGTGGTGGTGGTGGTGGTGGTGGGTGGGTGGGAGTGTATGAAGGATTCTGGGGAAGGCTCTTCCTCCACTGTTACTGCATTGCCACAGATGCCCCAAGCTTTTCTAAGTTGCCTGGGGGTGGGGGAGCATCTATCCAGGGGTGTCTGAAGCTGCAGGAAGCAGCAAGGAGCTAGGGTGTGGAGTAAGTTGATTGCCCTTGGGACTGTGAGGGTTGTAGAAATGGGAGAATGGAGACAAGAATCTCTCAGTCTTCGTGCACCACAGGTTTCTTTGGCTAAATGCTGCCTCCAGAAGCTGTTTGTGAGCTGTTAAATATCCTTACCTCAGGTGGCTCCAGGAAAAAGTCTTAGCATTATCAGCTATCAATCACAGCTATTGTTTGGAGGACAGTTTCCTTGTGCTAGGTGTTCTGAATACCGCACAGGACAGGGGAGTTGGTATGGTGATTAGGGGAGCTGTTTCGGAGCCAAGCACATCCTGGCTTCACTGTTGCCGCTGAGTGACTGGACAAGTTACTTCACCCTGCAGAGCCTCTGGTTCCTATAAAGGTGTCTTGTGCAGTCATCGTGCGCCATGTGTAATGAGTTCCGAGTGATGCCTGGCAAGTGCCTAGTGCTCACTCCATTTCAGCGCTGATCTCATTAAATCTTGGTGACGACTGAGGAAATGGAAGCACAGCAACTTGCCCGGGGCCACACAGCTAGTAAGTGGGGGACACAAGGTTCAAACCTGAGTCTGCATCTAAAGCTCTAAAATTCAGCACCTGCCTCTTGAGTTTGGAGCCTGTGCTTTGACTTGAAGTTGGGGGAACAGAGATGGTTTGAGGTCAGGTGGGGACCTGTATCAAACCTTCTTTATAAAAATAACCAGTATTGGGCGCCTGGGTGGCTCAATTGGTTAAGCGTCTGACTCTTGATTTCGGCTCAGGTCATGATCTTGCAGTTTCGTGAGTTCAAGCCCCTCATTGGGCTTTGAGCAGGCAGTGCAGACTCTGATGGGGATTCTCTCTCTCCCCCTCTCTCTACCCTTTCCCCACTCACGCTGTCTCTGTCTCTCAAAAAAAAATAACCAATATTTTTTGAGTACCAGACATTATTCTTAAAGAAAAAACCCTCAACAACACTCATTAAAAAATTTTTTTAATGGGCACATTCTTGTATGTAAGTTCATGGTTTGGATTCTCTGACTAATGCTGTTCCAGTCTGCCTTTTTTTTTTTTTTTTTAGTTTTATTTATTTTGAGAGAGATAGAGAGCAAGTGGGGGAGGGGCAGAGAGGGAGGGACAGAGAGAATCCCAAGCAGGCTCTGCACTGTCAGCACAGAGCCCGTTGAGGGGCTAGAACCCATGAACCGTGAGATCATAACCTGAGCCAAAATCAAGAGTCGGATGCTTAACCGACTGAGCCACCTAGGTGTCGCCCATTCTGCCTTTTTTAAAGGGATCCCTGCCCAAGGATAGGGAACAAAGTTTTATGGGATTTGATTCCAGAAGATAGAAGATGTGCCTTGACAGGAGAAGGCTGCAGGGTGTCCCAGCCGGGGACATTTATTAGCATCCCAGGGCAGCTTTGGAAGCCACCCATGCTGGGCTCCCATGCCCAGCCATTCTGATTTAATTGGTCTGGTGTGAAGCCTGGGCATCTGTATGTTTTTAAAGCTCTTCAGGTGATTGTGGGCAGCCAGAGTAAAAACACTGGGACAGAGGCTCAGGAAAGGAGCTTTCTGTGTTTTAAGTGGGTTAACATGAGTAGAGGGAAGTAGAGGTTGGGGTGACAGGGCGGGATGAGGAACAAGATGACCTGTCAGGTGTGCGCGGAAGGATGCTGCCTGGGCTACTGGGAAATGTGGGCAAAGCCGCCCCCTGCTGGACGTCAGAGGCTGCAGCAAGGCCCAACTTCTCTGAGCCTGACTGGAGCTGGGACAGGAAGGGAGATGCTGAAATATGGTGTCAAGAATGCTGAGTGCATGTGGAGTGTTAAGTCATTAAATCACTGCAGCAATGAGCCCAAATTAATCAGCTTCCAGCCGGCGGAGAGAGGAAAGAAGCTGGGTGAATGTGATGGGAACTGCCGCATGGCCGGCAGAGCCTGGCCTGACGGGAGGAGGCAAGGTTGGAGGGTGGGGCCTGGGGCGGGGGGGGGGGGGGTTGCAAGTACCCAGAATGTGCAAAGAGCATCCATTGTACAAGATGTCTCCTTTAGGGGGGCAGTCCTGGGAAAACCACAGAGGGTCTCCTGGAAGACCTTTGAGGGAAGGAGCCCTGGACATGCTGTCCAGTGGGAATGCAAAGATGGGAGCTTGCAGGACAGGAGCTGTGTGATGACAAGACAAGCCCCAGGCACAACCACGACTGCTCACGCTGGCCACCCACACAGTGAGAGAAATTGCTGACAGGGTTTCCTGGTCTGCTCCGAGTGCACCCTATGGCAGAAGAGCACCTGTTTGGCAAGTACCTCCTCCTCCCCCGCCCCGCCCAGATCCAGTCTATCCTTGGAGGCACAAACTCTTGGGACCCTTTCTGCCAGTTGTGGCACCTGCCAGCCCAGCTTTTGAGAGCCAGAGGCATCCTACTGGGCTTTCTGAGCGCTGCTGGGGCACCACCTCTGAAGGGAAATGCACCAGGAAACCCAGACCCTTTCCCAAGCCGGAAGCTCTTGCCTGGAGTGCCAGACCTGGCGACTGTGGGTGTCACTTTTGGGTCCCTTCTCAGGCACTCAGAGCCTGAAGTGTCAGGCAGGGATCTGGTCCTCACCGTGACCTTTACGCAGGTTCTGCTGAAGAGTTTCAGGCCTGACTGTCCCATGAGAGGGGGAGTCTCTTCTAGAAAGTGGGCAGCCAGGGAAGTGAAGGAGTGAGGGACCGAAGGAATAATCGGGGCTCACCAGAACCAAGAGACCAAGTAGGGAAAAGGGCCTAAATTCTTAGAAGGAACCTCAGGAGTGGGAGCAGGGCCAGGAGGGACCTGGCTTTATGTAAAGTTTTTCACTGAGCATTTGCTGGAAAGCAGAGCCTCGTCTTGCTGCACGTTTATCCACAGAATTCATCAGGCCAATGTTTTTTAGTTATTGTTATGTGCCACGCATTTCACATGCACTGTTACATTTAATTTGCATAACAGACCTTCAAGAGGGTGGTATCACAGGACAGAGGAGGCACTCAAAGCTCGAAGAGCTAAGAAATGCACCCAAGATCACCAAGCCCATTGGAGGCAGAGCAAGGATCTCCAACCTAGGCCCCCTAGCTTCTGATCACAGTCAGTTTGCAGGGAGCACTGGGTACCTGCGTGGGTGTTTTCTTGCATTTGAGCCTCAAGGGCTTGCAAAACCTTAGACATCTGCTGGGAGTGGCAGGGAAATCTGTGGGGCCCTCTGGATGCCTAAGGGGAAACCAGGGGCTATCTGTATTAAAATCGCACAGCTTGAAGGTTCTGTCCCTCTGCCCCACTCCTGGAGTCATTATTTGTCAGGCCAGCCTTGCTAAAGGGCTTGCAGAGGAGGCCAGAGGGGCAAGTAATGCTGTTGATTAAGATGCCCTTTGGGCAGACTCCTGCTGATTTTCTGTGCCTCCATTGAAATAACAACAAGCAGCACTTCCTGAACACCTTCTGTGTGATAAGCATGGATTTTAGGAACTTTCACTTATTTCATTAATCCTCAAAACAACCCTGAAAAATAGGTGTTATTTTATGTTTGAAGAGACAGACACTGAGAGAAGGCAAGTAACTTGCCCCAAATCACACAGCAATTGTTGTCCCAGCTGGGAATTCCAGTTCAGGACTGGCTGACTGCAGTGCTTCTCGTACACGTCAAAGTTCTGTACACATGCTGGGTGCTTCCAGGAAGGGAAGAGAAAGGCAAATATGAAGAGTAGTTAGGGTTAATGCTAATTCCTTGGCCACTTCCCTCCAAGGCACTGCCGCCACAGTGTCCCTGCCAACTGTCCTAAAAAGAAATTGTTTTGGCTGTCCAGGTTTCCTCCATAAATTGGAGCAGCATCTGGTCTTTGCAGAGAGCCAGGCATTCCAGGAGCCCATAACTGAGGGTCCGGATGACTCCTGGTTTGAACAACCAGCTGGCACCAACTCCCCTGGGGATGTCTGTGGGCAAAGTCTGATCTGCCGACCCGTTATTCATTTGCCCAAATTAAGAGACCCAGGAAAATGGTTCTTTTATAGGCCCCAAAGATAATCTGAATCCCAAGTCTGCACCCCTTTCTTTAGTGTTCCAATAAAAATGCTGTTTCCATGTGAGAGCCCTGCACTCCCCCCAGCCCCTCCCCCTCCCCCACCAAGCACCAGTGCTCATGGAATCCAGAGGAAGCCAGAGCACTGCATCTTCCCAGGCATCCACCCTGGGGCAGGTGGGGTGTCTCTGCCTTTGCATACTCCACAGGGGCGGGTGGGGTGTCTCTGCCTTTGCATACTCCACAGTCCCTTCTACAGAATCCGTAACTCCAAACCATGCTGAAAACTGTGTTCTTTCCTAAGTGTGTCCTCAAAACTCACTAATGCCAAAAACCAGACCCAAATTTATGCTCTTTATTTATCCCTTTTAGTATGAACATGCATATGCTTTGCTGCAGAAATCCAAACTAGTGAGTTTGATTACGGGTGTGCTGCTGCAGCAGAATGCCACATAATGTGGTATATGCATCGCATTTTCTTTCTAAAATCCAAACCCTTGTGGAGTCTGGCTGCATGAGTTCCAGTTAAGGGGTTGTAGTCTTGTTGTTTTAAAATGCACTGTATTCAAGCAAGAAGGTCATCTCCTGACCAGGAAGTAAATGTCTTACTTAGATTCGTAAAGAAAGCCTTCCCAACCCTCTGTGGTCAGACTAGGTGCAGCGTTCCATCACCAACGGCTTCATTCTTCTGCATTCTCTGAGAGGTGGATGAAACCAGAAGTCACTTACACTTTTAATGTGGATTAGTCCTTTTAGATGTTTCCTCCACGGGACAAGGTAGCTTGAAACAAGTGGGTACTTATAGAGGGACACCGAGTGCTACTGGGAAGGAGGACGGGACAGGACAGCAGGCACTGGGTTTGGCAGATAGTCCGGCAGAGCGCCCGCAGGACAGACAGGTGGCGCTGGCCAGGGATCTAAACACAGCTTAGAGCTCGGTCAGGACGATGGGCAAGGTAGCCTGGGCTTGGATTGCTGATCTCCGCTCTGTAGCACACGAAGTGCAGTCATTTAGTGGCTTTTAAATTGCATAAACTCCTTCCTTGGCAGGGGTCACTCCTGGCTGTCTGGGTCCAGACCAGGGGAAAGGCCCTGCACATTGGCTCCGCAGCTCTCCAGGAGGGCCCGAACAGGAACGGCAGGTGCCAAACCCTGGTGGTGGCAAAGGTGCAGTTCTCTGCAGGCGGCGCCACCCAGGGTAGAACGAGAGGTAGTTTTCTAACGGGGGGTGGCAAGGCCCAGGGCTTCTTGGGCTTCTTCTCTCCCATTTTTATGCGTTCCTGGTTATTTACAAATGGAGATGTTTCAAAACAGGGTCACACACATTTGGGTCCATTTAAAGGTGTGCGTGGAACACGCGGTCTTTCCGCAGCTCCGCAGAGGGTGTCTGTGACCGCGGGGCTTTGGGGAGATGGTCAAGAGGCGAGGCGGGGCTGCCGGGGCGCCCTCTGCTGGACGCGGCCGGCCGCGCTCAGCAGTAGACTCGCGGCTACCTGGGGCCGCCGGGACTCTGACTGCGCCACATAGCGGCGGCGGCGGGAACGGCGGGGGCGTGCGGATCCGAACCCCCGCCCGGGCCTCCCGGCGGCGGAGGCAGCAAAGGGTTAAACTGTCAGCGGCGCGATGTTAAACAGGTGTCAAAGGCGCCCCATATATCTGCAGATTGAAATCAAATTCTTTGCCGTATAAAAAGATAAATTACCCAGGCGCTGCCGCGCGTCCCACTCATCACGCCAGCGCCAGACGGCAAGCAATTTTTTTTTTTAATGTGCTAACGACCTAATCAAGCAATCAAGTCGGAGAAGATTGCAGAGTGACCCGGGCAGCCATCTGCCGGCGAGCCCCGCATTCATTTCCCGCGCCCCCGCGCGGGGTGGGGGCTGGGGAGGGAGCTACCGGGAGGAAGAGGGGAAAAAATCCTAAACAAATTAACACCCAATTTTCCCCGTCTAATTAGTTAAATGAGAAGTGTTTGGGGTCCCCCGGGGAGGGGGAGCGGCTCGCGGCGCGGCTCGAGCTGCCTCCCCAGCATTAATTAGTGCGGGTCAATGCCGCGGCTCCCGAGAGAGCAGCCGCTTTAATTTCCCGTGATATTTCAGTGCCTGAGGCCCATCGATTCAAACAGAAATTAACTTATTTTTCAATCAGCCCAGGGCTGCCCCTGGGGGTGACTCTTCTTTTGCCGCCTCCTGAATAGAGCTGGAGCAATTTTTCATCAAAAGCTGAAACCTCCGCCTCCGGGGGCGGGGGAGGGGCCCGGAGGGAAGGGCGGGGGACCCGGCCGAGGCGAGGGAATGGAAATCGCAGAAGAAACTAATAGATTTTCCCCGTACCCGCCTCTGCCCTCCCCTCAGTTCCCCCACTTCCCTGGGCGCCTTGGGCGTCTCGCCACCCCGGGGGTCAGGGCCCGGAGGGGCTGTGAGGGAACAAGAGGGGGCGGTTGGCCGGGCCTGGGATCCTTTCAGCGCCCACTGGTTTTTCCAGGGCCTCTCACCTGCTTGAGGGACAGTGCAGCTGTCCCTAGCGCTGACTCCTGGCAGCTGCCAGAAGTCTCAAAAAAGCTGCTTTGGGAGATCAAGGAATCTCCCTTCCCCCTAGCACCAGCCTCGAGGGCTATGGATACCCCAAGGGTACCCCATGCCCTGTACCAGTGAGCTTTGGGGCCAGAGAAACAATCTCTAGGGTTCCCCCCTACTGCACCTTCCTAGATCACCACCCCCCTTTTTCTGCACACCACAAGAATTTTGTCTTCCTTCCCTGACTGAGGGATGGATGCCCAGCTCCCCTACATGTCATTCAGGGTTAGATCCAAAACTGAGGAGAGTGGGTGAATGGAGGGCATGAGGGCAGTGGAAGGCTTAGCCAGGATAGGGAAGAGAAAGGGGGCTGCCTCGGGCCTCCTGGGAGTGTCCCCCAGGCTTCCTGACACCTGGATGCAATGCCCTTTGCTGCCGGGGTCCACACTCCCGCGCTTCCTGGGCTGCTCTGGCCTCTGGCGCTGCGGTGGAGAGGGAGCCCTGAACCCGAGGTGCGGCTAGTCCTGCCCCTGGAAGGAATTTGTCCCTTTTCGAGTCAGAGAGAGATTCTGTTTATATGATGGAGGCGTGAACACTAGCAAGAGAGCTTCTAGGGTGGGGCTTCTCAGAGGCAAACTGAGGACCTTGCTGGGGGACTGCCTACCTGCAAGATCTTGTCCTGGAGGCCTCTATTCCGTCACCTTAGAACTGCTTCGATTTAAAAAAGAAAAAGAGGGGCACCTGAGTGGCTCAGTCGGTTGAGCATCTGACCTCAGCTCAGAGCATGATCATCTGGGTTCTCAGGAGTTCTAGCCCCACATCGGGCTCCCTGCTGTCAGCGCAGAGCCTGCTTCCGATCCCCTCTCCCTTGCTCTCTGCCCCTCCCCTGCTTGCACTCTATTCCTCTCTCAAAAAGAAAAAAGAAAACATTAAAAAAAAAAGAAGAAGAAAAGAATAAAGAAAAAAAAAGGACTCATTTCATCCCCTCGTATTCTTACAGGACTGGGTGTCCTCATTCTGGGCACTCTGAGCCTGGGGGAACCCCAGGGGCACCATGGGCTGGGTGAGCTTAAGGACACCCTGCCTGAGCAACCAGCAGTCACAAGGGGATGCAGCTGCCAGCAATCGCAGGGGTGGGGACCTTCCCAGTGGGCACACCAAGGTAAGGGCCTGGCCTCAGTGTCTGTTGGAACATGCCCCTGACCTGTGCATCCTCACCTGCAGGTCTGGTTCCAGAACCGCAGGGCCAAGTGGAGGAAGCGGGAGAAGTGCTGGGGCCGGAGCAGCGTCATGGCGGAGTACGGGCTCTACGGGGCCATGGTGCGGCACTCCATCCCCCTGCCAGAGTCTATCCTCAAGTCTGCCAAGGATGGCATCATGGACTCCTGTGCCCCGTGGCTGCTGGGTAAGGGCCCGCATCCTCCTTGGGGTCCTGCCCCTGTGGTGAGGAGAGCGGGCTCCCTGGAGGAGAGGACAGAGCCCTGGAGCAGGGAGACCTGGCCACAACAGCCTAGCAGGACACAGGAACTCCGAAACAGGCGTCCTAGTGTCCCTTAGGAGGCTCAGAGGGCAGGTGGGGCCCAGGGCTTGGTGTCTATCACTTGCGCCCCCTGTTGGGTGGCTGGGACTCTCATCCCTGCCAGGCCACGGACTGGGTTCTTTGGTCCTCGATAAGGGTGTGGCTGTCACCCCAGGGTCTGTACCTTCCTCTTCCCTTGGCCAGAGGTGGGCTTGTGGTGAATGAAACAGCCCCTCTTGAGGGTTGAGGGGACCCCTAGGTCCCTCTGCCCCCCATTCTGGTTTTTCCCAACAGACTTCTTCTCCCTTAAATCTCTCCACTTGCCATCTTCCCCCACCTGCCCTCAAGGCCTATGTCTGGTAGCAGCACCAGCTTATCTTGGGGTTCTAGGATCCGGAATCCCGGGAGGGAGAGATGGGGGAGCAAGTGCGATGCTTGGGAAGGGACAGAACAGGCTGCCCAGTGGCCAGGTGTGGGGGGAAAGCCCCTCTGCAGGCCTGGTGCCCGACTGCTGGTGTGCAGCCCCTTCCCCTGGCCTCCCTCCCGCTGCCCCGGCCCCTGGGACTCGCGTGACTGCGGTGTGTGAAGTAAGGCTTTCTGCTCGTCCTTAATTCTGGCCTCTCTCTATCTTTGCCGTTTTCAGTTCAAGATGGCTTTCCCAGGCGCTTTTCTAAACCCGAATACCAACAATTCTTTCTAGGGATGCACAAAAAGTCGCTGGAGGCAGCAGCGGAGTCGGGGAGGAAGCCCGAGGTGGAGCGCCAGGCCCTGCCCAAACTCGACAAGATGGAGCAGGAGGAGCGGGGCCCCGACCCCCCAGCGGCCATGTCCCAGGAGGAACTGAGGGAGAACAGCATTGCGGCGCTCCGAGCCAGAGCTCAGGAGCACAGCACCAAAGTGCTGGGGACTGTGTCTGGGCCCGACAGCCTGGCCCGGAATACAGAGGAGCCAGAGGAGGAGGAGGCCATGGATGAAGACAGGCCAACGGAGAAGCTGAGTCCACCACGGCTTGAGGACATGGCTTAGATCAAGGGCACGCAGATACCGGAGCCCCAGGACTCAGCTCTCCTCGGGGCCTGTGGTGTTAGGGGGTGTTATCTGAGGCAGGGCTGAGGCCTGGCCTCTGCCACCCTCCCCCGGCCCCACAGGCCCTCCTTCAGGCACAACTCAGTTCTGGCCGAGGCTCTGGGCCGCGCTGAGACACCCCCTATCTAGTCTTGACCTCTCCAGCATCCTCCTCCTCATCCCAACAGCCCTGCCTCAGAAGCCTTCTTGCTGTCCCAAACCACCCCTTCAAGCCGCTTTTGCTCAATCCCTTGGCGACTCTCACTGTCCAAACCCACCCTTTACTCTCTGTTCTCTTGCTTGAAAGAGCCTCCCCTTCCCAGCTCTACACCCACTATGGATTCTGCTCTGGCCGGGCCCAAAGCCCACCGCTGCAGACTCATTGCCTGCCACGGCGGTGACGGGGATGGAGGACCCACACTCTAGCACCAATGTCCTGAGCCCCCCAGTCTTCAGCAAAACCGTGCTCGCCAGCCTATTCCTTCCTGAGGACCTGGGTCTGGGCCTCCGCAGTGTGGACGGACTGCCCCAGAGGCCCAGGCACAACGTCTGCCCTCCCCCCACCGCCCATCGGTGGGGCCCACGTTCCAAGTTAAACTTGGAAGGTCTCAGCCTGAGCCCCTCAGCCTCTGTCCCATGCCCTCCATGGTCACATTCGGGAACCTGCCAGCCCTCTCCACACCCAGACCGCCCCACGGGTCCCCCCAGCATGGGTCCCAGCACTGCATGTGACCATGCACAATACCTCTAGAGTCCCGGACCTGTGCCCTGCGGCCACGGGGTACCTATCACAAATGCTGTGGTCACGGCACTGTTGGGGAGGCCGAACTCTTACAAAGAGCCCCGGGGCCTGTGTTCTGAAGCATCCTGCCCTTCCCCCCCCTCCCCTCCCCGGTATGATGCCTGTGACCCTGACTTGCTTGCAAGACATCCTTCTAGAGCTTCTTGCAATGTATCGGTTCGCATGTGTCCTGCTTTGGAGCACCCCAATCCAGCTGTGAAATGAACACATAAGAAGCCACAGATCTTGACTCAACTTTATCCAGACCATCTCTGGGAGGCCAAGCCTGGAGTGGGCCTGGGGCTATCATAGGCATCAAGGAGTGGTCCCGAGAAAGGTATGAGAAAGCACTCAAAGGAGAGCAAAGCAGGAGCTGGTATTCAACTGAAACTAAGCGATGGGCACCCATACTTCCATGTCAGGTGTATGCGTGTTGTCCATCCGCTAGAATAGGATGGACATAGTGACCTTGTAGGACTAGGGGACAGGTGCTTCTTCCTGTCTGCTGCTGAGAGGAACTGTCCATACAGACGGGCTCCCTGCAGCTGCCCCAGGCTGGACGCATGTCTCCCTCACCCCCGTGACATTTCCCTCTACCATGCCTCTCCCCCTTGCAGGGAATACCTCTCAAGAGGAAGGTCTGAGACAGTGAGTTGGGATTTTAATTCTGTATCAAAAGTTGATTTCTTCTTCATTCTGTTCCTGGAACTCCCCGCTCTTCTTCTTCTTGTCTTTGTCCCCAGTTGGTTTGAAGTGTTAGACTGTAGCTCCTGGTGTGTAAATACTGTACATAGAATGGGAAGAAAGAAACTTGATATTGAGGTGTTTGAAATATGGAACTGTAATAACTTCTAGGTATTCTAAACCTGTGACTTCTGTGCCATTTTCTGTAAAGATACAAGTAAGAATAAAATTGATGTAAAAACATCAGGGGAGGGAACTGAGAATCCTCCATGGGTGAGGATGGATGGCATATGTATGTATGTATGGGTAGCATAAAAAGTAAATCCATGAAGACGTTTTTAAGTCAAAATTACCAGATTCCTCTTTTGAAATTACTCCAATGGTAATGGCATAGTGCCTTGCCTGTCTCCACTGAGCTGACACCACCTTTCAGTGACAGTTGTCCCTGTGATTTGGGACCCTCCTCCATTGCAGACACAACTGAAATAGTCCAGCCATGGAGCCCCTAAGTTATTACCAGCAACTGCTTCCTGCTCCCCACACGATGGGTTTGTTTACCTTTCCCTCTGGTACTTAACTTCCTTATTCACAACCCCATTTCCTGCACACCTCATCCCACCTTGGCCCCTGAGAGTATCGATTCCCTCCTTTTGTGTACACACGTACACTCTAAAATCTTGCCTACAACCCAAACACAACAACACCACGTGGGAAAGGCAGCAGTCTCTGGAACTAAAAGTCAAACAAATCTGAGCTAAATCCTGTCAAAGAGACAGGAAGCAAACGAGACACAGCGTAGGGAAGGACTGCATGAAATTGCCTGCAGACAGCTGCGACCCATGGGCTCCACAACGTGCTGGACGGAATGACAAGATGCGAGAGAGGAGGGAGCAGACCAGATAGGTTATATTTCCGTTTTCGGCGCAAGAAATCTCATAAGATTGTTTCAAATTGCCTCAGATGTGGAACTCTCTCTCAGATTTTTTTCTCTGGGAGGCCATCATCAAAGGAGAATGACAGGTGGCCAGTTGTCCCTGCACCCTGTATCGGGAGCCGGTATAATCCTCCTGGACCCTGATCCTTGAGGGCACACGTGGGAAGTCTCCAACTTCGATGTGGTGAAGGGAAAGATCCAAGAGCCTGGCTTCAAGTCCTGCCCGCACAGGCTTCCCTAGGCCTTTTCTGAGCAAGTCAGGTCCCTGCAGGACTCACTGTGGCCTGGTGGCCTAGGAATGCCCTTCCCCCACCTGTCCGCCCCCACCACTCCAGGAGATGCACTGCCACTTACCCTACAAGCCCCTTCCTCCCTGGAGCCTTCCTGATCCTCCAGAGATAGTTTATAGGAGAGTTCTTTCCTAGCCCTTGAATACTCCTAGACATTCTTTCATTATGGTATTGTGTGGGATTTTGTGTCGTGTCCTTTTTTATTTACAAGTTTATCTTCCTCACAGGACTGATTTTGTCAAGGGTGGGGATTATATCCTGTTCATCTTTTAACCCCAGGAACCATCAAAGAGCCGGACAATCTATTGTGGAATGAATGAATGAATGTTCTTCCTCTAACTCATCCATTTATTCAATCTTTTAAAAACGTTTACTGAGACTCTACTGTGTACCCGGCAGTGGGGCAAGGCACTAGGGATATAGTGGTGGCCAGAGTAGTCTTGTTTGGAGGGAAAGCTGGATAGAATTCAAGTAATCACATAAGTGAAACACAAAACTGCAAATGTCCTGAGGCCTTGGAGGCATAAGATAGATGGGAGGCCATGAAAGCACCTCTGCGGGACTTGAGTCAAGGTGTTGACCTCTGTGCCTCTCTCCTGGGAATGATAACGTCTGTCCCTCCAGGACCCTAGTGTTGTGGGGAAGCAGCAAGGAAACTGGCAAAGGTGTCACACGAGCACAAGGGAAGGGGAGGCCACACCAACATAGACTTCTCAAGCCCAGGGGCCAACCTTGGCAGCTGCCCCCCCCCCCCATGCTCAGTTAGATCCGGGGGACAACTGGGACGCTCAGAGATTTGGGAGACGACAACCACCCCAGGGGTTTTCCTCGGGAAGAGGCATGCTGCTTTCTGCAGAGGGACCTGCAGACAAACCCACAGGCGACCAGTGAAGGGAGACGAGGGGACACTGAAGAGAGAGAGCAAGGACCAGGAAAGGAAGGTTCTGGACAGCCAGGGGCTGAAGGAAGGGAAATCCTGCTCCAGTGCCGACTGCAATCCTGGGAGGGACTTCTCCCCAAGGATCCTGCAACCCAGCGCCTGCAAGGGAGACTTTTTTCCAGGCTTTCCAGGCCCAACAGGCTGCCTACAGAGGCTGCATGTGTCGGGAAGAGTAAGAGAGTGATCTAAGGGCAAGGGGACTGATTTGTGATGCTGCTTGGAGATGCTGAGCAGGCCTAGCAGGGATAGATGAGTAATGTGGCTGGTGGCAGAAGGTCGGAGGGACCTCTGGGGCCCGGTCCATCCAGCCTCCTCTGTCTCGTGCACGCCCAGCTCACCAGGGGCCTTGGAGTCTTCCTTCTAGTCCCACCAGAGCTGCAGGGCCCTCTCCTTCCTGATTGCCCTGGGGACCTGGGGTTGCGGCGCCTGGGTCATCAGCTGTAGCAAAGGTACAGTATTAATGGCAGATGTTAATCATAGGGAACCTGGTGATGGGTTTATGGGAACTCTCTGTGCTATCTTCAGCATTTTTCTATAAATCTAAAATTATTGCAAAAAACAAGTTTATTTAAAAAAAAAAGATAAACGATGGGGTGCTTGGGTGGCTCAGTTGATTGAACATCCAACTCTTGATTTTGGCTCAGGTCATGATCGCACGGTCATGAGATCGAGCCTGGAGTCTGGCTCTGCGCTGACAGCACAGAGCCTGCTTGGGATTCTCTCTCTCTCTCTCTCTCTCTCTCTGCCCCTCGCTTGTGCTTGCACTCTCTCACTCTCTCTCTCAAAATAAATAAATAAACATGAAAAACAACATTTTTTAAAAGATAAACTCGTTTGTTTTCTAGAGGGAAAACAACAGATGGCTCCTTTGGGTTAGAACAAGTACAGGGGTAGGGGCACCTGGGTGGCTCAGTGGGTTAAATGTCCGACTTCGGCTCAGGTCATGATCTCACGGTTCGTGGGTTCGAGCCCTGCGTCGGGCTCTGTGCTGACAGCTAGCTCGGAGCCTGGAGCCTACTTCGGATTCTGTCTCCCTCTCTCTCTGAACCTCCCCTGCTTGCGCTCTCAAAAATAAATAAAAAAACATTAAAAAAAAATAAAATAAAAACAGGAGGAACCCCAAGGTGGACCCAGCACACCAGGACAGTGCAGCCTCTGCTCTTCTCTTAACATCTCCAACACTGGCACACGCGGCTACAAATCTGCAGTCAGGTCAGGACCTCGCAGGGATGGGGTGAAGGGCCAATGAGATGGTGAGTTGTAACCCAACCCAACTTCCTCTGCCCGATACGCAGCAGACACCATCACCCAGCTGGGAACGCGCAGCAAGAAAAGTATCTATTTCCGAGGCATCCCCCTCCTCGAAAGGAGGAAAGTCAGAGAAATTGAAAGGCAAATGAGGAAGGTCTGGGTAAAAAGTTGCAGTTGAGGGTAGTCCCATTTACCCTTTAGTTACTAATTTCAAAATGGTGTGCACTAAACTCTTATTTCTTCTCTTATTAAGTTTCTATTAAAAGTTTTTTTTTCCCCCAGGGAGCCTGGGTGGCTCAGTCAGTAAAGCATCCAACTTCAGGTCATGATCTCGCGGTTCGTGAGTTTGAGCCTCAGGTCGGGCTCTCTGTGCTGACAGCTCAGAGCCTGGAGCCTGCTTTGGATTCTGTGTCTCCCTCTCTCTCTGCCCCTCCCCCACTCATGCTCTGTCTCTCTCTTTCTAAAAAATAAATATTTTTTAATTTAAAAAATTAAAAAGTTTTTTGCCACCCGCTACCCTTTTTTTCGGGGAGGGAGACTGACTAATTTCTTGAGTTGAACACCTATCCATTGTTAATCTTTCTTCTTTACCAATACAGACACTTAAAATCATACATTTCTAAGTTTTATTGTAGTTGCATCCCAAAAGACTGTTAGAACTTTCATTATTTTGTTTTACCTATTTACTAAATTGATTTTTTTCACTTCTGTGTATTTTATTTTTTTTAATGTTTATTTATTATTGAGAGAGAGAGAGAGACAGAGCACAAGCAGGGGAGGGGCAGAAAGAAGGGGACGCACAGAATCCGAAGCAGTAGCACAGAGCCCGACGCAGGGCTCGAACTCACAGACTGTGAGATCATGACCTGAGCTGAAGTCAGATGCTTAACCGACTCAGCCACCCAGGTGCCCCATCACTTCTGTATATTTTAAATGATTAAAAATTTTCCAACCATATGGGATTTTTGGGGGGGAAGACATTATCCCTGTTATTGACTTACAATTTTATTATATTGTGATCAGAGATCATTATTTTCAACCTCTGGATATTTTGGTATGTATTGAGACCAGATTTAGATTAATATGTGGCTAATTTTGTAAATATTCCATGTGTGATTAAACAATGTTTTCTCGGGGCACCTGGGTGGCTCAGTCAGTTAAGCGTCCGACTTCAGCTCTGGTCATGATCTCACGGTCTGTGAGTTTGAGCCCCGCATCGGGCTCTGTGCTGACAGCTAGCTCAGACCCTGGAGCCTGCTTCGGATTCTTTGTCTCCCTCTCTTTCTGTCCCTCCCCCTCTCATGCTCTGTTTCTGTCTCAATAATAAATAAAACATAAAAAAAATTAAAAAACACAACAACGTTTTCTCCAACTTTGGAGTGCTGTGTTCGGTATAATGGTTAGTTGAGCTGTTCAAATATTATATATTGCGATTTTTTCTGTTTTGATTATGGAGAGAGATGCCTTAAAAACCTTCCATTCTGTGGCTTTGCCAATTTCTCCTTGCAATTCTCTTTGTTGCATTTGCTGACTCATGGGACTTTGCCTGTGTGTTTTATAAGTTAATGTGACAAGCTTTTCTCGCTTTTTCTGTGAGAATACTTGGATTGTTTAAGTGTTCTCTCCAGTCCTCAGCTTGGGTCTGGTCTCCTGTCCCTGCATATTTAAAATGCAGGTTGCTCTCTCCTGTCACCTGCTGACCCCACACCCCCATCGCTGTTCTGGCTCTCGCACCTGGGATTTCCCTCTCTGGCTTCCTACTTCATTGGTGCATCAAACTTGTTTTTGATGTATTTAGTCACGTCTAGGTGTTCTTAATCAGACTTTTCCCCACCAGTCTAGTCCACCATTTTCCTTTGTAAACTGTCAAGGGATGTACAATGTGCATAATGTGATTACCTCTGAAGCCTGTGGCTTTTGTGGATCCCTCCCCACTGCCAGCAGTCACTGCCCCACCTAGTTCTCCTTTGGGATACTTTCCCCAATCCCAACATCGAGCTACCTGCTTGGGTTTGTTTTACTCCGTTCTTGTCAGCCTCCTCCTCACTGACACCTTTCTCTCCATCTCTGTCTTTGTTCAGAAACGTCACGTAAACATTGGAGGAGCAAGTGATATGTGGTGTTTGCTTAGGCAGAGCAACCATGAAAACATGCAATGTATTTTTCTTCCCGTCTTTAGTTCCAGCTGTTTGCAGTTATGGTGGAAGCATGCTTATTCTCCCAAGGGCACACGGGCCATATATCTGATATGATAGGTAGTTGGGTAGCAGTGGGGGAGGACTTACTCTTTTAGTAGTTACTTGTTTTTAACTGAATTTTGAATGCTAATTGTCATTCTTAAATTTTATTTACTTAACAATTTTTTTTTCATGTTTATTTTTGAGAGAGTACCAGAAGGGGAGGGGCAGCAAGAGAGGGAGACGCAGAATCCGAAGCAGGCTCCAGGCTCTGAGCTGTCAGCAGAGCCAGACACGGGGCTCGAACCCATGACCTGTGAGACGGTGACCTGAACGGAAGTTGGCCACTTAATTGACTGAACCAACCAGGTGCCCCAGATTCTTAAATTTTAAAATGGACAGCTTACTACACTGCCTTATTATTCTTTTTTAAAGTTTATTTATTCATTTTGAGAGAGAGTGAGGGAGAGGCAGAGAGAGAGACGGAGAGAGAAAATCCCAATCAGGCTCCATACTGTCAGAGCAAAGCCTGATGTGGGGCTCGAACTCACAAACCATGAGATCATGACCTTAGCCAAAGTCAGAGGCCTAACCAACTGACCCACCCAGGTGCCCCTTATTCTCTTTATATACATAGTTTTGCAATTTTTTCTTAAACCATTTGAGAGCAAATTGAGGATGTGATGTGCCATTATGTTTCCTTAAAGTGAAGATACCCTCCCACATAACTACTACGCCGCTAATAAAATCAAGAAATTGACATTGATTCAATACTTCATCTAATCCACAGAATGCTGATTTTCCAATAATGTATGCCCTTTATAAATGGTGGGTTGCGTCCAGGACCACACATTGGATTTAGTTGCCAAGTCTGTAGTTTTCTTCTGTCGGGAACAGTCCTCAGTCTTTTCTCTGACCTTGACATTTTTGAAGCTTTCAGGCCAGTTTCTCAATTTGAGTTTGTCTCGTATTTCCTCACAATGAGGTTGCATAACCTGAATCTAATCATGAGGGATTATCAGACGCAGATTCACCACAGCCTCTTCCCAGCTCGGCTTGTCTGGCCAACCTCCACCTGGGGGCCCAGAACAGGCGGTGTGGTGAGTAACCCACTTACAAGTCTGCCTTGAACCTCAGTCGTGCATGCTTGGCTGTACATGGGCCTAGAGCCCTGCCCTTCGGAAGATGTTGGCCATGCGCAGTACGCAGAGTAAGGCAGCACCTCAGGGCACACGCTACAGGTTGAGGTGCCATGAGGGCCCTGGGAAGGCTGGGCAGAATGGATTGTTCCCTTATCCATTAGACAGTTGTGGAGCATTTATTTATTTTTATGGAGCACATATATTTACTGCCAGTGCTGTTAATGAACAGAGCAGACACAGCCCCTCCCTGACCTCGTGGAGTTTATATCCCCGTGGGCAGGGGGGCCAGGAAAGACAGAGAAGTAGGTCAGGCTTTCCTGAAGAAGGGGGCTTAGTTGGTTAGACATTTACCGAGAGCACCCCACGACTGAGGCTTTGTTAGCTTCCTTCTTGGTGACCAGGTCTGCTTCTGCCAGGACAGCCAGAGTGGGGTTAGGGATGGTTTGGGGCTGATGTCTGGATGGGCAAGGCCAGGTATAGGAGCCGAGCCCCCCCGCACAGGTGCCCTCCCACCCTCAGTGCCATCTCCTCCATCCTGCCTGGCTGCTGGATGGGTACTTGGAGGGCTCCTGTCAGCCTCCAGCCTTGCCCTGGCAGAAGCAGCTGGTGGCCTCTACATCTCAACCCACCTGGCTTGGCCCTGGAGTGCCGTGTATGACTTTTCCAGAACCGGCTCCAGTGCTGGCTGTAACACCAAATCCAGAGCTAGAGATGGCTTTGGCACCAGGTCCAGCTGTAGACCTACAGTCAGAGCCAACTCTAGAGCTAGAACAAACTCCAGTTCCAGCTCTGGAGCTAGAGCCAGCCCCAGCCCAGGCTTCAAGGCCAGATCCAGGGGTAGCTCTACTACCAGCTCCAGCGCTACATTCAATTTCAGTGCCAACTCTAGAGTTGGTCGGCTTCAGACCCAGTGCCATCTTCAGAGCTAGTGTCAGCCCCAAAGCTAGACCCTATGCCAGCTCCATTACCAGTGTCAGTCCTAGCACCAGCACTAGGTCTAGTTCCAGAGCTAAAAATAGCTCTGCCACCAGTCCAACACCAGTTCTAGAGCTATAGCTAATATCAGCACCAGCTCTAGAACCCACTCTCAAGCTATAGCCATCCTGTCAGCTTCAGACCTAGAATAAGCTTCAGCACCAGAGCCAGAACCAGTCTAGAACTAGAGCCAGCTCCAGTAAGAGAGCCATTGACTAGACAGAGCTAGAGCTCCAGCTCTACCGACCAGAGCCAGAGCTAGGGCCAGCTGTAGGGTTAGAGCAAGCTTCAGAAGTAGAGCCAGTTCCCAGACCAGCTCTAGCATCAGCTGCAGGACCACATCCAGCTGTAGCTCTAACTCCAGTGCCGCTTACAAACCTAGAGCCAGGGCCAGCTCGAGCTAGAAGGTGCTGCAGGGCCCTCAACACTGGGCCAATTTAGCCTTTACTTCCTGCTTGGACTGAGCCCAGAGACCAGCCAGAGGGGAAAGCTCAGGGTCTTCTCCAGTCTTTTCTGAGCACGCACCCTGTCCTGGCCATGCATGTGGCTTTCTAAATTCCCTCCTACACAAGGTCACTTGTGAACGCTCGAATTTAACTTTCTCCCCAGCCATTTCTCTGCAGGCTTTAGGTCATCTATTGAAAGCCTTAACCATAACCTTTTGCTTCAGCTGGCTGCTGGTTTTTTTATGCACCTTACAAAGTTTTGGAGCAATGCTCGCTGCTTTTCTGCTCAGTGAGTTCTGAGTCAGGTGAAACAGAGACCAGCACCTTGTGTCAGTCTTTCTAGCCCCAGACAGGTTAGAATTTGGGAATAAGGTCTGCTCTGCTTTCTCTGGAACCAAGGACTAGGGTCCCACATAGGGAACACAGGTCGCCCTCTTCAAAACTGCCACCAAACCCGGAGATGAAGCAAGGGCAAGGAAAAACACTGCAAAGCTTTCCTACCACTTCTAGGGTCTTTTTCTCGATTCAGTGTTTGCTTGGTTGCTGTAAACCTTGGACTGTTTTCTGGTTCTGACAGTTTCAGCTTGTTTTTCACTGTTTCGTTGGAGGGATGGATGTTTGGAGCTGCATACTCAACTATTTTGCTCTCTCTTGATAGTGTCCTTTGATGTACAAAAGCTTTAATTTTTAAAAAGTCCCATTTTTTTAAAAAAAAGTTTTATAGTTTATTTTTGAGACAGAGGCAGAGCACGAGTGGGGGAGGGGCAGACACACACACACACACACTCACACAGAATCTGAAACAGCCTCCAGGCTCTGAGCTGTCAGCACAGAACCCGACGTGGGTTTGAACCCCCAAACCGTGAGATCATGACCTGAGCCAAAGTTGGCCACTTAACCAACTGAGCCACCCAGGCGCCCCTCGTGTTTTTCTTTTGTTGCCTGTGCTTTGGGCATATTTAAGAAACCATTGTCAGATCCAAGGTCATGAAGATTTCCCCATGTTTTCTTCTAAGAGTTGCTTAGTCTTAGCTCCTTTTTTTCATCCATTTTGAGTTAACTTTTGCACCTGGTGTAAAAGGGTTCACTTTCATTCATTTGCATGTGGATATCCAGTTTTCTAGCCCCATTTGTTGAAGAGACCGCTTTCCCCATTGAATGGTCATGGCACTCTTGACAAAAATCACTTGCCCATCAATGTATGGGTTTATTCCTGGATCTTTAATTCTATGCCAGTGAATGACCTGTCTCTCTCCATGCTAGTACTGCAATGTTTCGATTACTGTAGCTTTGAAGTGATTTTTGAAATCTTGAAACTTGAGTACTCCAACTTTGTTCTTTTTCAAGATTGCCCTGCCTATTTGTGATCACTTGATATGAATTTTAGGATCAGCTTTTCCATTTCTGCAAAAACAGGCCACTGGGATTTTGATAGGGATGCATTTAATAGGTCACGTTAGGAAGTATCGCTATGGTAAGCGGGCACATGATGGGCATGACAGAAGATTGCTTTTCTGCCGTGTCCCACAGCCCTAGGAAAGGAACAGAGGAACGTTTCTATGTATTATCCACTGGGTCCATGTAGTTCTGAGTGGTAGAATGAAGTTGGGGAAATTGCCTGGCTGATTTGAAAACATTTAAAATAAATATTCTGTCTTTGTTCTATACTAAAGACATATAACCTGACTTCATCATGCAGGTGTGCATGGATTCATCCAAAACTCAGTAGCCTCCATCAGAGATGAATGAGGGGTGAAGGTGGAGTCTGCCCCTAAGAACAGCTTTCTCCTGGCAGAGTTTCTGCAAGGGAGAACACTGGGCTTTAAAAATACAAACAGCACTGGCAACATGTCTGAGGCGGAGGAAATAGCAAATGCCAAGACCCTGAATTAGGCACCACCTTGGTCTCTCAAGTAATCTGCTAGAGCAGCACCTGTAAAAGGCTTGGGTGCTGAAGGATCCAGTAAGGAGGAAGCAAGTCAGGAAGGAAATGTCACCAAACAGGCAGGGGTAGGGGTGCGGGGGTGCTTCAGCTACGTTCAAAAAGTACCGAAATTAAACTATTGAGGGGGTCCTTCTATTCCCGGCCCCCCCAAATTAACAGACACATGCCCAAGGAGTGGGAGTCAGGGGAATCCTTAATCCTTAGGGAGACAGGTTCCCCTTAACCTGAGGAAGAGCTTTGTTCAGTTAGAGGGTCAAGGATGGGTGGCCCCCAGTGCAAAATGTGTTTGAACAGAGAGGCAGAAGACCACTTGGCAGGATGTAGTTAGGAGACTCAAGTATGGGTAGGCTCCTGAAGCAGACGCCAACCTTGACGGTCCCCCCCACGCCCTGCGAGGGGGTCCGACACTGGGTGAAGGGCCTTTGCAGTGCTGATGTCCTTAAGAAGGCTTCCCCAGGGACCGGAACATCCATCAGACCTGGCCGGGTGGCCACCTGTGCTCCCTCAGCCCGGCACCCGGGAGCATCGCTCTAGTGCCCACACAGGGTGGGGCTGGAGCTAAGAAATGGCTCTAGCCAGGCTGGGCTTGGGGAGACTTCAGCTACCCCGGCAGCACTCCCCCAATTTCCACTTCTACCATTTCCTGCCCCACATCTGGGATCACTTTCAGGGATAACCAACAAGGCAGTAAATAACCTCAAGTCTTTGAGAAAATTATTTCCCTTGCGGTTCCCATTCCAGGTTTTTAACTTTATTAAGGAGAAAATTCTCACTTGGATGCCGGTACGTCTCACTCTCTTACAACACCCCCTAACCTCCCTCTGTACAGGGAGAGCAGGCCTCAGAGTCTTTGCAGGCACAGTCTCAGACTGCAACCTCAGAGCACTGCTTACATTCATCTTTAGTTACCGTTTTTAAGTTTCTTTTTATTTATCTTGAGAGAGACAGAGAGAGAGGGTGAGCAGGGGAGAGGCAGAGAGAGGGAGAGAGAATTCCAAGCAGGCTCTGCAAGGTCAGTGAGGAGACTGACTCAGGGTTCGAACTCATGGACCATGAGATCATGACCTGAACAGAAACCAAGAGCCGGCCATTTAACTGACTGAGCCACCCAGGCACTCCAGTTACTTCTATTTATATCAAATGTAAACTTTAAAAAACGCAATTAGAGGGGCGCCTGGGTGGCTCAGTTGGTTAAGCGGCTGACTTCGGCTCAGGTCATGATCTCACAGTTCCTGAGTTCGAGCCCCGCGTCAGGCTCTGTGCTGAAAGCTCAGAACCTGGAGCCTGCTTTGGATTCTGTGTCTCCATCTCTCTCTGACCCTCCCCTGCACGTGCTCTTTCAAAAATAAATAAACGTTAAAAAAAAATTAAACAAAAAAAACGCATTTAGGTTTAAAAAGGGAGTTAATTCTGAGTGCCTGGGTGGCTCAGTTGGTTAAGTGTCCAACTCTAGGTTTCTGTTCTGGTCAAAATCTCATGGTTTTTGAGTTTGAGCCCTGTGTGGGTCTCCACAGTGCCAGTACAGAGCCTGCTTGGGATTCTCTCTCTCTTAAATGAATAAACTTACACACACTTACACACACACACACACACACACAAACAAAATCAAACCAAAAAAACAAACCATGAGTCAGTTCAGAAAATATTAAGTGACTGGGGTGCCTGGGTGGCTCAGTCAGTTGAGCATCTGACTCTTGGTTTCTGTTCTGGTCATAATCTCATGGTTTGTGAGTTCGAGCCCTGCGTGGGTCTCTACAGTGCCGGTGCAGAGCCTGCTTGGGATTCTCTCTCTCTCTCTCTCTCTCTCTCTCTCTCTCTCTCAAATGAATAAACTTACACACACACACACACACACACACACAAAACCAAAACAAAAAGAAAAACATGAGTCAGTTCAGAAAATATTAAGTGACTGGGGTGCCTGGGTGGCTCAGTCAGTTGAGCGTCTGACTCTTGGTTTCA
>CM053560.1:26311710-26404054 GCA_028646485.1 Cryptoprocta ferox | reverse complement strand
TCTCTCTTTCTCTCTCTCTCTCTCTCTCTCTCTGCCTCTCAAAATAAATAAACAAACATTTTAAAAAATTAAGTGATTAACAGTACAAGAAATACAGAGAACTGACAAAAATTATGAGTGTGCTGCCCTGACAACTCAACACTGGGGAACATTGTTCTAGAATAAGGATTTTGGGCTCAATCATTTTCCATATCAAAATTTTACAATTTCTGGGTTTTGTCTGTTCCCCCTGGCTGTTGCTGCTTCCTAACAATAAGACTATTTTTGAAAAACCTCCATCTTATTTTAGCTGACTGAGGGGAAACAGATTTAGCTGCACCTGAGTTAAGACAAGAACAGAAGGGCCCTAGAGGTTAGTGGCTCAGGTACAACAGTAAAGGGAAAGTGGAGATGTGGGGCGAAGTGAAAAACCAGGCACAGAAGGTTCCAGCACTGTGGAGAGTGCTACTCCCTTCCCCTCAGCTCCCAAATACAAGTCTGCGGATTCAATTTAAAGGTCATCTGACAATGGAGAGGACAGAGAAGGGAGAAAGCTCCAAATTTTTAAGAAATGTTTATCTTTTCTTTTTAAAAAAGTTATAAAATTTAAATGGTTGATTCACGTTAAAAATCTACTGTTACAAAATTTAATAGATTGAAAAGATTTCCAGATCTCTGGACTTTAAGCCCAATATTCTCTCCACATTGACCCTACATTTCTCATAGATCTCACACTTTCAGGTTTTTCTTTAGGAACCGCAATCTGAGGTCACCTGTAAGCAATCAGCACTTGGGGTGCAGGGAGCTCTGGCTGGGGCAGCAGGAGGTGCCTGGCAGGCCTGGGCGCCCCACAGCGAGCCACACCCCTGCTGTGCCCCTTGCTGCCAGCCCTCCGGAGAGGCGGCCAGGGGTCTCCCTTGCCCTGCAGACCTCCTGGTCCCTCCAGGGGGAATGACAATCTGCCCTAAGCTTGGCACTTCTTCCAGTGGCCAGAGCCACACCCTTGGCTTCATTCCACTTTGATTCTGGTCAGTTCCCATCTTCCTTCTCCACAGAGTTTCAGAACCAAGGAGTGAAACTGCAAGAGACCACCACCACGCAGAAGTCAGGCTGCCCCGGCCGCACCAACAGGAGGCCATCTGTCCCTTGCCCTTCTCTGCCACCCCCCCCCCCCAATTCTGAAGAGCCCCTGGCCAGGCCCAGCCTTTGGGCTCTTCCTCGTCCTTAAGGCATCTCTGTGAGCTTGGGTACCTTCTCAAGGTTGTGCCGATGTCCCACACTGATGAATGTCATGCCCAGCTGCTGGCCAATGCGGTAGAGCTCGCTCTCCACCTCCTCGGTCAGGGCACTAGTGGCTTCATCAAGCACTGTGAGGGCAGAAGCCAGCAGGAAGAGATCGGGTCCTGCCCCTGCCCACCTCTGCTTCTCCTCCGAACTGTACTCACCTCCGGCTGAGACCTGGGGGAGGCTGACAGCTGCCCTGGCTTACAGGAGCCCTGCCATACGGAGAGCGGAGAGCAGGGCCAAGGGGCAGGGGGCTAGGCTCCGCCCGGGAAGCCTTCTACCAGCAGGACAGAATCCCCCAGCTTCCTATAGTAGGTACTACATGGCCTAGAACCCCCCAAACCAGGAATTCTTAGTGCCCCCAGGTATGCCAGTCCCTGAAGAAGCTCACACCTGCTGTCCCTCTCCAGGCAGAGCAGCGGGGAGGGGGTGCAGGCCACTTCTGGACGGCAGAATGCCTGGGAATTGGTGGTACAGCACATCCAGAGCCGCTATGAGGATTCCGAGAGCACCCTACTGCCCCATGGGCAGAGCCCGCCATCCTGACCCACAGGGATACAAACATCCAGTCATGCATAGGCGTGCTCTCCTACCCCTCTGAATGCCTCCCCAGTTATACATGGACACACACACACACACACCCCTGTGAGCACACAGTACCTGGCACGCACACCTATGGGGCGCACCTCACCTGCGTACTTTGGCTGCAGGTAGAAGAGCCGGGCAAAGGAGAGCCTCTGCATCTCTCCTGGGGACAGAACATCATACCTGAGGAGTGGGGACAAGAGGAACGCTAGAGAAAGGACGATACAGCCTGGCTCTTGCACAGAGCGGGTCTAGGCAGAGGCCGGGCCCGGGACAGATGGACACCACCCTCCTCCCTTTAATAACACTGCAGCCCCGCTGCCCACGGGATGAGATCCAAACTCTGCTCCCGAGGGTGTGAACATGCCCTTGATGGGCCAGCAAATACCTGGAGCCCAGTCTTTGGGGGAGCTGGCTCTGGAGCGCCCCAACTCCCTGCTTACCAGTTCCAATCGACCTGCCGGTCTAGACCCTCCGTCCTTGCCACCAAACTGGCCTGTAACACACCCAGAGGGAACACTGTCCGTGAGAGGATCCACCCTGGTCAGCCCACCCCGCACATCTCTGAGTCAGATGGCAGGGGGCTGTGGGAGCAATCTGCTGCAGGCAGAGAGGAGCACCCCACTAACTGCACGGTTTAGATGTGCTGGAGCACGAGGCCAAGAAAAAGCAGACTGGCTTCGTGTTTTGTTATCACTTTAAAATTCGCTCAAGGGGTGCCTGAGTGGCTCAGTCGGTTAAGCGCCCGACTTTGGCTCGGGTCATGATCTCACCGTTCGTGAGTTCGAGCCCCACAGAGGGCTCTGTGCTTACAGCTCAGAGCCTGGAGACTGCTTTGGATTCTGTGTGTCTTTCCCTCTCTGCCCCTCCCCATCTCATGCTCTGTCTCTCAAAAATAAATGAACATTAAAAAAAAAAATTCACTCCAGAGAACGCACCCCCTTATTGCCTGCACATGCCCAATACTCTCGTCGCCACTTTACACTCCACTCCCCTGGTCCAGGCTCCTACTTCCGGTCCTGGCCCACGCCAGTCGGCTGGCTCTGCTGGACCAGCACTTTCGGGCAGTACAACCAGGTGGGCCTGGACCTCACTCACCAGGCCTGCCAACTCCAAGAACCTCATGATCCTCTCATCATCGGTAGAGCCTGCAACACAGAGAAGCTTTCCTCAAGAAGTCAGCTCCTTCTAGGCAGTCAGAAGAGATGGGGTACATCTCGGCAGGGGGTAGACTGGGGGGGGTGGCACAGAATCTGGGGTAAGGCTCTGCAGGGACGGGTTATGGCACTTAACACCTAAGGGAAGGGCCAGGTGAAGGAAGTAATCCCTTCCCGTCCTCCAGTGGGTATCTTTTCTCAAGGAGAGGACGACAGAACAAGAGAAGTTCCCCAAATCGTAAGCTGTTGAAGGGGGAGGAGAAAACCAGCCCAAAGCCAGCAGCCTTGCTGGAACCTCTGCCAAAAGGCACCGGCGAGGCCACAACCAGGCAGAGCGGGGACAACTGACACGGGAGGACAGGCTTCAATGAGCCCAGCTCACCTGAGTCCGGGTAGATCTCCTTCAGGGGATAGATCACCTGACAAAACAAAACCACACGGGCCTAAGATGCGGGCGAACAAGAGGTGGGGCCGCACGCAGCCCACCCTGCCTCAGAAGCAGCCCCAGGAACTGCCAAGGCCAGGCTCCTCTCCATCTAAGGACGGCAAGGAACACCCGGACCAGGAGTCCAGTGGGAGAGGTTGGGCCGGCAGATGGTGGGGCGGGGCCCCCAGAATCCCAACCTGCCCCCAGGAGCTACTCTAATGGCCCAATCCACGGAGGGGAATAAAAAGTTCTCAGAGCCCGTGAGTTCCTAGGCAGGGGCCACTTTATCACCCCAGCTGCTGCCCCTAACCCTCTGGAGCTGAGACCTGTCATACTGCCCAAAGCCTGTTAGGGGAGGGTAGGAGTGGGCTCCACGCTGACCTGCTCCCGAAGGGTCCCATCAGTGAAGAATGGCTTTTGTGGCAAGAACAGCACCCCATGGGGTCCAAAGTCCGTCAGCATCTGCACTGAGCCTGCAGAGCCCACAGAAACCTCCATTTTGAGATCTCCCAAAGTAACTGCTTCTCATTTCCTCTCCCTGACAAAACCGCCTGGATTTTTTCTCACACACACACACACACACACACACACACACACACACGCATCCCACCAGGCCAAGGCTGGCTCAGAGGCAGGGAGGGCTGGTTCTCACCCCATGTGCTTGCCCAGAGGCCGCCTAGAACCCGGAGTAAGGAGGTCTTGCCGGTGCCCGTGTTGCCCATGATGAGCAGACTCTGACCTTCAGAGATCTTCAGGCTCAGATCCTTGATTAAGGGTTTGTTAGAGGAAGGGGCACAGATGGAGACCCGCTTGAGGAGAAAAGCTGTGTCTGTTGGTTCTGTGGCTGGCCAGTCCGGGGCCCTGCAATTAAGAGGAAGACAGGTAGTTCGTTTTGCCAGCGGGGAGGGTCTTGTCCTTCGGGGTCTTACCTCTGGATAGGGGGGTGGTTACGGGCTAAATTGTGTCCTCAGAATAACACGGTGAAGTCTCAATCCCTAGTAATTCAGAGTGTAACTGCATTTGAAAATAAGGTATTTAAGGAAATGATTACATTAAAATGAGGCCATCAGGCTTGGGTTCTAATCTAATACAACTGAGGTCCTTTTAAGAAGAGGGAGAGGGGTGCCTGGGTGGCTCAGTCGGTGAAGCACCCAACTTCAGCTCAGGTCATGAGCTCATGGTTTGTGTGTTTGAGCCCCACATTGGGCTCTGTGCTGACAGCATCGGGCATGCTTTGGATCCTCTGTCCCCCTCCCTCTCTACACAGAGAGAAGACAGCTATCTGCAAGTCAAGGAGAGAGGCCTCAGAAGAAACCAACTCAGCCAATACCTTGATCTGGGACTTCCAGTCTCCAGAACTGTGAGGAAATACATGTCTGTTGCATGAGTCACCTGGTGTGTGGTACTGTTAGGGCAGCCCCAGCAGACTAACAGAGGTAGGGCTGGGGGCCCCTCCTCTATTCCAGGCTTCGCAAAGCCCCGCACACGACTCCTCTTAATCAGCCTTAACAACCCACGAATCACAGATATTACCCCCACTTGGTAGATGAGGAAACCAAGTCACGTGGCTAAGTAACACCCTTGGGGGCACAGGGCTGAAGCGGTCTGACTGTAAGACAGGTAGGTTTTCATAGCGCGTGTAACCAGGGGCTATGACAGGATGTGTGGGGTGGTCGTAAAGGGATCTGGGTCTGCGCAGACACCCATCTCCCCTGGACGACAGCACCTCCGGTCTCCTGTGGTCACTACCCCATCTCCCCAGCCCCAGGCCCAGAGTTTCGCGAAGCCTGAATTCTGAACAGGGGCAACAGTTAAGGCTTTAGTCCCTCAGGAGAGACTTGTGTATAGTCCCTGCAGTTCAGGCTGTTTCCTTTTTTTTTTTTTTTTTAACATTTATTCATTTTTGAGAGAGACAGAGTGCGAGTGGGAGAGGGGCAAAGAGAGAGGGAGACACAGAATCCGAAGCAGGCTCCAGGCTGTCAGCACAGAGCCCGATGCGGGGTTCGAACCCACGAGCAGTGGGATCATGACCTGAGCCGAAGTCGGACGCTTAACCGACTTAGCCACCCAGGCGCCCCTAGGCTGTTTCCATTTTTGAAAGCTTTCTCTGTGGCCACTGTTCAAGTAGTTTCTGTGAATTGTGATACCTAATCCTCACAAGCACCCTGAGAGGAAGGTTCTGTTACTGCTCCCCTTACAGAGATGAAGAAACTGAGACACAGAACAGTTAAGTAATTAGCTCAGGAAAAGCAAGGACATGAAACAAATCCTCAGTTGCACAGAAAGGTCAGAAACATCACAGAGTGTGCAAGGAGGCACGAATAAAGATGTGTGGCTGTGAGCAAGGCAAGGGGAACAGGGAGCAGGCACGCCCCGAGGGAAGGGGTAGGTGGCAGGGCTCAGCGGGAGGGGTACCTCTCAGATCTGTCTCGTTATCACAGGCCCAAGCAGGTGTGTGCACCTGCTTCCGGCAGTGGAGGGGAGGTGTAAATGAACACAACAGATGCTAGTACAGCAACACTGACCGTGAACATCTGTAACGTGCCTGGCGCGAGGCAGAGATCTATTTGCTCCGCACAATCCTGCTGCAAGGCTGGGAAAGGGCAGGGCTCCAGGGCAACCCTGAGCTGGGCACACCCAGAGCTGTCTCCTCAACCGCTGTGCCACCCTGCCAGCCTGGCACCCACCTGTGCACGTCCCACTCGCTCTCATCCAGGATCTCCCCACCATGCGACTTCAGTGACATGTCCAGAAGGGTCTCCTCGAGTTCCCCGATCCTGGGCAAGAAGTGAAAACCTGAGGAGGGTCTGAGGGCCCAGGTGAAGGTGTTACTCCCCCTCTCTCACATCCACCGGCATTTGGTTTTTCTGTTCTTTTTTTTTTCATTCAGCTACTTCTCCAAGTGGCACATGCTTTGCTCAGGACCTGGAGAGGGGCCTGACGCAGCCTCACCTGTGCGTGTAACCGGCCACATCTGAGAGGGTGCTGGAGAGGTCGATGAGCCCAGTGAAGCAGCTGATGAGGTAAATGCACACAAAGGCGTTCTGCACAGGACAGTGAGTGCTGATCAAAGGCCTGGACTCCGAGACCCTGGGCACTCGGCCGAAGGGGATGGCATGAGGGGTCACCAGGGGGGATTCTCACCTTGCTGACCACGGTGCTGAGCTCTGTGGGGCTCAGGTCTCCATAGACACCACTGAAAATAGGGATTGCGATCACAACGTAACTCAGGATGCTGCCCAGATAGTCAAATGTGTTGATGCCGACTGTAGAAGACAGAAACACCCAGGATAAGAGCCGCAGGGGCCATTCACGCACTCCGAGGGAGGAGGAAGCCAAGTGGGGCCAAGCCATTCCCTGGATTCTAATTCTCCCGAAGGTACACATGGCAAAGGCAGTGGCTCCCCGTGGTTAATTCCTTCATCAGAGCAAAGTGATTAGTGCAGAGAGAAGACAGGGAGGTGTGGGAAGGGAAGCGGACTATCCCAATCCTGTGGTTCCTGCCTCCCGGGACTCCCTCCACCTACTGTATAGCCAGAGCTCCTTGGACATCAGCTCCCTCTGGGTCTGAAGGAGTCTCTGCAGCCTGCGGTCTGTCCTCATGTGCTCCACGTGCCCAGCTCTGATGAGAAAGGCTGGCATGTCCATGGGGCCTGGGGAGCCTTAGCCAGGCCAGGGGACCCTCCATCCCTATCACGCTCTCCTTTAGGGACCAGGCCCATTCAAACGGTCTTCACCTCAGACTCTTCCTGCCACTAGCATCCATTCATTGCTTCATTTTCTCAACATAGTATTGTCTAAAGAAAGAACATGAATTCTAGACTGGGCAGACCTGGTTCAAATCTTGGCTCTGGCCAATTACTAGCTGGGTGACGCTGAGAAGTTACTTAAGCCTCGAAATCTCAGTTTCTTCTTGTATAAAATGGAGCTAATAACGCCTACATAATAAGTCAGAGTGAGAATTTCTAAATATAAAGCGCCAGGCATAAGAGGGACCCTCAATAAATAACTGTTATTATTAAACAGCTATACACGGAGGGGTCACTATGTGGCAGGCTCTGTGCTAGTTAGCCAGTGAGATAAAGAAGTGGATAAAATAGTCCCTGTCCTTGAGCTGGCAGATACACTGCATTCTCCACCTGGCACATGGGAAGTGTTAGAGGGCCAGAGACCCCATGGAAGAACCCATCCAGAGCTCCAAGAACCAGCCTGCTTTCCCCAGAGCTTCTTAAGAGGCTGAAGAATCCACAAACAACTGAGCACAGGCCCAGCCTTACCCACCACACAACCCCATCCCATCCTGGAGATTCCTAGTGTTCTTGGCGCCCCCAAGTGGTAGCAGCCGCAAACTGCAGCAGAGATGGACAAGTGCAAAAGTCCCTGGGCAAGGACATCCAGATAACGTAAGGGCAGGGCAGCTTCCACAAACACCTCTGGGGCTGGGGCTATTAGTCCAAACGATGATTCCAAAGGCCTCACAGGAGGCAGGGCACGAGAACTTGCCCTGACCCCGAGGGAGGGAATGAAATTTCACAATACTGCTGTCGGAGACCAGGTGACTCTGTTCCACTTGAACAGTGTTTGTAAGAACCAGGTCCCCTGATCTCCTGAGGCTCCCTTTCCTTCTTTATGCTACAGAGACAAGGACTGGCCTTTGAGACTCTTCGATCAGCCATCAGGCAGTGGCAGAAAGCCATTTTAAAGAGGGTAAAACAAAGGCAGAGGCAAGGCCTTATAGTCAACACCAAGATGTAAAGCATTCACTTGTTTCATTCTTGGAACAAATTTAGGCCCCATGTTAGGCCACTAGAAGGAACCAGCTTCAGAAACAAATCCCTGGACATAAGGATGAGGCCAACAGTGAGAGATACAGGGACGGGGTCATAGCCAAGTGTAAGGATACTCGGCCCCTAGGCTCAGTGACGGTTGGAGGGCTGTCCAATTCGTCTTCCCTTCTCTGCTATCTCCTCTATCAGCTCTGAGGAAGCAGAAGGGAACTACCCCACCGACTCACCTGAAGAAAGCAGCAGGTTCAGCATTGACCCGGATCTGCATGTGCTTGAACCTGGGCAGACCAAAGGGAAATGTGTGCTGACAGTGGCCAGTACTGGCCCCTCTCCTTTCGGAGGCCTGGACTAAGACCAAGAGGAACCCAGCTCCTCCTCAAAACTGTGGCTGTCTTGGGGCCACAGGGCGGGAATCCCAGGACCTGTGTGGGGTGACAGGCCCTGCAGACAGGGCAGCTCCTCAGCTCCCCAGAGGACAGGTGCATTCCTGCCCACACCACCTCCTCCCAGGGCCCAACCTGAAGGAGGGGGCCGAGAAGCAAGAGCAGGGGCTGGAACCATCAGTTGAGCCAAAGCAGGGAGGTTGGAAGAGAAGCACATGAGAAAGCCAAGGGACGGTGACGGCCAACCAGACACTGTTCTCAATGCTTCTCATATATAATTTCAGTAATCCTCCTCACTATCCTCTCTGCAGGCAACAGTACCGTCCCTTTTAGAGATGGGATCACTGAAGCTTAGGGAGGTTCAAGACCTCACCCAAGAGCACATGGCTAGTAACTAGCACAGGCTGGGATTTGAATGAGGCTGTCTCACTCTAGATATCATTCCTTAGCCATTTCTCTCAGCCTGGAAACCTCAAGCAAAAGAGACACACCTGAAATCCCCCTCCAGCTTCTCCTGCTGCACCAGCTTTGCCACGATGGGCCCCATCAACATTTTGTTCACCACGGTTCCCAGGATGAAATACCCGAAGATGCTCACAGGCCCAAGCCAGCCTGTGCTGAAAGGCAGAGAGGGAGATGGTGGGGGGGGGGTGTCACATATCTCTGCAGGGCTCAGCCCTGATTCTTGGTCACTTTCAGGCAGCAGCTGTCCAGTTCTAACCACAGCAGTCCTGTGGGACCTCTGCTCCCGGGTCTAGGTGGTCAGAGTACCAGGATTCCTGTGACACTGAAACGCCACAGGCCCCAAGGGAGGGCAGGGGGGCGAGCACGGGACAGAGAAAGCCTTCCTGGGCTCCAGGTAGGAGGGAGGGAAGGCCCTGACTTGGGAGAGCTTGTGTGAGTGAGGGACCCCGGGGGAAACACCTGGCTGGGGGCAGAGGAGAGGCTTCACCTTTGGAAGCACTGGTAGGTGTAGTAGATGAGGGTGAAGGGGGAGATGATCAGCTTGCTGGCCATGCTGCTGAGCTGCCGGCAGAACCGTTCCACGTCCTGGCTGATGCGCTGGTCCCTGGAACCAACAACACAGAGCAAGTAGACAGGGAGCAAGGCAGAGGGTGGAGAGAGCGGAGACAGATTGACGTTGCCTCTTATTCTGACCTTGCCTTTCGGCACTGTCAGCTACAATCCTGGGGGGTAAGATGGACCCAGATAAGCACTGGTTTTCCTAGAGGCACCAAGACCCTTAGGATCTTTAAATGGGGTTCTGAAGAGTGGCTTCTGAGGGTGCCTCAGTTTACCCCTCAGGAAAAGTGGCAGCTGAAAGGTCCAGTATCCAGGGGTCCTGAGCAGCACCAGAGAAAGACAGGAGGGTAGATATGCTGAGTTTCTGGATGAGCAGGAAGGCTATCCCGTCTATGTAGGTCCTCCCAATAACTTCTACAAGCCTGAGCCTGTCCCCATTTTCACTATCTGGCTGCAGAAGCTTCATAAGGGTTGAGCCACAGAGAAGCCTAGAAGAGAAAGATAAGAGGCAACAAGCATCCCAAGAATCTTTGCTGAGAAGCTCAGCTTAGGTTGAGGAAAGGTCATCCCAGGCAAGAAAGTGCCTGAGGGTGGTGGGTGGAGAGGGAATGAGTGTGAGGAGAGACCCCACATGTCCCACCGCACCAGCGGGGGCCACACTGACTCCTATTTCTGATGAGAGACATGGGCAAGTCCCTGGGCAAGTCACTTGCCCTCTCTGGGCCTCAGTTTCCTCACCTGTAAAGTAACAAGAGCTACTTTACTTGTTAGTAAACTGGACCCCTTGTGATGTGCCAGGTGCCGCATGTGTGCATTCCATGAATCATCCGAGACATTCCTCAGATAGGAACTATCATCCTCATTTTCCAGAAAGGGAACCTGCAGGCTCCGTGAACTAAGGCCTATAAATTGGGAGGTGACAGAATGAAGAGCTGAATCTTACACAGAATCCTAGGCAGCAGTAATTTTCTACTGCTGAAAATCCAAGAGCTGGTCTGCTAACAAGGCCGCTTTCTTCAGAGGGTAACTGGTTTGGAAGCACAGGATATAAGATGGACAAAAGGGAGCTGCTCCTATCTTTTAGCTCCCTATTCTCAGCCTGCAGCCCCTCCAGGGTTCCTCTAGGGTCTCCTTCCCATAGGGCGCTTATCAACATCTGTGCCCGGCTGTGGAGGAGCTCTAAGGGGCCTGCAGCCAGGGCTTTCCAGGCCTGGCCAGCCTGACAGGACCCTGCAGAGGGTAGGGAGGACCGAGAGCGGTGCCTACGGGTTATCGATGTCGTCCCGGAGCACGTTGAGGGTGTAGTACACACGGCCCTGGAAGTAGAAGCGGTGAAGGTGCTCGGTGAGGTCCTTTCTCCAGCTCACATACAGCAGGTTGCAGGTGAACTGGTCAAAGCTCTTCAGCTGTGCAGCAGGGGAAGCAAGAGGAAGGGAGCGAGAGGGAGAGATGGCTTACTCAGGTCTCAGCCAGAAGCATAGGGCTGGCAGAAAGCCTCTGCTGACCAGTCCTCGCCCACTCCGACTTGTCTCTGTCCACTCCGCACTTCTGCTTGTTTCAAGTGTCAGGTCAGGGAATTCTTCCCTCCCTCTCTCCCTCCCGTGCTCATTCCTTCACCCAAGCACTGAAGGGCCTACCAAAGCCAAGACAGTAAGTGTTCTGTCTTATGCTGAGAGCAGGTGAGCTTCTGGAGACTGGAGAGGGTATCTTCTATGTCATTTATATTCTTTTCTGTTCCCCAAAGCTTAGAACAGGATTATGGATACACAGGTGTTTAATTCCAGAAGACCCATCAAAATTGCCCAGGTGTGATGAGAAGTGGCTTCCCCAAGAAAACAGGTGGGACAGGCAGACAGAGCATTAGTCTTGAGTCCTAGCAGAGACCTGACTCTCCCTGTTCACCACTGGTGGAGCACCTACACGCTACGCCCGAGGCAATGACAATGAGCTCAGTCGAGCATGGAAACAATTACAAGGAGTGAGGAGTATTACAGCAGAGGTTACCTCAAAGTATTAGTTAAGCAGAGAAGAGGGCAGGATTTGGTGGATGAAACATGAAAGGAGAAGGCTAAGGAGGGCTTGGAGGAGGTGACAATAGCAGAACCTTGAAAAGTGAGCAGGCATTAACCGAGGGAACGAGGGTGGGGCAGGAGGCCATTCTGCAGGACCACAGCAGGTGCAAAGGCTGGGAGGTGTGACATAGTGCCAGGCTGAACCCACGGCCTCAGCCCCACAGAGAAGCAACAGCCCCCTAGCTGCTGATCCCCGTTTTCGAGTGCTGTGAGCTCCCTGAAGCAAGAGTTCTGGGAATGGAAGGGACAAGACTATTTCTGCTCAATGCTGATTTAACCAGAACTTCTCAGCCTAGTCCTGGGAGCTCAGGGAATTAGGCCAAACAGCAAGATCAATGCTCTGAACAGGGTTCTGACCTCCAGTTCCCAGAAATGGGAGGAAACACCCCTCCCACAATTTGACTCCTGCTTCCTGGTGGCTAAGTCCCACTGGGCATTCAGCTCAGACTAGGCTGGAGAGGAAGAGAAGCACACGGAGAAGACCTTACCATGGAGTTGAGAACGATGAGCATGACAGCCAGGAATGTCAGGGTCTTGAACCCATTCAAGTCTTTGTTTCCCAGGACCCCATAGTACTGACTGGGGATCAAGCCAACCTGGTAGATCACCAGTTGTTCTGGGGTGGAGAGAGGAGTCAGAAATCACTGATGAAGAGTGAGAAAACGAGAAGGGAGGCTTCCCCTTGAACAGCTGCCTCATCAGCTCTCCAGAGAGAAGGAACCCAAACCAGGGTTGCCCTCCCCCACTCCCACCTGGGCTCACTCACTCACCCAGTAGGGCCACACACAAAAGGGTCAGGAACATCAAAGCATTCTGTGATGACCAAGAGGGAAACAAAACCTTCTGTATATGCAGGAACCGCTGGAGAAATTGCAGATCTAATCTGGGCCTGCAGAAGACATGCAGGAGAAGCAGAGAGAAACCTACGATGGCCATTAAGCCTTGGAGAACAGTTCCCAAATGTATCTACATTGTTCTATGGAGGGGTCCAGGCCATGCAGGAATGTTAGGAAGAGGATGGGAGAGAAAGGAATTTCTGTAAGCCGATAAATGCTATAAAAGGTTATTTACTAAAAACCTACAGCTAAAAAATATTTAATGAAGAAACTTCAGCCACAACCTCTATTCGGTCCCAAACATGACAAGAAAGCCCATCAAGGATTTTAAGGTTCTGGCTAAATCAACAGAGCAAGAAAAATAAATGAGGTAAAAGAATTAAAAGGGGAGAGATTCAATGGTCTTTATTTGCAGATAATGTGATCATTTACCCAACAAACAGCAAATCAATAGACAAATGCTGGAAATAAAAGTTCAGCTAGATATAGGGTTAACATACAAATATCAATAGTATTCTATACCAACAGCAACCAACTGGAAAATAAGATGTCATTTACGAAGGAAAAGCATTAAAACAACTATAAAATATCCCGAGATTAACTTTCAAAAACAGTGTATAAGACATTTTGGAAGAGGGGCGCCTGGGTGGCTCAGTCGGTTAAGCGTCCAACTCTTGATTTCGGCTCAGGTCATGTTCTCAAGATTCATGAGATGGAGCCCCTGTCAGACTCTGCGCTGACAGCGAGGAGCCTGTTGGGATTCTCTCCTTCTCTCTCTGTCCCTCCCCTGCTCGCGTGTGCACGCACACACTCTCTCTCAAAATAACATTAAAAAAAAAAATACATTTTGAAAGAAAAAACAGGGGCGCCTGGGTGGCTCAGTCGGTTGAGCCTCCAACTTTGGCTCAGGTCATGATCTCACGTTCGTGGGTTCGGGCCCCGCGTCAGGCTCTGTGCTGACAGCTCAGAGCCTGGAGCCTGCTTCGGATTCTGTGTCTCCCTCTCTCTCTGCCCCTCCCCCTCTCATGCCGTCTCTGTCTCAAAAATAAATAAAACATTAAAAAAATTTTTTAAAACAAAGAAAGAAAAAAGAAAGCTCTGTCATAGGATGTGAAAGAAGACTTAGACAGAGCTGGCATGACTTAACATCATGTAAAGACAGGGGCGCCGTGGCTCAGTCGGTTAAGCATCTGACTTCGGCTCAGGTCATAACCTTGTGGTTTGTGAGTTTGAGTCCTTCATTGGGCTCTGTGCTGACAGCTCAGAGCCTGGAGCCTGCTTAAGACTCTGTGTCTCCCCCTGTCTCTGCCCCTCCCCTGCTCGTGCTCTATCTCTCAAAAATAAGTAAACATTAAAGAAAAACATTATATAAAGACCTGATTTCTAACAAAATTAGTCTATAAATTCAGTATATTACCAATCACAAGCAGAACTTCTCTGAGGAACTTTATATGCAAATCTAAAGGCCCATGAATAGCTGATGAGGGCAACTGTGAAGAACAGAAAAGGAGGAGGAAGAGACTCAAACCATCAGTTATTAAATCATATTGCAGAGCAGTGGTTTTAATACAGAACAACTGTGGTTTTAATACAGGAACAAAAGACCAATGGGACAGAGACCAAAAAGGGAAAACAGACCTATGTTTACATGGGCACCTGATAGAGGTTATATCAAAAGAAATGATATATTAATACTAACACCTGTTAACACTTAGGAAGCATGCACTATGTGCCCAGTACTGCTCTCCATGTATTTTACACGTATTAACTCATTTGGTTGTCATAATCCTAAGAGATGGAGACTACATCCTATTTTATGGATGAGGAACTGAAGCCAAAGAGGGTAAGTAACTTGCCCTGTCACCCACCTGATAAGTGGTAGCCTTAGGGTTTGGATACAGGCCACCTAGGTCCAAGAAAGTGAGCTCTTAACTAGGCTACACAGGCTCTCTATTCATTAGTTATTAACTGAAAATGGTAGAGGAAAAGTTAGGTCATTACCTCAAATCATTTAGATAGATAAAATTTAAAAACTCTAAATGGATTAAAAACCTAAATGTGAAAAGCAATTATATTTAGTTAATAGATGGAAATGAAGAAGAACATCGTAATGAAAATACAGTGGGAAGATATTCCTCAAATAAGACCCCAGACCCATAAATATTTATAAAGGGGGAAACTAATGCACTTACTAGTGTGTGTGTGTGTGAGTGTGAGAGAGAGAGCACATGGGTGAGAGGAAGAAACAATCCCTCGAGGGGCAGAGAGAGGGTCCCGAAGCGGGATTCAAACCTGGGCTGAAGTTGGACGCTTAACCGACTGGGCCACTCAGGTGCCCCAGGGACTTACTTTTGCTCAACACAGTGCCACAGGTTAAATTGAAAAGACTTGGACGACACCATAGAAAAGTAGGAAAAGGATACAAACAGGCAATTCAGAAAAGGGGAAACCCAAACGCATAATACAGGAAAATTAACACAATGGGATGCCACCTTACAACCCATCAGATGGATAAACATTAGAAAAGCAAACCATACCAAATGCTGGGGGGGGATATGAGGAAATCAGAACCTTTATGCAATGCTGTTGAGAAGTATAAACTGATGTGACCATTCCAGAGAAGAATTCTGCAGATGTTGGTATGACTAGCATCCTACCCTGGGGTGGATAATCCAGAAAAATATCACCCATATCCACAAGGAGACAAACGCCAGTATGTTTGTGGTGGTGAAATATTGGAAGCAATCTAAGCGTCCATCATTAGGGGAATATGTAAGTAAAAGTGCGGTCTAAAGTATGCAGGCCTCAGAAATGAAAACTAGAGGGGCGCCTGGGTGGCTCAGTCGGTAAAGCGTCCGACTTCAGCTCATGTCAAGACCTTGCGGTTCGTGGGTTCGAGCCCCGCGTTAGGTTCTGTGCTGACAGCTCAGACCCTGGAGCCTGTTTCAGATTCTGGGTCTCCCTCTCTCTCTGCCCCTCCCCCACTCCTGCTCTGCCTCTGTCTCAAGAATAAATAAACTATAAAAAATTTATAATAAAAAAAAGAAATGAAAACTAGATTACCACTGAATGTATGATCTCAAAAGCATTACACTGGGTAAAAAGGTTTTTTAAAAAATCACAGCATATTATAATTTATGGAATTCAAAACCACTATGTATCTTTCAAGGTAACAAACACGCAAACTTGTGTAAAGTGGGCTGTACAAACACTTTTAATACACCAGAATGGGTGTCTGAGGGGGGGGGGGTGAAATGAATAAGGGAATAAGGAAGGGAATAATGGGAATAGGGAAGGAAGACAAAAGTTACAGTAAAACACAAGAGGGGCTTTACACTGGACCACAGTGTGCCAAGAACTGAGAATGACGATTAAGTCAATTCTGTGCACTTGAAGTTGTTGGGGGGGGGGGAGCGAGTGCCGAGGGAGAGGACCCCACCACCAGAGCGCTGGAGGAGGCCTCGGATCGTGGGAGGGTGGGCGCCCCCTCGGGTGCTTCTCTTTTGCCCGGACCCGGGCTCCTCTGGCGCCGCGGCCGAGGGCGGAAGGCAGCAGAGCCCCTTCCTCACCCAGCCCCGGGGAGGGCACCCTGAGGCCCGGCCCTCCTCCCCGGCCGCCCTGCTCACCTGGCGCCAGCCCCAGCCGCGGGCCCCGGGGCCGCCATGAGCCGGATTCCGCCCTCCGCCGGAGCCCCGCTGCCGCGGCGTCGGCTTCGGGGAGAGGGCAAACGGCGCGCGGCTTGCGGGAGAGGGGCGGGGCCCTTGCGACCACAGAGACGGGCGGATAGAGAGGAAGGAGCCGGGCGCTGCGGCCGCTCCCGGAAGCGACCCGCTCCTCGAAAAGAATCAGAGTGCTGAGAGGTACCGCGCCCCCTGCTGGATCCGGAAGATATCCCTTTTGACAAAAAGTAGCCGAGAAATGTGACTGTTTTATTATGACACGTATTTTAGACTCAGAATGTAGATGCTTCAAACATTCTCCCAAAGAAACCACAGTGATATTTTAACAATAAGTCAGGATTCCGGACTGCAGTTAGAATGAAATGCAATGTTTCGGTGGTGTAAGTGATCGGGCCTTCCCCTTAAACTGGGCTTCATCGAGTGGCCACTGTTTCCATCACCGTCTTTGCAAGTGCAATTGCCCGGCCCCGAGCTTTTCCATGGATGGCTCGCTCTCAAAATTAGTTCAAATGTCACCTGCTTACCCTACCTAGAATATGTCTTCCTGCCCCGTCATTCCCTATTGCATTACACTTACTTACGTATCTATTTAAAAGTAATCTTTACGCCCAATGTGGGAATTGAACTCACAATCCCAAGCCAGCCAGGCGCCCCTCTTTTATTTTCTTCATTATAATTGTCACTGAAGCCGTCTTGTTTCCTTGCTTATTGTTTGTCTTCACCTTATAGGTGAATAAACTTTATTTGATCAGGGACTCTCCCTTGGTCATTTCTGTATTCCCTGTACCTGGAACACTGCCAATACTTAGTTAAGTACTTAACAAATATTTGTTAAATGTTGAAGAACAAAATGCTTGTTGTCTTATTACTACTGTGCCCAAAGGGAGGTGGGAAACAGATCAAGAAAACAAGCAGCATGCAGCGAAAGACAAATACCATATGACTTCACTCATATGTGGAATTTAAGAAACAAAACAAAAGGACAAAGGGGGAAAAAAAAGAATGAGAGAGAGGCAAACCAAGAAACAGGCTCTTAAGAGTAGAGAACAAACTGATGGTTAATAGAGGGGAGGGGGATGGGAGGTTGGGTTAAATAGAGGATGGGGATTAAACAGTACACTTATCCTGATGAGCAGTAGGTGATGTATGAAATTGTTGAATCACTATATGGTACACCTGGAACTAATACAATACTGTAAAAAAAATAAAATGAAAAAAAAAAAAAAAAAAAGAGATCTAGCAGCATGATCTCATACGGCCCTAAGTCTGAATCTGGATGTGCCCCCTCATCTTCCTTCAATCCTTATTAAGCGTAAACTATATGCCAGACACTCAACGAGACATGTGCATCACCTGTCTTCATTGAGCTGGCGGTCAAGCTGGAAGGTCGACCTGTTGACAATTACAGTTGTCTTCACGAAGCGTGGTGACAGAGACCAACAAGCAGCAAGGCCCAGTCGGTTAAGCGTCCAACAAGCAATACTGTCTCAAACATGACAGTATTGACTTTTGGGGCCTGATAACAAGGGAGGGTGTCTGGGTGGCTTGGTTGGTTGAGCGGCTGACTCGTGATTTCGGATCGGATCATGATCCCAGGGTTGTGGGATAGAGCCCCGTGTGGGGCTCTGCACTGACAGCACAGAGCCTGCTTGGGATTCTCTTTCTCCCTCTCAAACTGCCCCTACCTGGCTGGCATGCACATCCATGCATGTTCTCTCTCTCTCTCTCTCTCAAAAATAAATAAATAAATAAATGAAATAAAAATTTTGTTCCAATATCAACTGGATTTAATAATATATTAGTTTAGGGGCATCTGGGTGGCTCAGTCGGTTACGTGTCTGACTTTATCTGAGGTCATGATTCGGCAGTCAGTGGGTTCGAGCCCCACTTCAGGCTCTGTGCCGACACCTCAGAGCCTGGATCCTGCTTGAGATTCTGTGTCTCCCTCTCTCTCTGCCCCTCCCCCACTCACACTTTCTCTCTCTCTGTCTCAAAAATAAACATTTAAAAATTTTTTTCAAATTAATATATTAGTTTACACTTCTAATTATCTACTAGATAACTTTTAAAAATATTTCCTTAATATCAAATATACTGTGTTCAAATTTCTAATTGTCTTATAGCTGTGATTTTTTTTTTACAGTTAAAAAATAATCAGGATCCAAATCAGGTCTACACATAACAGTTGATCGATGCATCTTTTGAGACTTTTAATCTATAGGTTCCTCCACCACCTTAGGCCAACCTTCTAACTGGTTTCCCTACTTAAATTCTTGTTCCTGCCCTAATCCAGTTTCTACATAGCAGCAAAGGGAATCTGCAAAAATGTAGTAAACTCCTTTACATCACCACCTCACTCAGACCTCAGTGCTTCAAAAGGCTCTAGGGCCTTCGCCCCACCTACCAGTCAAACTTCTTTAGGGGCCAGGAAGCAACCTTGTTCCCCTTAACTCTTCTGTTAATTTCTACTCTTCCTTCTGTCCCCAGTGTAATGACTCTTCCCCAGAAGTTCCTCTCCTGATCACCCCCTCTAAAGAAAGACTCCATTATTCCCTCCCACAGTACCCCATTTTTTCTTCTTATAGCACTTGTTGCACATTGGTGTTATATTTTCACTCTGTGTGTTTGCTTCATTTTAAAAAATTGTTTTTACATTTATTTTTGAGAGACAGAGGTGGGGGAGGGGAAGAGAGAGGAGACAGAATCCAAAGCAGTCTCCAGGCTCTGAGCAAGCGTTCAGCACAGAGCCCGACCTGGGGTTCAAACCCTCGAGCCATGAGATCATGACTTGAGCCGAAGTCGAGTACTTAACCAACCGAGCCACCCAGGCACCCCTGTGTGTTTACTTCATTAATGCCTCTCCACAGACTGTCAGCTCCATGAAGGCACGGACCATGCCTGTTGTGTTTGCCATGACTCTGCCTCCGTTGTGTAAAAGCACTCAGTAAGGGCACAAGAAATATTTGCTGAACAAAGATGAGTTAGACAATCTCTAACCTCACAAAACACACAGGTCAGTGTCTCTGTTCATACTTTTTTCCACTAGGACTAAGCTTCCTCTTTTCAAGCTCCTGGACCTCTGGGCCACTTCCTCATTCTTGTACACAGAGGAGGGGAGACCAAATTGGTTAAGGAAAACAAAGGGAAGCAATGTGGCAATAACTATCAAATTTTAGATGATGCAGTCGTTTCACTGCACTCTTATGAATATATTGACCCAAGAGCACAAAGGGTTAATCACAGGGGTGTTTCTGCAGGATGAGAGATAATAGCAAAATCCTGGAAGCAACCAGGATGCATATCAAAGGAGGAGCAGTTAGACAAAGTGTGACACAATCACTTTGTAGAACATGCTTTGCTGCCCTTAAGGAGAGAGCAGTGTCACCACTGAGATGGTTAAGAGAATTGACTTCAGAGCCAGTTTACTGGGTTCCCATTCCTGCTCTACCACTTAATATCTGTATGACCTTGGGCAAGGTACCCCAGTTTCCCTTATCTGGGAAATAGAATAATAACTGAGGGTTGTTGTGGGAAATAGTAAGTTAATACAAGTGAAATATCTGAACAGCCTGGCAATAATGAGAGCTAAATTTATATGGTAACACGGAAAAAATGCCCGTGCTGTATTGTTAAGTTTGTTTGTAATTAGCTATTTTTTAAGTTTATTATTTTTTTAGTACCAGTTAACTAGATTTTAATTAAAAAATTTTAAAGCACAGGTATCTGGCTGGCTTAGTCAGTGGAGCATGCAGCTCTTAATCTCGGGGTCATGGGTTTGAGCCCCACATTGGGGGTAGAGAGTACTAAAAATTTTTTTAAAAATTAAAAAAAGAAAGAAAAAATTTAAAACATGTGGTAAAAAAAATTCACACAGGATAATAAGGCATATAATGAAAAACAAGTCTGTCTCCCATCCCAGAGACAACTACCATTCATGGTTTCTTAGGAATCTTTCCAGAAATGTTTTATGTATATGTAAATTTCTGTGTGTGCTTCTTCTTCTCCTCTCTCTTTCTTTCTCTCTCTCTCCATCTCTCTCTCTCTCTCACACACACACACACACACACACGCGCGCGCGCACACACACACACGCACCCCTATCTTTTCCTTTTAAACACTCTACCTTGCAGGTTGCTTTTTTATGTTTTAGAGTATATCTTGGAGAGATTGTTCCATACTATATATACCTACCTTATTTTTTTTTCTGCTATAAAATATACCACCCAAAAAGGAACTATTATTTATCCAGTTCCCTACTGGTGGATGTTGCTAATACATAGAATGCTGCAGTGACTATGCTTGGATATAGCCAAAATATGGTTATGTTTAAAAGAAGACATACTCCATATTTTGCTGTCACAATGCATGTTTGTGTGTGTGTGAGTATGCACCCATTGAAAATGATTGGAATCTGTAAGAATTAGGAATGCAAAGAATAGAAAGAGGACAGTTTGGGGATACCTGGGTGGCTCAGTTGGTTGAGTCTGACTCTTGATTTTGGCTCAGGTCATGATCCCAGCATCATGGGATAGAGCCCCACGTCAGGCTCTGCCCTGAGTATGGAGCCTGCTTAGGATTCTCCCTCCCTCTCTCTCTCTCTTTCTCCCCCCCCCCCCAGTCCCTCTCCCTCCACTTGTGGGCTCTCTCTCTCTCTGAAATAAAAAAATAAGGGGTGCCTGCGTGGTTTAGATGGTTGAACATCCTACTCTTCATTTCAGTTCAGGTCATGATCTCATGGTTCAAGAGTTGGAGCCCTGCATCAGGCTCCATGCTGACAGTGCGGAGCCTGCTTGGGATTCTCTCTCCCTCTCTCTCTGCCCCCCTGCTTGCTCTCTCTCAAAAATAAATAAACTTTAAAAAATTAAAATAAATAAATAAAATAAAATTTTAAAAAGAGGACAGTTTGAACAAAACAGTTTGGATATTTATAGTGGCTTTTTTAAGGTATATTTATTTATTTTGAGAGAGTGTGTGCACATGCACAAGTGGGGGAGGGGTAGAGAGAGAAGGAGAGAGCTGTCACATGGACACTGTCAGCATGGACCCCAATGCAGAGCTTAAACCCATGAATTGTGAGATCATGACTTGAGCCAAAAATCAAGAGTTGGACACTCAAGGACCAAGATGGCCAGGAGACTCGCAGCCTTCCTTAAGGATGCCCAGGCCAAGGAGCTGGTGCTGGTTGCATCCTTCACCACTGGGGCCCTCGGTATAATTCTGCCCGCCGTCAGCCCCTTCACCAAATATGCCACCATGATCAACCAGGCCATGCCCTACAACTATCCAGTGCCCCTCTGAGATGATGGGAACATGCTCAATGTGCCCAGCCAGTCCCAGGACCCCAAGGTTCCAAGCTTAAAGTGGCTGAAGAAACTGTGAGCACCTCTGGTGACTTGGAGGAGGCCCCCTCCCCTGTGACCAATAAAATGCAAAAAGCAAGAAAGAAAAAAAAGAAGAGTTGGACACTCAACCAACTGAGCCACCTAGGCACCCCTAAAGTAGGTTGTTTTTTTATTTAAAAATTTTCAAAAATGTTTTTATTATTTATTTTTGAAGAGACAGAACGTGAGCGGGGAAGGGGCAGAGAGAGGGGGAGACACTGAATCCAAAGTAGGTTCCAGGCTCTGAGCTGTCAGCACAGAGCCCGACACGGGGCTGGAACCCACAAACCATGAGATCACGACCTAAGCCGAAGTAGGATGCCTAACCGACTGAGCCACCCAGGAACCTCTAAAGAGGGTTTAAAAAAATGTTACCCACACAATGCAACCTTCCCCAAAGTTGTGGCCCAGTATAGAAACAATCCCATCACCTCCTGGCTCCCCAGCTCTTGGTTCACACCTGTTATAGACAAAGTTGTTCTTTGCTTGCCTAGTGATCCTCATATCCTGCAATACCCAGCCCAGTGCCTGGCACACAGAAGTGTTCAGCAAACACTTTTGGAATGATGAAGCTAGTCCTCTAACCCCCAATCTCCCTGTATATAAAATCAGGATGATAAAGTGGACCTGCAGCTCATGGCCATCATGACAAATTCCTGAGTGATGTGAATGTTCTTGAAAAAGATGAAACAGTGTGTAAAACACTCAAGAATAATCACTTAATCTGAAATTTATCCTACAGGCTGACAAGGTCAAAATACCTGCCGTGTAGCTGGTTCAAAGGCCCGAGGCAGCTTTCCTGTATGAGACCAGCATGCTAAATTTGTTTCCAGACAAAAGGGGGACACAGCAGGAGGAAAAAGGTTGTTAGCTGAGCAGAGCCCTGTATCGAGTCTTCTAGATTTGAAACCATGTGGGCCTGTTCCCACTCCAGAAGTAAATCATTTTGGAAAGATTATGAGCCCTGAGCTGCAAGTCTGTTAAAAAGTTGGAGCCTTTATATTAGAACTCACTCAAGGATTCCCTGACCACAGTGTAATCTTAGAGTAATGAGGAGCTGAGATTGGGGACAAGAATAATTCCTTCAGGAGGGGCACCTGGCCGGCTCAGTAGGCAGAGCATGAGAGTCTCTTCCTTTCTTTTTTTTCTTCTTTTTTTAAGTAGGCTCCATGCCCAATGCAGAGCCCAACACAGAGCACAACGGGGCATTTGATGCTGCTATAAGCATCCTATCCAGAGATCAAGACCTGAGCTCGAGATCAAGAGGTAGATGTTCAACCTACTGAACCACCCAGGCGCCCCTAAGAGCATGAAACTCTTGCTTTCCAGGTCATGAATTCTTTGGGTGTAGAGTTTACTTAAAAAAAAATGTTAGGGATGCCTGGGTGGCTCAGTCGGTTAAGTGTCCAACTTCGGCTTAGGTCATGATCTCACAGTTCATGGGTTCGAGCCCCGCATCAGGCTCTGTGCTGACATCTCAGAGCCTGGAGTCTGCTTCGGATTCTATGTCTCCCTCTCAAGTAAGTGTTCACTGAGCACCTACTCTGTGTGTGTCCAGCATTGTTCTAGGTGCCAGAGATACAGTGGTTTCAAAACAAAGTCCCTGTTGGGGCACCTGGGTGGCTCAGTTGGTTAAATGGCCAACTTTGGCTCAGGTCATGATCTCATGGTTCATGAGTTTGGGCCCGCGTCGGGCTCTGTGCTGACAGCTCAGAGCCTGGAGCTTATTTCAGATTCTGTGTTTCCCTCTCTCTGTCCCTCCCCTGCTTGCACTCTGTTTCTCTCTCTCTGGAAAATAAATAAACGTTTAAAAAAAAAAACAAAAAACACCAAGTCCCTGCCTTCACAGACTTTAAGGAAATAATACAATAAACAAATAAAATGATATTAAGAAAACTAAGAGGGTGTCATAGGTAGAGTCCCCTGGGACACACATCCTGAACGTTTAGCACCCTGAATGCTCTCGGATCACATCTGTGCCAGCGAGAGGAAGGAAGCAAGAAGGGGCAGAGGGAGAAATCAAGCTGAGAGGCAGATCTCATGATAGCCTCAGCCAACTCAATGGGGAATTCCCGAGCTAAAATGAGTTGCCTCCTTTCTACTTGGCCCCAATCAGTCCTTGGATATAAGCTACCTAGGGAAGATTGTGACCATGGGCAACTCTGCTCTGTGGCAATCCTTGAAGGGACTGAGAGCTGAAAGCTGTCTGCTGATTATATTCCCAACAGCTGGGCAACAAGTCCCTCCTCAAGGAAGAGGATCTGGGCCACACACCTTCATGTCCATCATACAGGGTATGGGGAGACAGGGTTGGCAGTGCCAGTGTTCCTCGAGATAGGGTGGTCAGGGAAGCCCTCTCTGAGGAGGTTTAAATGGCATCCCTGAATGAAGTGATGGAAGGGGCAGATTCTGAGGATAACATCTTAAATAAAGGGAACAGCAAATGCAAATGTGCTGAGGGGAGAATATTCTTGACTTGTTCAAGGTGCAGCAAAGAAATCAGCTTCTTTGAAGTCATTGCTGAAGTGCAGTGAGAAAGGGGAGAGTGGTGGGAAACAAGCAAGGGCCAGACCATGTAGGGTGTGGCACACCATCGTAAGGACGCTGGGTTTTACGGTTAATGTCATAGGAAACCACTGGAGGGTTGAAGAAAGAAGAGTGACAAGAGTTGCCGTATGATTTATAAAGACTACTCTGGGAGTGTCAGGCTTGTTCAGTTGGTAGAGCATGCAACTCTTGATCTCAGGGTGAAAGTTCAAGCCCCACATTGGGTGTGGGCCTACTTTAAATAAATAAATTAACAACAACAAGAAAAACATTTCTCTGGTTGCTGCTGTATAGAGAAGGGGGAGGTAGAATGGAGGTAAGAAAACCAGTTAGGAGGCTATTTAAGAGATAATAATGGTTAAGACTATGAAATGGTAGCTGTAGAGATGTGGTTCTCAACCAAGGTGATTTTGCCCCACTTTGTCCATACCCTATTACCGAGGCCAGGGACATTTGGCAATATCTGGAGACATTTTTGGTTGTCACAACCAGGAAGGTTCTACTAGCATCTAGTGGGTAGAGGCCAGGGATGCTGCTGAGGCATCCTACGATAATGAATAGGACTCACAACAAAGAATTACCTAGTCCAGAATGTCCAAAGCACCAAAGCTAAGAAACCTTGCTTCAGAGGAAGTGAGAAGTATTTGGATTGGGGATGTGTTTCGAAACTAGCACCAACAGGATTTGAGTTTGCGTGTGGGGAATGAGAGAAAGAGGAATCAAGAGTGATTCTAAGGCTTTGGCCTGAACGACTGAGTGAATGATAGTCCCCCTGACTGAGATGGTAAACTCTGAAGGAAGAACGGATTCTGGGTGGGGGCAGGTGGTAAGTCATGAGTTTTTATGGACAGGTTGAATCTAAGTTGCCTACTGGACACCCAATGGTGATATTCCATGGTAATTGGCTGTTTAGTCTTGAGCTCAAGAGACCTATCTGAGGTGGTGTTATAAATGTGGGAATCATCAGAAGAAAGGTGGGATTTTAAAATCAGTAGGCTACAAGAGGTCACCTAAGGAGTGAATGTAGACAGAGAGGAGAAGAGGTCAGAGGCCTGCACTTTGCTGGACTCTCACATCTAGCAGTAGGACCCGGGCAGGAGGAGGAAGAGCCAGCAAAGGAGATGGTGAGGAAGCAGCAGGGAGGGAGGAGGAGGGAACCAGGTGAGGGTGGTGTCCTGGGGGCCACGGAGCAAGACTTCAAGAGGCATAGCCAGATCAACTGTGTTGAATACTGCTATGGGGTTACAAAGACAAACAGAATTGCCCACTGGCATTGCACTGTGAAATTTATCAGCAACCTTGCCATGGAATGGCTTCAGGAGAGAGAAGGAGGTGAGAAAGTGGAAATAGGCAATTAGGAATGGGCAGTTCTCTCTGACTTCTGCCATAAAAAAGGAACAGATAATGAACCAGTAGTTAGAGGAGGACATGAGATCAAGGATGGAGAGATATTACAACCCATCTGTAGGCTGAAGGAAAAGTCTAGTAGAGAAGGGAAATTGTCAATGTGAACCTCCATGCATACTTACTACCTTTCAGGAGCTGTGCTAGGCACTTTATACAGATTATTTAATTGTACGCCAAACCAATGAGGTAGATAATATTGTTATGTCCATTTCATGGAAGACAAATTGAAGCATGGAGAAGGTCAATTGGTTACATGGCCACAGTCATATAACTAGTAAGTGGTGGAAGTTGGATGTTGTTTGGCCGCGGAAGCAGGTATGGCCTTCAGGCGCCCAGATGACGAGAAACCACTCACTACCTCAACACTCCCCCACCCGGAGACCTTCAAGGGAACCATTCATCAAACCTTTCTGCCCTAAACAACGGACATGTCCTCTCTGGAACAAGAAACAGCTACCAATAAATCACCTTACATAAACATGTCAATACTTCATACCCCCCAGCCAACGCCATAAAAACGCACTACCCCACTCCCAGGCGTGACTTCCCTGGCCCCTTTCTGTACGGACCAGAGAACCTCGCCTGAGAGTGCTCCCAATAAAGGCCTTTTTACTTCCATATCTGGCCTTGGTTTCTGCATCGCGTTTGCTACATTACAGATGTGACCAAGATGTCTGGCTCTGGAGCTCATGTACTCACTTTCTTCTTCATCTGAATTTATCTCTTATTGCAAAACATAACCACTGGCTAAAATATATATCCATTACCCTGTGTTAGATCCCTTCAGAGGAAAGCAAAACTACGGACTCTTTAAGACTTGGCTGAAGCGTTTCTCCAGAAATTTGTATCTGACTGCTCCCACCCCTACCACTTCTATCATGGTCTCTACTACGTGGCTGCCCAACCCAGCATCCAGTCCCCATCACCCACCATAATGTGTCTGTCTACCTATCAGTCTCTGCAGTGGAGCAGGAGCTCCTCAGGGGCAAGACCTGCATCTAATTCATCTTTCTATCTCTGGCTGGCAGGACAGGCCCTCAAACAGTAAATATCATCAAGGAGTTGAATGGATGGATGGCTGAATGAATGTAAAGAGTTATTAGGAATATTGGCAACCATGAGACAGCTGAATATGAGTCTCTAAATTTGCAAGCTGGATACATACCAAAGTGGTCTCAAAATTCAGAGTGCAAAGGGCTCCCTGAGGAGTGGGTCTTTGAGGTTGAGGGTGCTTGTTAGGACATGCCACCACCAGAAGTTTTGTCAGCATGTCTGAGGTGGAGCCCAGAAGTTAATACAAGTGAGTTCTTCCCTTTTCAAAGAATTCCACGGTCTCACCCTTAGAAGATCAGGGAATCAGGAGACTTGGATTCCAGTTCACATTTCTCACGTCTGCCAGATAAAACATTGGATGCAGTGCTTGAGATATGCTATAGTAAAAAATTACTTGTTATTTATATGAAATTCAAATTTAACTGGGCTGTGTTTATTTGCCCAATCTGGCAACATTCCAGCTGGGTGACCTTGGCCAAGCTGCATAATAATCCCTTTGAGCTTCAGTCTCCTTATCTATAAAATGGAGAAATTTGAGCTCTCTTTATTGTCATGAGGATTAAATAAGGTCTTTAGGTAAGGTGCTTCATCAGCAGATGGCACATGATAAGTGCCCAATAAATGAGCTAGTAGAATTTATCACATTTATTTTAATTTCCTTCTCTCCTAGAGCATTAAAATATAATCCATCAAATTAGATTTACACACAGCTTCTCAGAAATGCATCAGGTAAATGGTCAGTCAATGTGAGTCTGGGCAGCTGGCTGGGCTGCTGAAGTATCGAGAGATCCAGTCAGTCCTGGGCCCCAAAGAGAGGGGTAATGGAGGACATCCAAATTCTCATTCAGCTGCTAATTTCTCAGTCAGATCTTGGAGTTTCCCCAAATCAGCCAACTAGTAGAAGAAGGCTGTGATCCTTCCAGAAACCAGTAGGTGGGAGTGTGTGCATTTTGGGACAGAACTAGAATACTGCAGGATAAGTCAAACAGCACCGTAGCAGGTTTTCACATTCATTTAGAGAACAATGGAGGGTCTAAGAAAGCCCTGGGCAGTGCACTGGTCAAGGGGAGAGTCACTGAGGCCTGCAAACTGCCAAGTAGACCAGCTCTTTTGGGCAGATTTGGACGTACACTGTGTAGAAAGAAAAACAGGCTTTGTATGTTGAAAGACATCAAAAAGTCAAAAGCAAGTGACAGACCAAAAGAAGAAAATCTGCAAATAATATTAACAAAGAGTTTCAAAATGTACCAAGATGTCCCACTACCAATCATTAAACCAAAGACAAAAAAAAAAAAAGCCCTAAAAGAATGGATGACAGAAATGAACAGACAATTCACATAAGAAATACAAATGGCCAATAAACATGAGAACAAAACGAAAAAAAAAAGATTAATCTCTGACAAGGGGGAATACAAATGCAAATTGAAACAAGACTATAGGGAGGTTCTGCCTTATTTTCCTGTGATTATTAAGGGTAATAATTTCATATTCATTGAGCACCTATTCTGTGCTGGGTATTGTGCTAAGAGCTTTCTAAACATTAACTCAGCATTTAATTTGTACAAAAACCTTGAGAAGCAGGAACAAAAGGAATTCCCATATTACCTACAGAAAACCAGGGCTTTAGGTTAGCAACTTGCCTTGAATGCGTTCAGCTGGGAAGGGCAGAGCAGGGTAGGGACTCAGGTTTGCACGGTTACAAGGCCTTCCTCTCCCCCACACTGCTTTTGCTAAGACTTCAGTCCAACCAACATTTAATGCTTGAATGCAGAGCTTTGGAGAAGGCCCTGGCAGCCAAAGAGGAGCTGAAAAATGAAAACAAACCAGAACCTCAGAAAATCAAACAGCCTCGGGAGTAGGCCTGGCGAAACGGCGTTCTTTGGCAGAGGACGCAAAGCTGGGATTCGGGAACTGGCAAGAGGGGAGCTGGGAAGGCCAATTGGAGGGCGGGGAACCAGTTCATGGCCCCATTCAAAGCAGGATGGAGTCTGACTGGCCTGAAGGTTCACAGCCTAGGAGGCTGGAAGCTGAGGAATCTGTTTGTCAGTCTACTGCATGCTGAGTTGCAATTCTTATTTCTAAACCTTCCAGGCCAGAGTCCGCATCTCCCTCCCCCATTCTCGCACCTGCTGGCAGCAGGGGGGCTCCAGTGAATGGACAAGTTCCAAGAATTCTGGTCCCTTCCCCCACCTTTTACATAGCCAAGACCTGGGACAAAAGGCGCCCAGGGTCTGGGGCTCCTTCCTCCGACCCTTGTCAGCTCTGGTGAGTGCCAGACAGCTGGAGCCTTGTTCCACACTGCACTATTTACATTTTTTTACAGCTTCCCCACCACCACGGCCACTCCCTCTTTCCCTCTTGGCCACAGCCTGGGCCGCAGGGCCACGAGACCCTGAGACCCTCCTCATAGTTCCCTGGAGGTGAAGGGTAGTTGCCCATGGAACATAGCCAGGGAGGCAGGGATACTTACTGACAGGGGCCCCATGCTCAGGTCCCCATGCTAGAATCCAGGGCCAAAGTCTGGGGCCCTTTGTCCAGGGCAAGGCATCCCACCCACCGGCAGCACGTGGAAGTGGCTTCCCTGTCACTTGTGGTCCTGATTCCAGGCTCCACATGGGGCTCCCCTCTAGGATATTGGTCCCTCTCTTTCTTCATGGTTTCCCAATCCACTGATAAATGCAGCTACTATTTATTAAGCACCTCCTGTGTGCCGGAGACAGTGCTAAATGCCCTTACGTCTGTTCCCTCACTTAATTCTCACAGCAACCCGAGGTGAAATGAGTCTGGACCCCATCTTCCAGGCAAGGGAAGAGGCCCAGAGAGGAGAGGCTGGCCCCAGGCCTCCACACAGTCAGCTGGCAATCAGCTGTCAGCAACACCCCAGGATGTGAGCCTAGGTCTCCCCCCTACCTCCTGCCTTGAGTGTGAATCTGAGGACCGTTGGGTAACCCCTTCCTCAAATTATCTTGCACAATTCCTCAGTCTCTGCTGTTTACGTGTTTACCAACTGGCTCCAAAATCAGACAGGCCATTACTCTGACCCTTCCCGGGTCTTGGGCTGGCCCCACCTGAGCTCCCCTTGCCCTCCTAGATGGCTTCCGGAAGAGCCCACATTTTGTTTCAAATACTAGTTCAGCAGGACAGGCTAGGAAAAGGGACAGTTCTTCTGCCCACCTCTGTGAGAAGCCCTGTCAACATTCAAGCAAGGCTCGGATTTGCTGCTCCCTGGCCCTCCTGCATTTCTTGCAGGCCCTGCCCCTGTGGACACGACCTAGCTTCGGTCAAAATTAATGTGGTTGACTCGCAGTGGCAAGTGCCACCTCTCCTGATAGCCTCCCAAAGTGCTCCAACTTCCTAGGTTATGGGCCAACCCTGCGGGGAGAGGAAGGAAAACTCTGCACCCTGGCCCCCTCTTGCCTTGGACAGAAAAGCCGAAATAGAGTCACGGATGTGGTCATGGTCAGCAGCCCTGTCAGCACGCCACCTCCAAGGGCCAAAGAGCCCATCCTCAGATGCCATTTCAATCACAGTAATTCCATGTATGTACCGAGCAAAAGACAACACAAAGTGGGGCGCATGGGCGGCTCAGGTAAGTGTTGGACTTCTGCTCAGGTCATGATCTCACGGTTTGTGAGTTCAAGGCCCACATTGGGCTCTGCGCTTGGGATCCTCTCTCTCTCTCTCTTCCCGTCCCCCACAGGCACGTTCTCTCTCTAAAAAATAAATAAATAGTAAAAAAAATTCTAGGGGCACCTGGGTGGCTCAGTCAGTTGAGCATCCGACTTCGGCTCAGGTCATGACCTCTCAGTTCATGGGTTTGAGCCCCGCTTCAGGCTCTGTGCTGACAGCTCAGAGCCTGAAGCCTGCTTCAGATTCTGTGTCTCCCTGTCTCTCTCTCTGTCCCCCCCTTCATGCTCTGTCTCTCTCTTTCACTCTCTCAAAAATAAAAACATTTTAAAATTTTTTATAAAAAAAAACCCCACAAAGTGCTTCCTTTATTCATTTACTGAAACACAGAAATGAATACATAAGTGTATCAATACTTATCCACATATTATGTTCTTTGACTAAGCAATTCCACTTCATGAATCTTATAGAAACATTTGCACAATATGTGTAAATATGTCTCTTGCACATTGTTTATAATAGAGAAAAACTGGAAACAACCTAAATGTCCAGTTGCAAGGGATTGCTTAAATATATTATTGTAATCCCTACAATAAAATATTCTGCAGCTATTAAAAGTATAAGGTAATCGGGGCACGTTGGTAGAGCACACGCCACTCTTAATCTCAGGGTTGTGAATTTGAGCCCCCGTTGGGGGTAGAGGTTACTTAAATAAGTCAATACCATTTGCAACAACCTGGATGGAACTAGAGTGTATTATGCTAAATGAAATAAGTCAGTCAGAGGGGCGCCTGGGTGGCCCAATTAGTTGAACATCTGCCATTGGCGCAGGTCATCTCACAGTTCGTGAGTTCGAGCCCCACACGGAGCTTGTTGCTGTCAGCGCCCAGCCTGCTTCAGATTTTCTGTTCCCCTCTCTCTCTGGTCCCTCCTCTGCTCGCACTCTCACTCTCAAAAATAAATAAAACATTAAAAAAAGAAAGAAAGAAAGAAATCAGTCAGAGAAAGACAAATATCATATGATTTCACTCATCTGTGGAATTTAAGATACAAAACAGATGAACATAAGGGAAGGGAAGCAAAAATAATATAAAAACAGGGAGGGAGACTCTTAAATACAGAGAACTGAGAGCTGCCGGCAGGGTGTTGGGTGGGGGGAAGGGCTAAAGGGGTGAGGGGCACTAAAAAACAATAAATAAATAAGTAAATAAATAAGTAAATAACAACTTCTAAAAAATCTTTAGAATACCTGGGAATTTAAAAAAATCCAGAAGCCAAGGTTGCACTCCAGACAATTACATCACAATTTCTGAGGGTGGGAGGGAGGCACCTCCTTTTTAACCTCTTCAGGTGATTCCTATCAGTGGCCGACTTGGGAAATAGCACCTTAAAGAAACAGAAGGAAGGAAAGGTTGAGAAAGGAAAAGGAAGTTGTAAACTCTTTACATGATAAAGTGTTTAATTTAATCTTTTTCAGTTTATTTTTGAGAGAGTGCTTGTGCACGGGGGAGGAGCAGAGAGAGAGGGTGAGAGAGAATCCCAAGCAGGCTTTGTACAGTCAGCGAGGAGCCCTTTCCCTACCACTTGATTGGAATAGTCAAAAACAGGGGTTTACTGGGCACTCCCACCATACCCAGCATGGTTAGTGCATCAGTCCTGGAAAGTCTGTCTTGGATCATCCTTCATCTGTCGTTCCCTCTACCTGGAGACCCTGCTCCGCCATCCTTATCTCCTGGGCAGTGTGGCTCTCAGGAGCTCCTCTCCAGGAACGCTTCACAAATCTCAGATGCTCTGTGTCCTCATGGCACTTGGGCACCTTAACTGCATACCTTACCACATTCTGTACTTGCGTTACAGCTATTTGTGGATATCTCTCCTCCACTAGACTGAGCATTTCCTTGAAGACAGAATCAATCTTTTGTTTATCTTTGTATTCTTCAAGCGCTGAACACAATGACTGGCATATTAAAAATATATTTATATAGTTGCTTGTTTATACTCTTTCCAAAAGAAGATTGGAAATCTCTTACTAAAATACATGAAGAGTAGCAGAAATGGGGCTGAAAAGAAGCAAGAGTAGGAAATCATAGAATGAGAGCCATTAATAACAATAATAAGAATAACAATATAAATAATATGAGTGCTTAGTATATGATGAGTACTGTTCTAATTGCTTTAATATTTTTTTAATATTAGAAAAAAAATTTTAGGTAAACTCTACCCCCAACATAGGGCCCAAACTCATGACCCTGAGATGAACAGTTAGTTGCATGCTCTACCCACTGAGCCAGCCAGGTGCCCCCTTCTAACTGTTTTATATGTATATCATTTAATCTTTTAATAATCCTATGAGGTAATTACTTTTATAATTATCATTTTACATTTGAGGAAATAGAAGCACAGAGAGATTAAGCAACTTGCCTGAGTTCACACTGATAGGATTTGCACACAGGCAGTGTGGTTCCAGAGTCTGTACTCATAACTACAAACCTCAGGATGCCAACTGCAGGCATTGTGTACACAGGGCTGGGTTATGAATTTGGCTCTGAGGTTCCTAGCAGCTAGAGCCAAGAAGGCAAGGCATTCAACGATAGGAGTGATTTTATTCATTAGAAATAATAAACCCATTGCTTGGGAGAAAGGAAGCTCTTTGTGACCTTGAGTCTGAGAGAACTACTAAAGAAGACATTGCTTTCTAAATTTTACAGGGTAACATCCCATGGCTAAAAATTGTTAAACTCCCCAGTATAGGTGTATTTGCTTATAAACTATACATATGCACTGAATGAACTAACACAATATATGTGCATTATAAAACACAAAAATTAAAAATTAAAAAGAATGAGAGAAAATGTAGATAGGCAAGGAAATTCTGAGGATCGTCTTGCATATTCCCTCCAGTGGACACAGGGTCCCTCCTGAGTTCCCTGGTATGCCTGTGAAGGTTCAAAGCATGACACAGAACAAGCATTTCGGTGACAGCAGTTCTAGAGAGACCAAAATAATGTGGTTCAAGTTTGTACCTCTCTGATTGGCTCGTTTGATCGAGTAATAACTATTAAAAAAAAATTTTTTTAACGTTTATTTATTCTTGAGAGAGAGTGTGTGAACAGAGGAGGGTCAGAGAGAGAGGGAGACACAGAATCTGAAGCAGGCTCCAGGCTCTGAGCTGTCAGCACAGAGCCCGATGTGGGGCTCAAACTCACAGACCAGGAGATCGTGACCTGAGCTGAAGTCGGATGCTTAACTGACTGAGCCACCCAGGCGCCCCAAGACCTAATTAGCTATTTTAAAGGCCAACTAATATTTTAAATAATTTTTTTAAGATTTTATTTTTAAGTGATCACTACACCCAAATTGGGTCTTGAACCCAAGACCCCGAGATCAAGAGCCGCACCCTCTACCGACTAGGCCAGCCAAGCACTCCTAAAAGCCAACTAATAATATTAACTGAGCCTTTTCTGTGTTACAGTCACTGTACTAAATGCTTTATCTGTATTCCCTCATTTAATCTTTATCACAATCTGAGGTAATTACCATTATAATTACTATTTGACAGATGAGGAAACTGATCTTTAGAGAGGTTAATTTTTTTGTGGGGTAGAGCTGGGTTTAAACTCATGTTTATTAGGTTCTGAAGCCAGTGCTTTTAATCTTAATCTCTACAGCCTCAGAAATTCTGAATACAGGGCACCTGGCTGAGTCTGTAGAGCATGAGAGGCTTGAACTTAGGTCTTGACTTCAAAGCCCCACAGTGAGGGTAGAGTTTACTTAAGATAAATAAAGTGTTTTTTAAAAAAATTCTGAATATAGATGGCTCTAACCAGTAGTTTCCTCTCCTTTCCAAATCTTTTTTATTTACAAAAAGAATGTGTTCTTGTGGTAAAAATTGCTAACCAAACTGAAGTGTGCAATGTAAAAAAGCCACCTCTTCCCACAAATAATGCTCACCAGGATTTTCCCCTGTCGTTTGCTCTCTTTAATGTTTTCCAGACTTCTTTCTCCTCACTGAACATGTGTAGATACATATTGATTAGATGCATTTTTGCAAAAACTGGATCAGAAAATTCATTTTACTGGAACTCCCTCTTAACTTAGCTATTTTTCCAGGAGAGTTTACGCAGATCTACTTACACTTTAGAAGCAAGTAACAATTGATGATTTACTCCATTATTCTTCAAATATTCTCTCCTGATTTTTTCCTTCATTTCTTTTTTTCCTTCAGCCCAGACTCTAGGGAGTGGTCCCTTTTCTTTCCTTCCTCTCATTCCCCCTGTCTTCCTCCATTATGTTATCACTTCTACCCCCTTGGCTTTAGATCTTATCTACAGGCTAACCACTCCCAGACTTCGCTCTTAACCTGGAACACTTGTCAATTTTCCCTATTTTCAGTTTGCCTTGTTGTTAGTTTTAAGCCTATTTAAACCATACTCAGAGGATCTATATTTGTATTTGCTTGTACTTATAAAAAGAATCTCTGGAAGGTAACTAAAGTGGTTAACTGAGGGTGGTAGTGGGAGTAGAGGGAATTGGGAATTAGTTAACCAAGATCAAGGGCACTGGGCATGAGGTTAAGAACAGAATGATTGGGTGACCTTGGGTGTGGCCTCCTCTGGTCTTGCCTCCTCTTTGTGGATGAAACAGAGGTGACAGAAGAAATGCAATGACCTTATGGGGAGAGGACCACAAACCCCAGAAACCTTGTTGGAAGCCTGCCTATTCTCGCTGTGTACCTGTGTTTGTTCCCTAGGGGCCAGGGGAGGAGCTAGTTATCCACAAGCTTCCTTCCTTCTCCAGGTTAATTCCCTAAGGACAACTGCTGTGTGACGCCTGTAGCTCAAAGGGCACCTAGCAAAGGCCCTTAGGACAAAGTGTCAATCCCTGTGGCCACTGACTTTGCCCACCAGGCTTTACAACACTGCTCTGCCTGCCCTCCGCCCAAGTGGGAATGCTGCCTGCTGGTAAGTTTCCTTCTCCCTTTCTTCCATAAAGTGATGCTTCCATGCCTCAAAAATAAATATTTAACCTTTCTATTATTAAACTTCTGAAACACACCAAAATATAGAGAATAACATAACGAATCACCTGGAATGAAGGGTAAAATTAGTCCCTGATTGAATAATAATTATCAACACTTTGATATATATGGTTTACTCTTTTCTTTTCCTCAGGTTCTTAAAAAGTGAATATCAGGGTGCCCAGGTGGCTCGGTTGGTTAAGCGTCTGACCCTTGGTTTCTGCTCAGGTCATGATTTTGTGAGATGGAGCCCCGCTTTGGGCTCTGTGCCGACAGTGTGGAACCTGCTTGGGATTCTCTCCTTCTCTCTGCCCCTCCCCCACTCACACTGTCTCTATCTCTCTCAAAATAAATAAACTTAAAAAAAAAAAGCAAATACCTGAGGTCCTATCATTTCATGCCTAAGTTCTTACACATATATCTGAAAATATAGGACATAGTTCACTATTACCACTTCTAACAAATTAACATTAATTTCTTAGTATATGCTAAGACAGTCTATATTCAAACTTACCACCAAATTAAAATTATGACTTTAAAGCTATAGATAATTTCAGATTGGAGTTGTACATGAAACTAGAGAAGCCAGCAACAGCCTGACAGCCCAGTACACATCTCCGAGAAAGGCCAGTGTCCAGGAGTGAGGGGATCAAGAAATAGCTTGTTCCTTTCCTTGACAATAGCAGGTAATGGTAGCCCTTCTGGAGCACTGACTACATACCCACTGGGCTATGGCTTCTGGCCGGAAGAGACTACATCAGCTCTTGTGTGTCTTCCACAGCACCGAGCATAATGTCTATGTAGGGTAGATGCTCTACCCATTGTGACTTGAATTGATAATCATATGTCCCTGGTATTTTATTATTTTTTAATGTTTATTTTTGATGTTCATTATTATTTTTTAATGTTTATTTTGAGCACACAGGGGAGAGGCAGAGAGAGAGGGAGACAGAGGATGGTGCAGAGCCCGATGCAGGCCTCGAACCCAAGAACGCACGAACCCGTGAACCATGAGATCACGACCTGAGCTGAAGTTGGATGCTTTAACTGACTGAGCCACCCAGGCGCCCTTATCTCCCTGGTATTTTAAATATTTCTTCACAGCCAAAGAGTGACATCATCATTTAATCATTTGAATAAAGTGGATATCATCCCCATTTTACAGATGAGGAAACTGGGGGTCAGATTTGTTTAAGTTCCCTTAACTAGGAAGTAGAGGAGCTGAGAGTCAGATCAGGTTGGTCAGACTCCAGAGTCCGAGTTATCTGTTTTTTGGTAATCGCTAAGGGACTCTGGTAAAGGTAGAAGAGGATGGGCAGAGGCAGAGAGAGGGTAGCAGGGAAGAGTGGTGCAGAGGAGGTGGAGGAGGGAGAAGGAAAAGGAATAAAGAACAAAGAAAGGAAACCAGGAGCTTATGATGTCATGGAGTAACTGGTGTTTGTGGTATTATGTGCAGAATGAATGAGAAGATTTTTGAGCCTTAACCCTCAGACTCTAGAATCTAGAATCAGGTCTGTAGACATCACTGTGTCCTCAGGGCTAGCCCAGGACCTGGCATATAGTAGGAGCTCATATATATCAGCCAGTATATGAGTGAATGTATGAGTGATATGAATAAATGAATAACTGAATAGGAAATGATTGAATGAATGATGGACTAATATATAAGTTATGTAATAAGGCATTGAGTGGCTAAATTAATTTAATGGACAGACAGATGAATTCTTTAAATCTCCATAGAAAATGAGTTGTACAGCTAAATCGAATAGCAGCGTCGTTTGCTGAGCCTTTATCATTAGGCCTGTGCCAAGAATTTCATAAGCCCTTTTTCATTTAATCCTCGTAGCAACATCTCCAATATTATTCTCATCATTTTTTAAGTGAGGAATTAGGTCTGGAGACATGAGAAAACTTGTTCAGTGGCACACAAGGGCAGAGCTGGAAATTTTGGCCCTGCCATCACACTCCACAGCTCAGACTCTCAGACTTGTCACTACCCAGTCAGTGCTCAGTAGATGGTCACTCAATTCAGAACTTGTTTTTTGTAGGTGATGCAAATACAGGTGACTCCCCCACTTATACAAGCCTGGGAAAGCTATCAGTTTAAACAGTTAATTACTTAGCTCAGCTCATTAATTAAAGGAAACTTTCCTATTGTATGTCCTTCAGAAGTGAAGGATTACCCCCAACTCATCTGCTTCCCAAATCTGAATTTTGTTCAAAGCAAGGTACATATTAACTAAAGGTGTCTCCTTGTAGGATTTGATTTAGTTATTGCTGGGAATCTGGGATTTTGGCATTTGGACACTGAAACCTGATGGCCAAGACCTTGATTTTGTAACACTTAACAGTTTAAATAAAGCTAAATTAAAATTTACCAAATCTAGAATCCATTAAAGAAAAGCAGATATGGTCAGTATATGTAAAAATGAAAAGATTTCTTCAGGATAAAAACTACCATAAGCAAAGTCCAATTATAAACCGTAAAATCAGAAAAAATCATTTCTAATTCCTATTATAGACCAAGGGCTAGCTTTTTTATTTTTTTTAATTTTTTTATTTTGAGACTGTGAGAGAGTACGTGCAAGCAGGGGAGGGGCAGAGAGAGAATCCCAAGCACACTCCACACTCAGTGTAGAGCTCAATGCAGGGCTCAATCTTATGCTATGAGATCATGACCTGAGTTGATATCAAGAGTCACATGCTTGACTGAGCCACCCAGGCACTCCCAAGGGCTATCTTTACACAAAATTCTTATTAAACAATATGAAAAAGGTTTATCATCAATAGCAAAATGGGCAAAGGACATGTGCAGGAAAGAAAACATAAATGGTTCAAAAACATATGAAAAATGCTCTCTCTTACTCATAATTTAAAAAATATAAATTAAAACCATCCTGAGGGACTAATTTTTCACTTATTAGATTTGCAAAGAGAATAAAGTGGTAACACATTTCTAGGGGTAGGGAGACTGCGCTCTCATGCTTTGTTTTTGGGGAAATAAATTAGTACAACTTCTAGGGAGGGAAATTTGCAAAATCCATACAAATTACTACCACAACACCCTTTGGAAGTATAGCTATACCTACATATGTGCAAGGTCATCCATTGTAGCTTGGTTTAAGAGCAAAGATGGAAATGACCTTAATGTTCATCAATAGAGGCCTGGATAGTACTTTATGTTAATTCAGAAAATGGAGTCCCTGCTGTATCTAGATATGCGCTAGTACATTTGCTACCAGCCACTTGTGACTACAGAACATTTGAAATGTGGCTGGTTCTACATGAGATTTGCTTTAAGTGGAAAATATACATTGAATTTTGAAGACTTGGTACAAAAAAAAGGATGTAAAATATCTCAATTTTTTTCCTTCTTTTTTAATGTTTATTTATTTTTGAAAGAGTGTGTGCGTGTGTGGGGGAGGGGCAGAGAGAGAGAGGAACAGAGGATCCCAACTGGGCTCTGTGCTGACAGCAGTGAGCTCAACTCAGGACTCGAATTCATGAACTGTGAAATCATGACCTGATCTGACGCTGGATGCTTAACCAACTGAGCCACCCAGGTGCCCCTCTTATTAATAATTTTTATGTGATTTGCTGTCAAAATGATAATATTTTAGATATGTTGGTTTAAATAAAATACATTAATTGGGGCACCTGGATGGCTCAGTTGGTAGAGCATCTGACTATTTATTTATTTATGAGATTGAGAGAGAAAGAGAATCCAGTGTGGAGCTCAGTCTCAGAACCATGAGATCATGACCTGAGCCAAAACCAAGAGTTGGACATTTAATACATTGAGCCACCCAGAAGCCCCAAGTATCTGACTTTTGATCTCAGGGTTGTGAGTTCAAGTCCCACACTAGGCATGGAGCCTACTTAAAAAATATTAATTTCACCTGTCCAGCATGTGGCTCTCATTACATTTCGTTGGACAACAGTGACTCTGGATAAAAAAATTAAGTGAGTGCATAAGAATGTTTAGCGTACTACCATTTGTGCTTCAAAGAAAGGAAAAAAGCACTCTCAGAGATTTGCTTATTTCCGCATATTTCTGGAATGATAACCTAGAAACAACATTGGCTGCTTCTGGAAAGAGAAACTGTAGACAGGGCTGAAATTTGAATCCTGAATCCTTTTGTAAATTTCTGAACCAAAATTTACATGCGTTTTGAATAATACATTATTTTTTATGTACATAATATACTCAAAAGTTCTTTAAAAAATGTTGTTAGAACAAAAATATGCAGAGAAAGACCAGAAATTTATACGTGTTGTAAATGCACAGAAAAAGAACTGGCAGATAAGCATAGTGAAGAGAATGTGTTAGGGACTGAAAGAGAAGACTTGCTCAATTTACTCTATTTTTTACTCTGTACCATTTGGATCTTTTGGAAAGAGATTGCTTAATTTGTGTAAGTCTAAGAAAAAAAAAAGCCAGATTAGAAAGAAATACATGAAGACGTTCACAATTGCTGTCTAAATAATGAGATAGATTATAGGTAACTTTTTCTACTTTACTTTCTTTCTACTTTAAAAAAAATTTCCCAATTATTCTAAATTTTCCCAATTAAGTCTATAAAAAAGACTCTTACTTTGGTGGTAGAAGCACCAACAAACCTTTAGTTTCTTTTTAAAAAATACTTTTAAAGATTCCATTAGCCTTTTAAATAATTCAAAATTATCTTCATTGCTTTTTAAAATGATAGCAAGTAATGTAGACTCCTTAAAAAATGTCAACACAGAAAGATAATTTGGAAAGGAAAAGTATTCAACTCCTTCTTCTACAAGATAACCACTATTCTCTGAAACTTTTAAAATTCAAATTAACTAGAGAGGCTGAGGACTGAACAGACTTGCTTGGTGCCAAGCACTGTACTGAATGCTTAAATCGATCATCTCGCAGAATCTAACCTTGAAGTCAGGGCTCCAAGGGTTGAAACAATTCGCCTAAGGCCATACTCTACTAAGGGCCAGGGTTGGCATTCAAATCCAAGTCCAGGACACGTCTAAGCCGCTGCCTCGGGCGGCTGCCATCATGGTGGGTGGGGCTGGTGTGATTATGATCCAGGGCCTGGACTTGAGCTCACATCTGGTGGCCCCCTTCTCCCGTGCTCCTGGGAACGAGCGTTCGATAAAGGATTTTTGATCTAGGTGGTAAGTGTAGGGCTCATGATTGGCAGAAAAGCAAAGGATCATTGTGGAGCTAGGGCATAACCGACAGTGGGGAGGCATTTTACCGAGGTAGCCAGGGGTCAGGCGATTGAGAGAAGGTGGGTGGAATGAAGCCCGGGCAGAAAGCAGCTAGCCCCTGCACTCCAAAGGGTTAAAGCTGGGCAGGAAAGCCCCTGGGGGGAGCTACCACCAAAGGCTGCAATCCCGCGGCCTTCACCTCCCCCACCAGCGGGGACTAGACGGGCGGATTGGACTGGTTCCTCTGGGATTATCTGAGGCCCCAGGGCCGAGATGAGCTGCCGGGAGGGACGGAAGCCCAGGTACCGCACGCCCCCGCCTTCCTGTCGGGCTCAGAAAACTAGGTGTGGTGGAATCAGCCCTCTGGCCCCTGACAGAAGCCAATTGTGGCCCAGGCACGCTTTGGGAGTGAGAGGTGTTGAGCCCCACGCCTGGGGGATGCTCAGAGAAAGGTGGGAAGGAGCCCTTCCCTTGCAGAAAGTGGGGCCTGCACCAAGGTGGAGGCAGTGAGCTCTCCACCCTTCCCATCCAGCACCGCCAGGGATGGGGGGCTTGCCTCAGGAAGAGAAGCATCTTGGAGGTTCCAAAAGCCCCCAAAGTCTACCCACTCATCCAAGGCCAGTTTCTGGACTCCAACTATGCTCCCCCACCCCCTATCCACAAGCCTGGCCATAGACTTTCTTTAGGTCTTTCTATCTAAACCTCCCCAACCCCTCCCCCCAAACTCTTTGGAAATCTTTCAACTTTCTTTCAAGTGTTCCCTGGGCAGTTTGGGGTCTGTTTCAGAGCTAGGTCTGGGCGCTTTAACGCCCCCAGCTGGGTAGAGCGGACGAGACAATAGCTGCTATCACTTTACCATTGGAAGTGACCCCCGAATTTGCACTTCTTTCATCTTGGGACCAGAGCACTTGAGGGTGGGCGATTTCCTGGGGGGAGTGGCTTAAGCCGCTTCTCCACCGGCCAGTTGGCTGTAGACGGTCCATGCTCAATGGTCCACTACAGACACGAAGCCAGTTCTGGAGTGAGAGTGGCGCTCGGCTGGGGACGCTGCCGTAGGGTGACTTAAATGTCCCAAGCTGGAAGCTGGAGAAAGAAGTGGACGCCCCCAGGGCTCTGGGCCACCCTCGAGGTTAGTAAACTAGGAAGTTTCCTCAAAATTAGGAAGAGTGGGTGCCCTGCATGGCTTGGAGGCCCAGGGGGAGTGAGGGCTGGCCTTGGGCCAGAAAAAGGGCCCAAGGGTCAAAGAGTGACTCTGGGAAGATGCTGCCAGCGTGTGTGAGTGCGTGCTTGAGTGAGTGTGGAGGGGGGGAAGTGAGGCATTGTTTCAAGTTCTTTCTCCCCACCCCCACCTCCAGCCCCATCCCCACCCCCACCCGCCGCCTACCTCCCCTCCCCACCCTACACAATCGTTCCTCCTCGGCCCCTCCCCAGGCTCTCAGAGCTTCCCGGGTCGGATGCCTCGTTTCAGAAGCCCGGGGCCAGCCAGCTCGCTCCCCAGCCACCCATTGCCTCCTGGCATCCTGAGGGGCGACTGTTGGCCTGCACTGCTTCCCCTCATGGGCCACACTCCCCCTTCTACCTCTCCAGACACGTGGTCCACTGGAGCTACTAAATTTGGGAACTCCCGAACTCCCCAGGCTCAGTTGGCTTGGTGGCTTCAGGCCCACCCTGGTGCCCGCAGGCACTCCCGTTACCCTTGGTTGTGGGAGGTTCCTTGGGAAGTCACAGCTGATGGACTTGCCTGCCACCAGCCAGCCCCCGTGGCCGCCCATGGCCTGCTGGGCCTTCTGACCACCAGGGAGGGAGCCAAGATGGCTGGCGCTCCCTGCAGCCAGGGACATAGCCTGGGCAGCTGGGAGGGCAGGCCAGAGAGGCGCGGAGCCAGGCCAGGTGAGGTGCCAGCTGGTTTACCATCGTCTTATCTAGTCTTGCTGAGTGTTGAGGCCAGCGTGGCAGTGTCTGCTACTTGTTGGGCCTGGTTGACTCTAGAGACTGCTGAGCCTACTTTATGAGGAATGGGGAGAAAAGAGGGGGTGGGGAGAACACGGGGTCCTTGGTGAGCAAATACAGAGCCTAGGATGAGGCTGGCAGGGAAGGAGTTTGTTTTAGAGGCCAGAGGAGACTTAAACCGGCATCGTGTTAGCAGATTCCAGGCCCTTCGTTCCCTTGCCCTGCCTAGAACCCTGGCTGACCCCTTCTAAAATGGCAGGGGCAGAACCAGACCTAGGCTCTGAGACCCCATATGCTTGAAGTAAGGAGATGGAGGGAAGAGGAAAGCTGCCTTTGGTGAAGGTGAGGCTTTTGGAGTCTCTTGCAGAGTTGACAATGTCCCTTCATTTATTCCTTGGCTCCAGAGCCCATCCTAAGCGCTAAGATGCCGGCAGGATGCTTTCTGGATACCCTATTTTACCTCCTTCCAACTTCAAGGGGAGCCCGTGTAAGCCTGCTTGGTTTCATGCCTTTTCTGGTCCCTTCCAAGAGTTATGGGGGCCAGGGAGGCCAGTTGAGCAAAGCCCATAGATCAGCTCTCACCCTCTGCACCTCATTCCATGACTGCACCTGGCGATCGCCAGCTCTGCCTTGCATTGCACTTCCAGAGAGCCATTGTGGAAAAGACTGTTGCACCTGAACCCCATCAACCAATTGTCTACTTAAGGATGATTGGCTTACCGTAGGGCCTCTGGCCCTTTCCGCATTGTCCGCTCTCTGGTAGTCCAGACCTCCTTGAATGGATGTGGAGTGCTGAGCCTCTCCAGGGAGCTGCTTTTTCTCAGTAAGCGAGGAAAACAGAAGTGGGGTATTCCCTACTCACACCTCCTCTTACCACTTTGGGGAAGAGGAAAGAACGAGATAGGGTGGAGTGGAGCGGGGTGGGCCTGAGACTGAGACGGGGAAAAGTAGGTAGGGTGGGACAGGGTAGGAAGGGGTGGGGTTTGTGCAGAAGGAAGTGTGGCGTATCTGTACATTTTGTTGGGAGATATCCGGATACTGCTGTTTGAATTCAGGCAAGTTGTCTTCACCTTTCTGGACCTCAGTTTCCATATCTGGAAAATGGCCAGATTTGTCTCGGAGCTCCAAGAATCCATGGGTTCCTGGATCCTTCAGCTCATAAGCATTTGGGGTGATATATTCCCCTGGGTGGTGAAATTACAGTGGTTAGGAAAGGCACTCTGGAGTCAGAGTGCTTAAGTTTTATAGCTTTAATGGCTGTGTGGTCTTGGGAAAGTTATTTAATTTAACCCCCAAGCCTCCATTTCTCCAGGTGTGAACTACGAATAGCCATCCTAGCAATGGTACAGGTGTGATGGAGTTGTAGTTCACGTGGAGGGAAGGTGAGACCCACATATAAACAAAATGACCTCTAAAAAACGCTCTACCCTTGTAAACCCCACAGAAGCTTGTAATCACCAGAGGGAACATGGTGCTTTGCTCGGGAAAGAGACTGAGTGGAAGGGCAGGAAGAATCACCCACACAATTTTATCATCCCCTTATTTTTTTTCTGAGCTTTTGGTTGAATTACCTAATTAAATGCACATAGTAAGCTGTAAGTAAGTGGTGGCTATTTTCATAATTTTGTTTGCGAAGTACCTAGCAGAGTGCTCATGCCGATGCAGCTGTACAGCAGCGTTCTACCAGTGACCTGTAAGGAAAAAACTCTGCGTTTTTGTTGTCTGCCAGAATGAAAAAGCTCTTCTGTGTGGGCAGTTTATTTTTCAGGGCTCAGTTTTTTTCTTGCATATGTTACCAAGGACTGATAGGACATTGTTTATTTCCTGAGGTCAATGAAAACTAATGGTTTTTTATTTTTATTTATTTTTTAAATATTTATTTATTTTGAGAGCTAGAGAGCAAGCAGGGGAGGGGCAGAGAGAGAGAGAGAGAGAGAGAATATCTCAAGCAGACGCTGCGATGTCAGCAGAGCCCGACTCGGGTCTTGATCTTAAGAAATGTGAGATCATGATTGGAGCCAAAATCAAGAGTCCACACTTAACCAGGCACCCTTAAAAGGTTAACATAATGTACATACAAGATGAACAGATTAAAAGCACAACTCCAGGGTCAAATGATATGGTAAAAATTGAAATTTGGTGAGAAGTTAGACCAGATTTGTCACAGCATACATATATAAAAAAAAAGAAAAAATCTCCAGCCAAGAAATGTTACCCAAAGGGAATTCTAATTTTTAATTTTTAAAAAAATTATTTAGTTTTTGGTGGCGCCTGGGTGGCTCAGTCGGTTAAGCGGCCGACTTCAGCTCAGGTCATGATCTCACCGCTCGTGGGTTTGAGCCCCTCATCAACTCTGTGCTGACAGCTCAGCCTGGAGCCTGCTTCCGATTCTGTGTCTCCCTCTCTCTGCCCCTCCACCACTTGTACTCTCTCTCTCAAAAATGAATAAATGTTAAAAAAATTTTTTTCTAAGTAAAAAATTTATTTATTTTTTAAAAAGGAATCTCTCTGCCCAACATGGGCTCAAACTCACAACCCTGAGATCAAGAGTTACAAGCTCTCCTAACAGAGCCAGCCAGACACGCCTGATTACTAATTTTTGAAAAGCTTTCTTTTTAAAAATTATCAGGTAAAATTCTGGTAACACTCCTTTGGGGCCTTGCAGACTTCTTTTCAAAACCTTAAGTGGGCAGTTTGCTGAGCTGACAAATGTATACACCCAAACACAGTGTTTAGACCTAAGACTAACCTAAAGCAATTTATCAGACTCTGAGAACAAAGATCTGGGAGAGGACAATGGTCTCCTTTTTAATTTAAAAGCAGTGTCAGAAAAGGAATATTACTTTGCTTTGCAAGGCATCCCTGAAAATGTACCAGTAATTAGGATGATTAGTTTGTGTTGAAAAGGTGGCTGGCAGTTTAAACTGGAGATGAATCACAGACCCTAAGGCATCTGGGCTCAAGCCTTGGTACCGGCTGCATGCACCACTTGTATGACCTAGGGCAAATCAGCCTAAGTTGGATTTTCTCAGGATTCTGACCTCTGAATTGGGGATGAGGGTAGAGCCTACTCTGAAGCATGGCTGTCAGGCTGAGGACAGTGCCTGGCAAATACAAAATGCATGATACATCCTAGTTATTAGATGTTAGCACAGTGACTAGGCTTCCAGCCCTTTGAGAAAGCTCTTTTTTCCAGGGCAGTAGTTTGCAAGCTTTTTGGTCTCAGGATTCACGTATGCCCTTTAAAACTTGAGGACCCTTGAAGAGCTTTTATGTATATAGATTATATCCATCAATGTGTGTTGTGTTCAAAATTAAACCTGAAAAATTTAGAAAATATTTGTGAAACAACCCTGTTACACAATAACAGATAACACATTTTTGTGACAAATGACTTTTCCAGAATAAAAAAGATGTAGCAAGAAGAGTGCATATTCTTTTACATGTTTTCAAATCTCTGTAATATCTAGTTTATTTTTTTTAACATAAAAATTTTTTAATGTTTATTTTTGAGAGAAACAGAGAGACAGAGAGACAGAGTGTGAGCAGGGGAGGGGCAGAGAGAGAGAGGGAGACAGAATCCAAAGCAGGCTCCAGGCTCTGACCTGTCAGCACAGAGCCCAACACAGGACTCGAACTCACGGGTCATGAGATCATGACTTGAGCCAAAGTTGAACACTTAACCCACTAAGCCACCCAAGCGCCCCTGTAAAAGCTAGTTGAAAAGGTATTCTCCTATCCGTCTCTGATCTCTTGTGATACATCGTTTTGGTAGTTTATGAAGAAAATCCAACTTTGGCCAGATATGTGGATGGAAAAAGGAAGGGTATTTCGATAGATTGTTCAGTGGATATTCTTTGATAACTACACCAACACTTCACCAGTAGTAGTTCCTTAAAAGCTTAGTTTTTAAGCTTAAAAGCTTTAATGTAGAAACTGAAACAATATCCATGAAGTTTTTGTATGTTATAGTAAAGTCCACTGTTTTCTTTTATGCTTTGACTGGATCTTTTACCTGTGTGTGACTTTGTAACATCACCCATTGTTTTTTGGGGAAATACAGTTCATTGATTGATGTAGCTCTTCAAATGTTGACAATTCCATTATATAGTATGAAAAGTTACATTTGTTAGTGTCGCTACTGATTTCATCAGAAAAGTCTAGGTATTGGGAAACTGTCAAGCTCACTGTAATGGATACAGGTTTTCCAAAATTTCTAGTTTTCAAATGAAAGCCCAAAAATTTACTGGCAGCAAATAGTCAACAGTTTTCTTTGAAGTGACAAAGTGACTTATTCATTTTTGAGAAGATGTCTGTCCAATATACCCAAATCTAAATGAGTAATGTCTCAATTTTTCTTTCAAGTAAAAGTGATATTCCATGATAAAAGTAGCTAGTTCATCCTATAAACCAAACAATTGTCATGTGAGACATTCAGTGTGCTGCAGAAATTTTGCTACTCCCTGAATTGCAAAGTCATATAGTTAAGGGTTGTGATTAAATAAAAATGAAAATCTTTGCTGCTTCATCAAGGACATTCTTTTTTTTTTTTTTTTTTTAATGTTTGTTTATTTTTGAGAGAGACAGAGACAGAGTGTGAGCCGGGAAGGGGCAGAGAGAAAGGGAGACACAGAATTCAAAGCAGGCTCCAGGCTCTGAGCTGTCAGCACAGAGCCTGACGCAGGGCTCAAACTCCCGGACTGTGAGATCATGACCTGAGCCGAAATTGGACGCTTAACAGACTGAGCCGCCCAGGTGCCCCATTCATCAAGGACATTCTTTTTTTTTTTTTTTTCCTCCATTTTTTAAAATTTACATTCAAGTTAGTTAGCATATAGTGCAACAATGATTTCAGGAGTAGATTCTTTACTGCCCCTTACCCATTGAGCCCATCCCCCCTCCCACAACCCCTCCAGTAACCCTCTGTTCATTCCATATTTAAGAGTCTCTTATGTTTTGTCCCCCTCCCTGTTTTTATATTATTTTTGCTTCCTTTCCCTTATGTTCATCTGTTCTGTGTCTTAAAGTCCTCATATGAGTGACGTCATATGATAATCGTCTTTCTCTGACTAATTTCGCTTAGCATAATACCCTCTAGTTCCATCCATATAGTTGCAAATGGCAAGATTTCATTCTTTTTGATTGCTGAGTAATACTCCTTTGTATACATATGCCACATCTTTATTCATCCGTTGATGAATATTTGGCTCTTTCCATACTTTGGCTATTGTTGATAGTGCTGCTGTAAATATTGGGGTGCATGTGCCCCTTTGAAACAGCATACCTGTATCCCTTGGATAAATATCTGGTAGTGTAATTGCTGGGTCATAGGGTAGTTTTATTTTTAATTTTTTGAGGAACCTTCATACTGTTTTCCAGAGTGGCTGCACCAGTTTGCATTCCCACCAGCAGTGCAAAAGAGATCCTCTTCTTCGCATCCTTGCCAACATCTGTTGTTGCCTGAGTTGTTAATGTTGGCCATTCTGACAGGTGTGAGGTGGTATCTCATTGTGGCTTTGATTTCTACAGCAAGGACATTCTTGAGTGAAACTAGCATTTGGGTTTTTTCTCCTTGAATACATGGTGGTAAAGAACACAATGACTGCTAGCACAGCATGATTCATGCTGTTACCACAGTTTTACTCCAACATTAGTACAATGAAAAAGGCAAATAATACCTTAGTGTTAAATTATCTTAATATAGCTTAGTGTTACGAAATTAATTTAACTTGCAGACCCCCATGGGGCACCTGGGTGGCTCAGTCGGTTAAGTGTCCGACTCTTGATTTTGGCTCAGGTTATGATCTCTCTGTTCGTGAGTTCGAGCCCCACATTGGGCTCTGCGCTCAAGGCACAGAACCTGCTTGGGATTTTCTACCCCTTCCACGATTGCATGCTCTCTCTCTCTCTCTCTCTCTCTCAAAATAAATAAACCTAGAAAAAAAATCTTGCAGATCCCATGAAAAAGCCTCAGGGAACCCCAAGGGTCCATGGACCATACTTTGAAAAGCCATGAGACTGTAAGTCTTTTAACAGGTACAGAGGTACAGCCTTTATGGCTGTGGAATATGGAGTGTGTAATAGCTAACTAAAGCCTCTGTAGTACTTCCCTGTGTGCCAGCACTGTCTACAGATGAGTGTGTGTGTGTGCGTGTGTGTGTGTATACTTATGTATCTCCATACTTTCATTGTCTCATTTATGCCCACGCTAACTGTATAAGGTGGATACTTCTATCATCCCATTTTACCAGAAAAGGAACCAGAATCATGGAGAACTTAAGTGCCTTGCTCAAGCTAATATCAGAACCAGGATTCAAGGCCCGGCTCCAGAGACTAGGCTCTTCCCCAGTACCACTGAGTGATTAAACCACGGGAGCCACTTAGCTGTTACGCCCTATGGGAGAATGGGAGCGGGTGGGCACTATCCTTAGGGAGAAGGTGCAGGACACCATCGCTGGGTATCCGGGCACCTTGTCCTGACTCTGCCCTCTGTCCTCGCAGAATGACGTCTCGGGAGCAGCTTGTACAGCAGGTGCTGCAGGAGCTGCAGGAGGCTGTGGAGTCCGAGGGCCTGGAGGGTCTTGTAGGTGCTGCTCTGGAGGCCAAGCAGGTCCTGTCGTCCTTCACCCTCCCCACCTGCCGAGAGGGGGGCTCCAGCCCCCAGGTGCTGGAGGTGGACTCCGTGGCCCTGAGCCTGTACCCAGAGGATGCCCCCCGAAACATGCTGCCGCTGGTGTGCCAAGGCGAGGGCAGCCTGCTGTTCGAGGCCGCCAGCGTGCTGCTGTGGGGCGACGCGGGGTTCAGCCTAGAGCTGCGGGCCCGCACCGTGGTGGAGATGCTGCTGCACCGGCACTACTACCTCCAGGGCATGATCGACTCCAAGGTGATGCTGCAGGCCGTGCGCCATTCCCTGCGCTCTGAGGAGTCCCCCGAGATGACCAGCCTGCCATCCGCCACGCTGGAGGCCATCTTCGACGCGGATGTCAAGGCCACTTGCTTCCCCAACAGCTTCTCCAACGTGTGGCACTTGTACGCCCTCGCCTCCGTCCTGCAGCGCAACATCTATTCCATCTACCCCATGCGGAACCTCAAGATCCGGCCCTACTTCAACCGTGTCATCCGGCCCCGCCGCTGCGACCACATGCCCGCCACACTGCACATCATGTGGGCCGGCCAGCCCCTCACCAGCCACCTCTTCCGCCACCAATACTTTGCCCCCGTGGTGGGGCTGGAGGAGGTGGAGGCTGAAAGTGCCTCCGGCCTGTCCCCAGCGCCTCCAGCCCTAGCCCCGCTGCCGTCACCGGCCAAGACCCTGGCGCTGCTTAACCAGGAGCCCAGCCTCAGCTACTCCCACCTCTGTGAGCGCTATAGCGTCACCAAGAGCACCTTCTACCGCTGGCGGCGGCAGTCCCAGGAGCACCGGCAGAAGGTGGCCACGCGCTTCTCCGCCAAGCACTTCCTGCAGGACAGCTTCCACCGTGGGGGTGTCGTGCCCCTGCAGCAGTTCCTCCAGAGGTTCCCCGAGATCTCCCGCTCCACCTATTACGCCTGGAAGCAAGAGCTCCTGGGCTCTGGCACCTGCCAGGCCCTGGCCCCCAAGGAGGTGCAGGTGCTGGAGGAGCTGGAGAAGCTGCCCGACGAGCAGGTTGCCAAGGGGCTGGGATGCTCGTCGCTGGCCGTGTCAAGCCCTGGAATGATCTTAATGCAGCGGGCCAAGTTGTACCTGGAGCACTGCATCTCCCTGAACACACTGGTACCCTATCGCTGCTTCAAACGCAGGTTCCCCGGCATCTCCCGGTCCACCTACTACAACTGGCGCCGGAAGGCTCTCCGGAGGAACCCCGGCTTCAAGCCGGCACCGGCCCTCTCCACGGCCGGGGCTCCCCAGCCAGCATCTGCTCCCAAGGAGGCCCTGCTCCCTTGGAAGGCTGAGGTGGGAGAGGGGGCAGGCAAAGCGACTGCGGGGGGACCACCCACCCCCCGTGAGCTCCTGCCCCCAAAGGTGCCCCTGTCCCGTTGGCAGAGGCGTCTGCGCAGGGCTGCCCGCAAGCAGGTGCTGAGCGGGCACCTCCCTTTCTGTCGCTTCCGCCTCCGCTACCCCAGCCTGTCGCCCTCTACCTTCTGGGTCTGGAAGAGTCTTGCCCGGAGCTGGCCCAGAAGCCTGTCCAAATTCCAGATGCAGGCCCCCAGCTTGGGCAAAGAAGGGGTGGAAGCTGAGGAGAAGCAGGAGGAAGAAGCTGGCAGGGATGTGACCAGGGATGTGACCGCTGTGATGTCCCCTCCTGCCGGGACCCCCCCACAGGTGGGGGCTTCTCCGGGAGAGGATCTGGGGAAAGCCCAGGGAGGGCCATCCAGAGAGGGGGCCACAGCCCAGGGCCAGCCCCACAGCAGCCGCCCTGTGACGGAGGCGGTGGTAGGTGGCAGGGACGGCCAAGTGCTGATGATGGACATGCTCGCCACCACAAAGTTCAAGGCCCAGGCAAAGCTGTTCTTGCAGAAACGCTTCCAGTCTAAGAGTTTCCCCTCCTTCAAGGAGTTCAGCGCCCTCTTTCCCCTCACTGCCCGCTCTACCTACTACATGTGGAAGCGGGCCCTCTACGACGGCCTCACACTGGTTGATGGCTGATGTGGAGGTGTGAAGGGGGCTGGGAGGAGAGGGGACCCGTTTGCAGAGGGTCAGGGACCCAAGTTGACCCCTGGCTTGGCCAGGATGCCCTTTGCTCTGGCTCCCACTGTGTCTACCTTGACTCTAAGGGCAGCTTTGTGTTGTTTCTTGGCTCTAAGGCACAGAGCCAGAAATCAGCTCTCTGGTCTCCTGCAGAGAGCTACAAGACCAGAAATGTTCTCCATTTCAGTTGTTTGTCGTTCTTGCTTTTTATTGTTGTCTTGGTTTTAGTTTTTTTGTTTTGATTTAAGTGGGTTGGCTGGGTCCCCTGGTTTTTGTTGGCAACTGTACCTGTGGGGGGAGTCCTGAGGGGGTTTGGTTAGCTAAAGCTGCTTGCAGCTTTTCCTGGGGACGAAAAGTACTGTAACATGGCGATCTGTCCCATTAAGCAGAATATAGGTCTTCAGTTTCTTTTGGGGGTTGGCACCCTCCTTACTCAAAGCTGTTTTCCAAAGGAACATTAGAAATCAAATGTGGAGCAGGTCAGTGGCTTCTGTCTGGTGCCCCCAAAGGGGAGGGTACCAGGCTCAGCATGAGAAGTAAGGGTATATAGGAAGAACCTCTAGGGGAAGGCCCTGAACTGGATCACGGAGGTGCTGGCCTGTCCCTTGCAAGGAGTGTGGTAAGGGGTTGGGGGAGGGGGCTTCGACTCTCTGCTGGTGCTTGGCCCATCTGCTGTGGCCCTTCAGTCCTCTGTCAGCCTGGTTGGCTCTTGGGGATACCCTGTCTTTCTGTTGAGCCTCTCCTCAGAGCCTGTGCCCCATCAGTGAGGGACCATACAGTGGCCAGGCAGGTGAGTAACTGAATTTGCATTGTCCAAGAGTCAAGTTGGAAAACCAAAGAAATAAAGTGATGTGGTGCCCATAGCCCTTGGTCTCTGATATTTGTTTTGCCAGGATGTGACTGCTCGTTCCCACATGTCCTTTGGTTGGCGGGTGGAGGGGGATTCTCTGGGGATTCTGTTTAGAATCAGATCTAGAGGTGACCTTGGATGCTCTTCAGCTGTGGGTGGGGCCTGGAAAGATACTCCTACCTATGGGAGGAAACTGGCCCACTAAGTGCTCTTGCAGCCAGCACAAGGATCAAGTCAGGTCTGTGTCAGGCATTCTCTTTAGTGCTCGTCCTGTCCCCAGCCAGGTACAGGGATGGACGCTGCGAGCCTCAGAGTGGCTAACTTTGCTAACCCCCTGCAGCGGGCTGAGCTTTAAGGCTTGTTGGGACATGTCAATGGCTGCCTTCCTCATGGTCTTGGGGAGTCATTCTTGGTTCTGCTATTTTTTTCACCCCCACATCCAGTCTATCTGTAAGTCCTGTTTACTGACTCCCAGCTGTGCCTGGAACCCTCCCTTTCATGCTTCTGCCTCATCCCCATCAGCCCACATCTCCACCTCCTGTCTGTCTCCCTTCTACTCTTGCCCCATACAATCCATGCTCCATAGAGCAGCCAGAGAGCGCTTCCAGTGAAATTGTGTTTTTTCACTTTCCTCTCAGATGTACCCACAGGTTCCCTTCACTCTTAGAATTCCTTGCACTGCCTGACAAAAGGCCTTCATAATCTAGCCCCTGGCTAGCTCTCCCTGTCTCTTGTCCCACTCTTGCCCTCATACCCTCACCCACTGCACTCCAGCCATACTGGCTGCCTCGGGTCTTGAACATGCTACGCTTGCTTTAAGGGCCTTCCCATTTGTTCCACTGGAACATCTTTACAGGAAGGCTCTTTACTATTCAGGTTTGAGTCACTATTGCATTTACCCTTTTAAATTCTCTGTGTGGTGCTTATGATGGTATTTGGTTATCTGATTACGCCACCCCCACCCCACCCCACTAGAATATAAGCTCCATGTAAAGCAGGGCTTTTTCCTGACTTGCTTATACACTGTATTTCCCAGCAGGAAGGTTAGTTCTTGGCACATAGTAGGTGCTACAACCTGTTGAAAGAGGGAATGAGGGGCTCCTGGGTGGTTCAGTTGGTTGAACGTCAGACCCTTGGTTCCAGCTCAGGTACTAAACTCACGGTTCATGAGATTGAGCTCTGCGTTGGGCTCTGCGCTAACAGTGTGGAGCCTGCTTGGGATTCTCTCTCTCTCTCTCTCTCTCTCTCTCTCTCAAACTTAAAGAAAAGTGGGGGGAATGAATGAAATGCGGCCACTATGCTTTTCCTGCTGTTGTTTTTGGGATTGGTGTTATCAAATCTAATCAATCCTACCTCCTAAGTATCTCTCATTGGCCATTGTTCTCCATCCTACAGCAACCCCATAATCTAGGTGAGTGGCTGCTCTCATTTCTGATGCGGCCTACCTCCATTCAAACTATCCCATTCCATCCTGACCAACGCAGGAATGATCTGGTTAACTCTGGCCTGTAGTGGCCACCTATGGCCAGGAGGTGGCGATCTGGTGCAGCAAGAGGCAAGTCTCTGGGTTCCTAGTAGGTACAACCGGGTCTGGCTGTTTCCAACCTCAGCCTAACTCCTCTTACTGCCTTAGCTGTCGGTAGGTGGTACCAACCTCTCTCCTGAGAAGTGACCTGGTTGGGGCTCTAGATTCTGTTTGTCCTTCCCATGAGCTTTCAGAACCAGAGCAGATCTGATGTCCCCAGCAGTATCTCAAAGGGGTCTACAAACCACCTGGATCTCAGAACCTAGGGGAGCTGGTTAGGAATGTGGATTCCAAGGCCCCACCCAGACCTACTGATGATAGTCTTAGACATTGGACAGGCAGCATATGCACATGGGTGAGTTAAACCTCATACTTCACTTTCTCCATCTGTAAAATGGGGCTTACATAGTAAATGTTAGAAGAGCATTTGCTATTGGTAACAATGATCCCCAATTTGAGAGCCCCTGGGAATTAAATATCTGTTTTCTAGGAGGAAGCTCATGTCCAGGGAGATTCTTGCTCAAGATTGCCCTGTAAGTTAAATATACTCCTGCCCCCAAACTGAAAGGTCCTTTTGTTCAAGGCCAGCAGTTCTGAGTCCCAAACCTACAGGGAGATACTTTCGCTTCTGTTGGAAAAAAATAAGATAAAATTATATGTCAGTATTTGTTGGTTTGGAAAATATTTTATTAGTATGGTTGAATTATTCTTGTGTAGAAAAACCATTTCCTTTATAATTGCTTAGAAAGGCAGATTATACCTAAACAGTGACTGTATTTGCTAAGAGTACTTTATGCTGATTGTGAAGTTGACATTTGTTGAAATTATTTCTATGTTTTTGCATCGCTTTCTCAAATGCAGATGTAGAAAGACATTCCAGTGAAATGAACAATGTGAATAAAGGAAGAAAACAATATGTGAGGTTGGCTCTACAGCTTCCAACATTCTGTGCCATTGTAGAGTAATAGTTGGTTCTACAAATTTTGAACATAAAAGCCTCACCCTGAAAAGCAATCAGGTGTGAATAATTTTTAAAAAATTTATATCTTTATCCCCTGGGGGTAGGGGTCCTCTGTTTTGGTGGAAATTATCTTGTCTATCTTGATGCATGAGGTTGCCCCTCCTGGGTGTTCCAGCAGCACCGTGGTCTCACCAACTGCAAATCTGGGCTCATTCCCCACCGACCTGCTCTTCTCAGTATTCTTTTAGCCTGGTTGCTGCTGGCATCAGGCTAGCAGTTGAACTGGCCAGAAAGCTGGGCATCATCCTATAGTTTTCTCTCCCACATCTATCTCGGCAGGGCCCTAGGAACATTGCAGCTTCACATGGTTCCGCACTGCTAGATTATCGCAGGGAAGAGCATTGGACTGGTCCAGGCTGCCCTCCTCCTTTCCTAGTAGGAATGAGCAGAGCTCTCATGCCAGGTCACGTCTGAGGCCCCTCACCACGCAAGTCTGGTCCAGGTGCCTGGCTGAGGTGCTAGAACAGACTTGCTCACACAGGGTCTGACAGATATAATAGGCTCCTATCCAACAACCCACAACAGGCTGAGCCCTGTGCTGTGAACTGAGGGTACAGAGCCATTTGGCCCCAATTCTTGTCCTCACAAAGGTCTCCGCTTACTGGCAGCAATATGATGGAAGCTTCCATATGGGATGCACAGCAAAGTGCAGCGGATTCACAAGGAGGCATGTGCCTGGCTTTGGCATCTCGTAGCTCCTCCTGATCCCCACCCCCCTAACCTCCAGCTTCCCAGGGCCAGCTTTTCTGAGAATGTTGGCTGCCTGGGGGTCTCTGGGAAATGCCTCAATTGCTCCTCAGATGACTTTAGTCTTTGGTTGTAAAGCACTTGTCCTAGTTTGATAGCTGTCAAGGGAGGATGAGGGACAGGTGTCCTGACAAGGAAGTTAATAGGATGGAGCTGGCAGGCTGAGAAGCCAAGCTCAGAAGCGCGTGCAGGAGGAGCCTGCTCCAGCCCTGGGTGCTGTCTGCCTGTCTCACTGGCCTGACTTCCAACAGGGAGGTTTTAGTATGATTTCTCCTCCCCAACCTTGGCTAGTGACACCAAGGACACCTGTAGAGTATCACTAGCACATTCCTAAATGTTCCCATTATTGGTTTATCTCGGGGAAGAGGAGGGGGAAGCTTTCAGGGAGATGAGAAGAGCAGCAGAAAGTAGGTTTAATGGTATAAAAAAATTTCCATGGAAAATGACTTTGAAAATAGCATGAAATCTGCTTAACTCTAGCGGCTCTTCTCTGCCAGGCAGAAAGAGCTGGAAGGGGGCAGGCGGACCTGACAGGAGGGCAGCCAGGAGGGCAGCCAGGAGGAGACTGGGCAGGCAGCTGCTCACATATCACCTGCCTGAGGAGACCAGAGGACGGTGGAGGGCAGGTGGGCTGCAGGGCCTCACCTATTCCAGACTGCAGCCCCCGAGGTGCAGGCTGGTGGGAGGCCAGAGTCTGGGAGGAGGGAAATACAGGCTGTTGGGAGGTATGCGGAGGGAGAGCACCTGAGTAGCTTTGCTCAGGGGGTTGCCAATGCAGTTTTGTGGCTTGTGCACGTTGCCAGCCACACTCAGCTTCTAGGCTCCCTGACTTAGGGCAAGAGTTATCTGTTGTCACCTCGATGTGGCTAAACATTACAATCACCTGGATGCTTTTTTTCTTTAAGTTTTTATCTATTTAATTTGAAAGAGACAGAGCAGAGGAGGGGCAGAGAGAGAGGGAGAGAATCTCAAGCAGGCTCTTCATGTGGGAATTGAACCCACACACTGTGAGGTCGTGACCTGAGCTGAAACCAAGAGTCGAACGCTTAACTGACTGAGCCACCCAGGCACCCCACCACCCAGGTGCTTTTAAAACTAGGTTGGCCCAAGCCCAATTGCAGACCAATTGAATCAGAAACTGCATGATCTCATTAACTTGCCCTGTGATTTTACCTTCCAAATCTCTTAAATCTGTCTACTTCTCACTCCCATCATCACATACTGGGCTGCAATATACACTGAACCAATCTTCCCCACATTCATGCTGCAACCAAGGGGGGCATTTTTTTGAAACACAAATTCAAATGAGCCACTTGCTTAAAATCCTTCAATGCCATCCTTTCTCTTCTTAGGAAAAAGATCAAAACAGTAACTTTTTACAGTGGAAGAACCTGACAGACACCAATGAAATGAAGAGATCGAGCTTAATACCAGTAACAAGGCATAGACCTCTGTGGAATTCTTGCCAGAAATTTATAACCTCAATCCAATCCTGAGAAAACATCTGACAAACTAAAATTGAGAGGCATGCTATGTACATTCTATCAAATAAATTAGCAGAACTCCTCAAAAGTCTGAAGGTCATGAAGAATAAAACTAAGGGACTGTTAGAAGTTGGAGGAGACTAAGGAGACACAGCAAAGAAATGCAGTGTGGACTCTGGATTGGATCCTGGGACAGAAAAAGGATTTTAGGGGGAAATGGGTGGAATTCGAATATGCACTATAGTAAATAGCATGGTACCCATGTTATTTTCCTGGTTAGGATAATTGTACATAGTCATGTGAATTGTTAATCTTTGGGGAAGTTGGGTGAAATAAAAGACACCCAAATTAGAAAGGAAGAAGTAAAACTATATTTGCAGATGACATTTTATATATAGAAAATGCTAAAGAATCCGACTGACTAGAGCTCATGACAAACTCAGCAAAGTTGCAGGGCACAAAAATCAGTCGTGTTTCTGTACACCGGCAATGAACAATATGAAAAGGAAACTAAGAAGACAATTCCATTTACAATAGCATCTTAAAGGATAAAATACCACAGAGTGAAAGGCTAGCACACTGAAAATTATAAAATATTGCTGAAAGAAATTAAAGAAGACAAATAAATGGAAAGATATCCTGTATTCATGGATTGAAAATCTTAGGACTGTTAAGATGGCAATACTCCCCAAAGTGATCTACAAATTCAATGGCTATCAAACCCCCAATAGCCTTTTTTTCCCTTGCAGAAATGGAAAAGCTGATTCTCACACTCATATGGAATTTCAAAGGACGCTGAACAGCCAAAACAATAACTGAGAAAGAAAAACAAAGTTGGAAGACTTACATTTTTGGATTTATATGGTACTGGATAAGGATAGACACATAGGGGCACCTGGGTGGTTCAGTCAGTTGAGTGTCCGACTTTGGCCCAGGTCATGATCTCACGGTTCATGAGTTTGAGCCCCGAGTCAGGCTCTGTGCTGACAGCTTGGAGCCTGGAGCCTCCTTCGGATTCTGTGTCTCCCTCTCTCTCTGCCCCTCCCCAGCTCACGCTTTCTCTCTCTCTCTCTGTCAAAAAAACAAACAAACAAACAAAAAAAACTTAAAAAAAAAAAAAAAAGGATAGACACATAGACCAGAGGAATAGATTGAGATTCCAGAAATAAATCTGAAATACCCAGTCAGTTGACTTTCAACAGAGATGCCAAGACCATTCAATGGGGAAAGAGTGGTCTATTCAACAAATGATGTCTTTATTCCATGTAAAAGATCAACTTAAAATTGATCAACAACCAAAATACATGACCTAAAATCAAAACAATTAGAAGAAAACATATGGGCAAATCTTTATGACTCCAGATTTGGCAGTGGATTCTTAAATTTAACATCAAAAGCACAAGCAACAAAAGAAACATTAGACTTTGTAAAAATTAAAAACTTGTGTGCATCAAAAGACATTATCAAGAAAGTGAAAAGAAATCTACAGAATGGGAATATATATAATTTATTATTTTATTTTATTTATTTTTTTAAGTAGGCTTTATGCCCAGTGCGGAACCCCATTCAGGGCTTGAACGCAGGACCCTGAGATCAAGAGTTGAACATTTAACCAACTGAGTCACCCAGGTGCCCCTGGAAAATATATTTTCAAATCATATATCTTATGAGTTTAATATCCAGAATATAAAAAATAAAACTCTTACAACTCAACAACAAAGAGACAATTTAATTTAAAAATTTTTTAAAAATGTTTATTTTTGAGAGAGAGACAGAGCGTGAATGGGGGAGGGGCAGAGACAGAGACACAGAATCTGAAGCAGGTTCCAGGCTCTGAGCACAGAGCACCTTGCAGGGCTCAAACTTATGAACCGCGGGATCATGACCTGAGATGAAATGGGTCACTTACCCAACTGAGCCACCCAGGCTCCCTGACAACTTAATTTTTAAAAATGAGCACTTGGGAGCACCTGGGTGACTCAGTCGGTTAAGCAGCCGACTTCGGCTCGGGTCATGATCTCGCGGTTCCTGAGTTAGAGCCCTGTGTTGGGCTCTGTGCTGACAGCTCAGAACCTGGAGCCCGCTTCAGATTCTGTGTCTCCCTCTCTCTCTGCCCTTCCCCTGCTCACGCTCTGTCTCTCTGTCTTTCAAAAATAAATAAACGTTAAAAATTTTTAATAAAAAAATGAGCACTTGATGGGCACCTGGATAGCTCAATCGGTTAAGCGTCCAATTCTTGATCTCGGCTCAGGTCATGATCTCACAATTGGTGGGTTAGAGCACTGTGTCATGGGGGCTCTGTGCTGACAGCATGGGGCCTGCTTGTAATTCTGTCTCTCCCTCTCTCCCTGCCCTTCCTCTGCTGGCATGTGCTCGCATGCATGTGCACGTGCTTTCACTCTCAAAATAAATAAATTTTTAAAAATGAGCATTTGAATAGACGTTTCTCCAAAGAAGAGCTAAAAATGGCCAAGAAGCACATGAAGACATGTTCACCCTCATTGGTCATTAAGGAAATGCAGATCAGAGTCACAATGAGATATCATTTACATTCACTAGGATGCCTATAATAAAAAGAAAATGCACAGAAAATAACGTGTTTTTGAGGATGCAAAGAAATTGGAACCCTTGTACATTGCTGGTAGGAATGTAAAGTGGTGCAGCCACTGTGGAAAACAGTTTGGTGCTTCCTAAAAAAGTTAACATAGAATTGCCATGTCTTAGTTTAGGCTGCTATCACAATTTACTATAGATTGGCTGGCTTAAACAACAAACACTTATGTCTCATAGTTCTGGGGGCTGGGAAGTCTGAGATCAGGGTGCCAAAATGGTTGGGTTCTGGTGAGAGCCATTTTTGCGGCTAGTAGATGGCTTCCTTTGTGCTGTTTGCTCATGTGGTAGAGAGGGAGAGAGCGCTCTTGCGTTCTTAAGAGCCACTAATCCCATCATGGGGCCTCGGCTCCCAAGACCTACCATTCCCAAATGTCCCATGTCCAAATGCCATCATGGTGGGGGAAAGGGCTTCAACATATGAATTTTGGGAGCTGCGATTCAGTCCATACCACCATAAGACTCAGAAAATACACTCCTATATATCCAAAAAATTTTTTAAAAATTTTTAATGTTTATTTATTATTGAGACAGAAACAGAGCATGAGTGGGGGAGGAGCAGAGAGAGAGGAAGACACAGAATCTGAAGCAGGCTCCAGGCTCTGAGCTGTCAGCACAGAGCCCGATGCGGGGCTCGAACCCACAAACCGTGAGATCATGACCTGAGTCGGACGATTAACCGACTGAGCCACCCAGGCGCCCCTATATCCAAACAATTAGAATACATACTCAGATACTTGTATTCAAGTATTCATAGCAGTATTATTCCCAGTAGCCAAAAGGTGGAAAAGACCCAAATGTGTACCAATAACAGATGAATGGATAAACAAATATATATTCCGTACAGTGGAATATTACTCATCCATAAAAAGGAATGAAGTTCCGATACTTGCTACAGCATGGATAAACCTTGAAAACATATGGCCCTAAATCTAACTACACCTCCTAAATGCCCTTCCCTGGATCCTCAGGGGCTCCTAAGGTCTCTTCTTTATTAATTCACTGATATTTCAGTTCATTAATTTATCTGGTACCTGTTATGGATCAGATTAGGTCCTGGCCCTCAGGCTGCACAAAACCTACGTGGGAGAGGAGATAGGAACAGATCCGATACACAGACAAACTATAACTACATGCCACACTTACCCGGGATGTCTGTGCAAAGTGGAAGATATAATTAAGTGTGCCTGGGAGAGAAAAGCAGCCTCTGAATGGTGAGGAGGAGGAGGAAGGCTTCCTGAGAAGGAGAGGGTATCCTAGGGTCAGGAACTCCTGGAGCAAAGGGCTGCTGCCTGAGGCTCTGGGAAATGGGGGTGAGGTGGGCAGAGGTTAAGGCCAGAGCAGGTGATGGAGACAGATTGTGCATGGCAGGTGAGGAATCTGGGCCACATCTTGGAGGCCACCATGGATTGTCACAGCAGGTTTTGTGATCTGGGGTAGCTTTCAGGGGCCCTGGGCGTGTCTTGAAGCTGTGTGTAAAATTGTGTGTGCAAATGTGCATTTTTCTGGGCTGGGTCCTCAGCCGTCATCACATTCTCAAAGGGGACTGTCCCCAAAGAGGTTAAGAGGTTGATTGTTAGCCAAGCTGACTATTGTTGCTCTTCCCCAGCACGCTTGGTTCCAGCCAGGCTGGGCTCCTCTCCACTGCCAGCCCCGTGCTGGTGCCAGGCCCAGGTTTACTCCTGAACCACCTGTCCTCCGCTACCCTTCTGTCACCTCCCCACCCCCACTAACTCACGGAGCAGTCCCCAGCAGCCCTTACCCCCTGAGCCACCTCTGAGTCATTGCCATTTGGCTCCCATGTTTGAATCTGTCTGTCTTCTTTGCATAGAGGGCCACACCTACTTGCCTCCTCCTCCAATACAGTCTTGTTCCGGCCTTGTTCTCTCCTGACACAGCTCTCAGATGTCACGGATGAGTGATGAGCCATGTCCCAGCTGCCAAATCTCAAGTCACCTCAGGGTACTGCCTCTTCTTCCACCTCCCCGCCTCCTCCTCCTCATCTTCTGAAAAGCTCCCCTCTTTTGACCTCCCCGACATTGCACCTGCAGGTTTGGAATCTCTTCCTGCCTCTGAGATCACTGCTTTTCTGTTTGTCTTTCTGACTTTTCTGTGTTTTTCTTTACGTTTAAACTTGTGAGTTAAAAAAAAAAAAAGGTAATGCACGCATATGGGGAAAAAGTCAAACAGAGCAAAAGAACATATAGTGAAAGTTACTTCTTCCTTCCATGATTTTAAATTCCTCAAAATCTCTTCCCAAGGGCAACTGTTATTACTATCCTTTGAAGTCCCATTTGATAGCCACTAGCTATTTGTGATTACTGAGCACTTAAAATGTGGCTAATTTGAATTGAAATATATTTTATGTGTACCACACATGTCAGATTTCAAGATTTAGTACAAAAAAAAGGAAAATATAATACCTCATTAATGATTTTAAAATACACAGTTATAACTCAATAAAGCTGAGAAAAATAATTTAAAAATATTGATTAAATGTTAAAATGATACTATTCTGGATATATACTGGGTTGAATAAAATATATTAAAATTAATTTCACCTGTTTCTTTTTATCTTTTAAGGGGATGCTGAGAAAATTTAAATTACATATATTGTTTACATTTGTGGCTAACATAACTTATCAGACTGTAATGTTCTAGAACTAGGCTTTGCACTTACAAGCATATATGTATTTCTTTAAAAACACAATACACAAAGGGCGCCTGGTGGCTCAGACGGTTAAGCGTCCAACTTCAGTTCAGGTCATGATTTCACTACTCGTGAGTTCGAGTCCTGCATTGGGTTCTGTGCTGACAGCTCAGAGCCTGGAGACTGCTTCGGATTCTGTGTCTCCCTCTCTGCCCCTCTCCTGCTCATGCTCTGTCTCTTTCTCTCAAAAATAAATAAATGTTAAAAAATTTAAAAAAACCCACAATACGCAAATAGCATAGTAAGTAGATTGCTGTAAATTTCTTTTTGTACTCAACCATCTTTCTCAGAGATTATATATTAGTTTATCTCAGCCTGCTTCATTTTTATGTCTGCATAGTGTTCCATTAGATGACTGTACCAGCATTTATGCAGGCAGCTCTCTATTGATGGGCATTCAGGCTGTTTCTAATCTTTGAATGCTACCATAGCACAGTGAGTCCGTGAGTATCCTTGAACTTACATCTTTGGGCACATGGGCAAGGATATCTGTAGCATGAATTCCTAAAAATTGCTGGAAGTGGGTATTGTTGGAGTACTGTGGATGGCTTATCTCTTTGTGTCCTGCAGGCCCCAGGCCAGTCCACCGTGGGTTATTTGTTGAACAGAAACCTCAGACGTGGAGAAGTTCGGAGCTGGAAGAGGCCTCAGAGTTCGCTATTTATTCATTTATTTTACAAACATTTTCTGAGTTCCTTTGGGGCAATGGTGAGTTCACGGAGGAGCAGATAGGGTCTCTACTTGAGGAGCTCATGGTAGAATAAACAGACATGCATGCAAACATGTGATTAAAGTTGGGTGCTTTAATGAGGATGCGTGTGAAATGCAGTGGAAGTACTTAAAGATGATGAAACCAAAGCCCATACGCCAAAGTGAATTTACTGGGGTCACTGGAATGGATCTCTTTTCCCCTTTAGAGTATAAGCTTTTGAGAATCAAGACCTAAGGTGTTTTCCATCTGTTGTGAGCTTGAGCTCTCCTTCCTCTGAGTCAATATATATTAGTCATCATGAATCTAACCGGCTCAGAGATGTGCATTTTCATACCTGATCTCCTCTAAATATCCCGACAACCCTTGAGGCAGGTTGTTGCTACCTGACATCAGCGTCCCCTCCACGTCTCCATGCACGCTGAGGCCTCCTGCCTCCCCTCAGAGCCCACGTCTGCCCCACTCATCTAGCCCCTCACTGGCTGTATTGCTTGGTGAGGTGTGACTGAGAAGCCAGTCTGAGTGCCCCAGATGACATGACAGCATGCCAGGGAGTCAAGGTTCATCCTCTGGATCCAGAATCCAGGCTCAGATGCCAACCCCACCACTCTTGCCTGCATGCCCTTGGGCAGTCTATTTTGTCTCCTTGCCTCTCCCGAAAGCAACATGATGATAGTCTCTGCTTCAGAAAGCTGGAGGGTGGGGAGTGAAACAAAGCGCACACATTGCCTAGAGGAGGGGCTGGCCTGCTCTCGGCGCCCAGAGATGGCGGCTGTGTCTGTGGGCGTGGCTACAGAGTCACGGAGTCAGGTCCTGGAAATTGCATCTCTTTTGTTATATTGTCCATGTTTTATAAGCTTTTGTCTACCAAATATATTTCAGTCAGTTGGTATGGTCTTACCACAGATTTGGAAAAGATTTTTTTAAGTTTATTTATTTATTTTGAGAGAGGGAGAGAGGGAGAGAGAGAGTAAGTAGGGGAGGGGCAGAGAGAGAGAGAAAGAGAGGGAGAGAGAGAGAAAGAGAGGGAGAGAGAGAGAGAATCCCAAGCAGGCTCCACACTGCAGAGCCTGATGCAGGGCTCGAACTCACAAGCCGTGAGATCATGACCGAAATCAAGAGTGGGAAGCTTAACGGACTGAGCCATCCAGGTGCCTTGCAAATTGTTCACTTTAAAATGGTTAATTTCATGTTATGAGAATTTGATCTCAATAATAATAATTTTAAAAAAGCTTATGGGCCCTCCTTCCCCATTCTTTCTTTGATGACCCTTAGGGACTGCAGTTAAGACTCCATTAGAAACCACTAATCCTTTAATATTATAAAGGGGGAGCCTTGGGAGTTGGAGGAGAGAGGCTCTCTTGGGGACAGAGAGCTGGTCCCAGCTAGAATACCGAGAACCAGCCTCTGTGCTTAAGTACTGAGGATTCAGCCGGCCATGAGTAAGCCCCATGAATCCTTTCTCATGGAGTTTACATCCAGTAGAAGAAGGCTGACAGGTAATCAAATGTCATGCAGGGATAGAGCTGTGAAGAACAACAAAACAGTAAATGCTTAGGGATGAGGTGGCTAGGGAGGGCCTCCAAGAGGAAGTGACATTTGAGCAAGCAGTGCAGAGCAGATACCAGGAGAAGGGTGTTTCTGGTGGAAGGACCAGGACCAGCAGGTGCAAAGACAAAGTGCGGCAGAAGCACACTTGGGGTGTTAGAGGACCAGTAGGAAGGTCGTGTCCATTTGCATCATTTCTGAAGAAGAGGGACTCATTCTGCCCTTGAGAACATAGTAGACCCTTCGGAGCTTAATAGATGCTGAGTCAGTATTTAACCGATGTTCACTGGTGGAAGGAGGTTGGGAGGCTCAGCAGAGTCTGGGGTGGGGGTTGGAACTAAACAGGCTTCCTGGTGCAGCTCCCAGCTCCCCAGCCTGCTCTCTGGCCCTAGAGTGGGGAGCTTCAGGCCTGCAGCCCCCTGCGGCTTCCTGGGCAGACTGCTTGGGTGGGGGGTGCTTTAAGCAGTACTGAGTCCAGCAGCTCCACCAGGATGCTTGTCTTTGATTGGCTTCTCTGAGTGTGGAATCCTCCATATGCCACTCCAGGAAGATGGTGCAGCTGGAGAAAGCCACTCATCACTTCTCCACCTGTAGGCTTGGCGTGGGGGGGGGGGGAAGGGGGCGGGGAAAGAGGGGGTCTGGAGCTGGTAGGGGGTGCTGGGCAGAGGTGGTGAGATCTGAGGTGTTTCTCTGCTCGGATAACCAGATGCAGCTCTTGCCCAGATTTGGGTAAAGAAGAAAATGAAGAATTGTTGTAGGCAGGGGTGGAAGCTGATCTCTGTTCCTGAATATTTAGTTTACTTTCCTACTCACCCTTGCTGGGTTGATGGGATTTTAGGTACAGGGGATTAAAGACTGAAGACTCAGCAGTTTATTGTAAGGCTCCTCAACTTCCCAGTTGGTTGGTGATTTGCCTTATCTCTCTGAGACTCACTTTTCCTGTCTATAAAATATGGATTAATACGAAAGGGAATAAGCCCAGTAGTTGGCATATGGTGGTGCTTGATAATCCAAGTCTAAAACCTGAGGTTGCCTTTCCTTTCTTGTCTGTGGTTGAGAAGATGCCCACTTCCTCCTACGTGAGCAGAGAGTTCTTCCTGAGGACCTCTGACTCCAGCTTTCTCCCAGCTTCCCTTGGTAACACACAGGGCTGCTGCATGGGCAGGGAAGCAGCTGACTTGTCCCCTGAGCATGGGACAGCATTTTGGGAAATGGAATGGAAGCAAGGATCTGCCACCACCACCCCTGTCCATGACCTTCACCCCAGCCCCAGGTTCTGGTGGTTTTGTTTCCCAAGATTCCTCCTCCCTTTCTAGAAATCTCTTCCAGATTCCACCTAAATGGGCTGCAGGCTCCTAAGGCTCTGTCTTCCTTGTCTCTCATTGGCCCTTCAGAAAGGGCCAGAGGCTGTTCTTGGTCTTCACCATCCACCAGGTGGCTTGACAGGTACTGGGCAGGCTTATTGGGCTTCTTGAGTTACAGGGAGTAAATATTCCTTAAAATGCATTGTGGGTAAAACACATGGTTCTCTCTCCACAGTCCTAAGCCCTGCCCAGTGTCAGTTAGGGAAGGGAAAAGGAAAAAAGCAATGGGAAAATGTAAGAGGGCAGAGAAGTGTTTAAAATAAGGCTTGGCACAGAGTAAGTACTTAATACATGTATATATATTTTAAAGTAGGCTACATATATATGTATTTTAAAGTAGGCTCCATGCCCAGCGTGGAGCCCAGCATGGGGCTTGAACTCAAGACCCTGAGATCAAGACCTGAGCTGAGATCAAGAGTCAGATGCTTAACAGATGGAGCCACTCAGGCCCCCCCCCTTAATATCTTTTTATTATTATGTTTTAATTTTTGTGGTTGATTGTATATATCTTTGACCATGAATTTGTTTCTGTTTGCTTAAATTGTTATCTATGTGGGCACTGGAATTACAATGTGGGGAGACAGACATTAATCCCATACTCAGAGAACTAAATTGAAAGTTGCAACTGAGATATGTGCTTTGAAAAAGGGGCACACGGGGCTCAGAGAATGCACAATGATGAGAATGGATCTAGCCAGGCTGGTGATGAAGGGCTTCCTGGAGGAAGTAACTTTAGGACAAAGATATGAAGGGTGACAAGGAATTGATTAGTCCAAGAAGGGAAGGAAAATTATTTCAGGCAGAGGGAATAGCATATGCAAAGATCTTACAAGTGTGAAAGGCAGGCCTACATGATGGGGTGCAGAGAGTGTGAGGGAGTGTGTTGTGAGATGTAGCCGGAGTCAGGCAGGGCATGTAAGCAGGTTTAGGAGTTTGGTTGTTATCTAAGAGATAGATAGATCCTTTGAAGGCTTTAATCAGGGAGGTTTATTTGACGAGATTTGCTTTTAGAAAAGTTCACTTTAACTAAGGGGAGGCCAGGGAGGAGGCAGAAAGGCCATTTTGGAGGCCTACATTTTTGGGGGAGGGGGTCATTAAAATAATCTTTGGACATTAAAGAGGGTGCTTGTTGGGATGAACACTGGATGTTATATGTAAGTGATGAATCACTAAATTCTACTCCTGAAACCAATATTACACTATATGTTAATTAACCTGAATCTAAATTTTAAATTAAAAAAAATTTATTTATGTCTTTATTTTATTCTGAGAGACAGAGACAGAGAGTGAGCAGGGTAGGGGCAGAGAGAGAGGGAGAGACAGAATCCAAAGAAGGCTCCAGGCTCTGAGCTCTCAGCACAGAGCCTGATGCAGGGCTCGAACCCACGGACTGTGAGATCATGACTTGAGCCGAAGTCGGATGCTTAACTGACTGAGCCACCCAGGCACCCCTGAATCTAAATTTTAAAAAAATATTTTTTTTCCAGTTTTGGTAGGAATCTATCTATTTCTATTAAGACTTCAAATTTGTTGGCATAAAGTGGTTGATAACATTCTCTTTTTTAATTTTAATAATAATCTTATTTGTGAATATAGCTGCATGAAAAGACAAAATCTTTATTTTTTAACTGTAGTTATGTTTTTCTTTTCATTTATGGTGTTACATATTGTTTCACCATATGTAACAGTCTTTTCTAAGATGAGTCTATTTTGTCTATTCAGAGAATCAACTCTTGGCTTTGTTGGTTTCCATTGTATTTTTTTTTTATTTTGTTGATTCCATTTTGTTTTTTATCATCTCCTTCCTTAAATTGTTTTGAGGCTTATTGTATTTTAAAAAAATGTTTGTTTTGGGAGAGAGTGCGTGCACCCACACGTGAGTAGGGGAGGGGCAGAGAGAGAGGGAGAGAAGAATCCCAAGCAGGTTCTACACTGTGAGCACAGAGCCCCATGCAGGGCTCCATCTCAAGAACTGTGAGATCATGATCTGAGCGGAAATCAAGAGTTGGATACTCAACCAACTGAGCCAGCCAGGTGCCCCAGGGTTTATTGTATTTTTTAAAAAATTTCTTAGATTGGACACTTAGGTCATTAATTTGTTCTTGAGGGTATTTGCCTCTCAGCTGAACAACAGATGGTTTTGAGGAACTGTGGGGTGGGGACCCTCCACATGAAGCAGGACTCTAAAGGCCTAACCTTGGCGCAGTTTTGCTTTCTCCCCAAACTGTAGTAGAATGATTTTTTTTAAAATTTTAATGTTTATTTTTGAGAGAGAGAGAGAGAGAGAGAGACAAACTGTGAGTGATGGAGGGGCAGAGAGAGAGTGAGAGAGAGGGAGACGCAGAATCTGAAGCAGCTCCAGGCTCTGAGCTGTCAGCACAGAGCCCGACATGGGGCTCGAACTCACAAACTGTGAGATCATTACCTGAGCCGAAGTCAGACGCTCAACCGACTGAGCCACCCAGGTGCCCCATATAGTAGAATGATTGAAAAAGAAAAGAAAACGTAAAGAGGAGAACAATATAGAGGAATCATTAGCCACAGCGCTTTGGAAGTTGAAAAGTAGATGAATTTTTCAGGCCCAGGAAAACCAGATTGCAAACTTGAAAAAGAAGCTGACTTATACCACAGAACCATGAAGAGGCATGCCAGTTATCACAGAGCTGGGAACTGGGGTTAATGGGGGTGGGGGGACAAAGGAAACCTCCTACAAGTTTGCAGAGAAAAAGTAGATTTTATGCAAAGGATTATGGCTCAAAATGGCATTGGAATTTTCCAATAGCATCTGGAAACCAGAACACGATGGAGTAGTAATATGTTCAACATTTTGAAAGAAAGAGTTTGTGGTTAACTTGGTGATAAATATTAGCAAACTAAATCAATGACAAGAACAAGTTAATTATTAACTCCAGGGAAAACAAAATGTTATACAGGAAAAAACAATAAAAAAGATAATATCCTATATAGCTCACTTGACAATAGATTCCTAGTCATAATAAGGCAAATAATGAATATCGATTGAATAGGAGTTATAAATAACTGTATCGGGAGGCTGATGATGGAGGCAGGGAGAGGTATGTCACGTTTTGTGGGATGTGTGTGTAAGGGTAGGGGTTGGAAAGAGACCAAATCATCCCTTTCCATGATGAGAAATCATTACATAATGCCAAAACCTGAAAAATCAAGAAGTAGCAAATAAACTTGTTCTTTAAAGGAAATACAGTAAATACCAAAAGGACTGAAAGCAGCATCTCTGGGACTGAGCAAAGGAGGGGGGGGTGTCAGGTGGGGGGGAAGGGCTTCAGGGAATTGCTAACTTTCATAATAAACAGTGTAGAATTTTTCAACCTAAAAAAATAATAATCCTTGGGGTGCCTGGGTGGCTCAGTCAGTTAAGGGTCCAACTTTGGCTCAGGTCATGATCTCGCCATTCCCAAGTTCAAGCCCCATGTCGGATTCTGTGCTGACAGCTCAGAGCCTGGAGCCTGCTTCAGATTCTGTGTCTCCCTCTCTCTGTGCTCTTCCCTTGCTCATGCTCTGGCTTTCTCTCTCTCTCTCAAAAATAAATAAACATTAAAAAATTTTTTTGAAAATAATAATAGTCTTTGAAAAGAGACTGAAGAGGTTTATAACAGTATTAAAGTATTCCTTGACAATAGTAATTATTACTTGCCCCAGTCTTAAAAAATTATGGTACAAAGCACATGATATAAAATCTATCATTTTGTCCATTTTTAAGCATACGGTTCATTAGCATTAAGTCTATTCACAACGTTGTGCAACTGATCTCCAGAACTTTTTCATCTTGCACAACCGAAACTCCCTACCCATTTGAGGACAGCTCCCCATTTCCCTCTCCCTGTAGCCCTTGGCAAACAAATTCTACTTTCTGTCTCTGTGAATTTGAGTACACTAGGTGCTTCATAAAAGTGGCATCCCACAGTGTTTGTCTTTTTGTGACTGGCTGATTGCACTTAGCACAAGGTCCTCAAGTTTCATTCCTATTGTAGCGCCGGTCACAACATCCAGGAGGCTTTTGTAGGAGCCTGAGAGGGATCTGATGGGGGCTTGGACTGGTGCTTGGCAACACAGATGGGGTGAAGTAGACAAGTCAGGGAGGTTTGGGCGAGGTGGTGGAACGGGTGTAGCAGAGCTCCTGTTTTCAGCCTTGACCTTCAGAGGGGACAGTGGACGGGTCAGTGGCACTCTGACTTGTGGGATCCTTTGGAAGATGTGGGTGGAGGTGAGCCAGGGGCTGAGTTAAGAGCAAAAGAAATTGAGAAAGAACCTCTTCTCTGTTCAGTCCGGAGCTTTGAGGAGACCAGAAGGGATGAAGAACAAGCAACCACTCTGGCTTCCTTTGGTTATGTCTTCCTACAGAGTACAGACCTCACTGCAGTCTTTGGGGCATCTCAGATGAAAGGCAGGGGGAGATGGGTGAGAGTCCTGTCCTCTGTCCCTATTCACATACCACCAGACTGGACACCCCGGGGGTCTCCTCTGTTGCCTTGAGTCCATTTTATCTCCCACCTCCCCTCTCTGCTCCTATCTCCTCCAAGAAGTTGTGGGTTCTCCCCTCCGAGAGAGAAATTGCAGCAGAGAGTCCTGAGCCGGACCCTCTCCTGCTCTGTGGCATCTACTGAGAGCAGGCCCCGCGGCACACCTAGGGATGCTGGGATCACACGTGAGCCCACCCTCCGAGAAGCAAACAGCTCATCAACGTGGCAGTTTAAATGGATGCAATGGTGGCTCATGAAGGGGGCAGTTCTATTTGGTTTGTGGGTGAAGGTGTGTGTCTGGGGGAGGGAGTTGTCAAAAAGGACTACGGAGAAGATGGGATTTTCTAGACCTGTGTCTTGGAGGATTTTTATCAGTTTGGAGGAAAAGGTCAGGGAGTCGAGGTAGATAAGGGAATTACAGGCAGAGGGAACACAAGAAACAGGCCCAGGGCTTCAGCTTGCTACCAGCGGGGATCTGCTGAGAGGTCTGCAAGGTGGAGGTATGCCAGGACTTTGGCTTTCATCTCCGGCTGTGTAGGGGTGGAGGTGGGGTGGGTGGGTGAGGAACTTGACAGCAGTGAAGCCGTTTAGGGTGGTGGTCAACTGGAGACAACTAAAAGCATCTCCCACCTAGTACTTACTAGGGGTCTGAGGCTATTGTGGGAGCCATACAAGTATTCATGTGTGTAAGAGTCACAGCAGCCTTAGCCACTTACTCACCCTCAGGGTCCCCATTTTCCAAATGGGAGGACACCCAAGGATGCACAGAAAAGCAAGATAAGATTTGAACTGGGCAGGCTGGCTCCAGATCAACGACCATCATCGGCTGTGTTTCCCAGGCAGCTGGGATAGGGCTACAGGGGGTCAAGAAGGGAACACGCCCAGGAGTCGGCCTCAGGAATTGGGATGTGGAAGAAGGGGCGGGGTGGGGGGGTGTCTGGGGGTTGGTGAGGGTGCGGGAGAGTAAGGGATGGGTGGGTGAGGGTGGAGCCACAAGTCTCCCAGAGGTCCTGGTACCATTCTCTGTGTTGTGGAACCAGGACGAAAGAGGGCCTTCCTGGCCTCAGTTTCTCTATACGTAAAATGGGGCCAGAAACACCATGGCAGTGTGCACTGTGGGTGCTCTGTCAACATAGCCTGCCCCTTGCCACTTCACCCTGGGCCCTGCCCACCATTATACATACATCTGCTGTCCCGTCTGTCCCCTTCCTGGCTGCCTCTCAGGCACCCTGTGCACTGGGAATTTCTTTCTTATTTCCTCATGGAGCTGGAAGTGGCTTTGAAGCCTGGCTCTTTAGAGGAAGAGAGATTCAAGGGATGTAGGTTGGAAATGCAGATGGGAAGCTGGAGCACCTTTTATATTTGTTCAGAACATCTGAGTGTCTCTGCGGGGCACCCCCCACCCCTGAGAGTGTGGCCTCCCCTTGTTGCAGAGAGGATGTGAAAGCACAGTGGGGGGGGGGGGTGGCGGTGTCTGCTGTGAGCCTGGGGCAGGTAGGGCTGGGCAAGACTGTCATCTTCCCACCCCACCCCTGCCATTCCACCAAAATAGAAGGACTGAGGTGTCAGCCCCAGGGAAGGAAGCCTCTGAAGCAGGAAACAGCCTGGGAGGGAAGCAAGTGTGTTAATATTCACAGGGCAGCAGCGGTCATCCCTGGGTTTTCTGTGTTTCCACGGCAGGCAGACAATCACCAGCCTCACTCAGCAAGCTCAGTGATCGCAGGGCCTGGGAGGCAAGGCCTGGGTTTGGCTTACAAATTGCTGGGTGATTGGGCAACTCACCTCCCCCCTCTCTGGGCCTCAGTTGTCTCATTGATAGCCTGAGGGACTGTGACTAGGTCCTTTCCTATTGTGACATTTGCATCCTTGACAACTTGGCATGGTGGCCTATCCCTGCCTCAGCACCCCCTACCCCCCATCATCTGGGTGGCCTGCTGAGCCTCTGGAAAGCAGCAGAGACATAAGTGTTCACACTGAGGAGTGGTGGGTTTGCCTAGAGTCCCCTCCCTGGGAGGTGGGCAGGGGAAAGAGGGGTGCAGGGGCGCATTCAGAGCATTTAGCCATCAGGGCAGCCCAGGCATGGACCAATGCATTTGGGGGAGGGGGCTTCTGTGTCAGCTGTTAACCCTTTATTCCTGGGGAACCAGCTGGGGGGTCCTGGGGGAGGGCTCAGGGAGTCAGGAAAGAGAATCATGTGCGGTGGGGGGTTCGGGGGGGGCTTGGGCAGGGCATATATATCAACTGGTATGGAAACGTTTCAGCATTTTGGCCACCTGTGTGACTGCATGAGAGTCCTGCTATCTGTCAGCCCTGTGTGTGGAGGGAGGGACAGGAAAGGCTGCTGGGGCCCCAGGGGAGGCTTGCTGGCCATTTCCACCATCAAAAAATTCCTTTCACTCAGAGTGGGTGGCAGGTCACTGTTTCCACTTGGCCCAGCCTCCCAAGGCCCGTGGTCACAAGGAAGGGAGGCTTCCTCCCCCCACTCCTTCCCAGACAGCACCATGGCTCCACGGCCTGGCCAGGGCAGGAGACTGCCTCAGGGCTGGGTCCTCTGTGCCTCCCTGGGCCCTCTTCCCTCCCTCCCATGGCCCCCACCTTCACTCATATCCCCCATCTGCCAGACAGGGACCTTTCCCCTTGGCTCTGCCTGCCTGGCAGAGGAGAAAGTTGAGGTGGAGTCTCAGGGTGGGGGCGGCAGGAGCAGGTGCAGCCTAAGGGCAGCTAGTCAGGGGGAGACCCTGGATTCTCGGTGCAGGGTCCCTTCTCTGCCTGCTGCCCCGACTTCCCTGTGCAGCAATTTCACTTTCTATTTTAAACAGTTTGGGTTGGTTGCTTCCCTGCCTTCCTGCTGGGTGTTTATAGTGAGGAAAATAATTGGTAATATTTGCACAGATGTGCTAGTGCGGCAGCTCATCACGGGCACCTTTACCCGGGGGACCCTCCCTGCCCCCAGCCTCTCACTGCCAGCCTGAGAAGCCAGCCTTTGGGGGGGTAACAGCAAGCCCACCCCCCCACCCCCCACCTCCTAGGAGCCTCAGGCGCTGAGACTCAGGCAGAGCTGGGAAGCAGAGGCCAAGAAAGTGCCCTAGGCATGCCCAGAGGCAGGCCTCAGCTGGATGGGGAGGGGGTCCTGCCCCTGCTGCAGGGACTGATCAGAAGGAGCCCAGGTTCTGCAGGATGGGCCCTTCCTAAGGGACTGTGTGGGAGGGGATCCCCTGGGGGCTCCGTTTCTGATTCCATTTTCTCCTGCAGAGCCTGAATTTACTTCTGGGGTAAGGGAGGGGGTAAAAAGGATAGGGAGCAGATGATCGTAGGAAATCATGACTTCTCTCCTGTCTCAAGGCCTGAAAGCAGCATTCTGGGGGACTAGGGAGGAGGTGGGGATTATCTGGGCTGTGAGACAGGCCTGGACTGCCGTGTGTGCTGCCCACTGCCCATTCTGGGGGCCGGCCAGGCTGGCGATGGAGTGAGACTGCACAGCGGGCAGGGCCAGGTGAGACTCCTCGGCCACCACGTCTCCTTCTTTACCCTTTACCTGTGGGTGTGCATCTGTGAGCGTGGCCTGCAGTATTTGTGCACACGTGGGCTGTACCTGTGTGTGTGTGCATGGTTGCACGCCTGTGCCTACATGTGTGTATGCACGTGTATGAGCATGCACGTGCACAAATATGCTACATATATGTACCATGTACAGGCACGCATGCACTTTGGTTTGTGCTCCCCCAGAAGCCGTCCCAGAGACAAGGATTCAATTGCAGGTAGACAACCCCAGATAGCAGAGCAGGGGAGTGAGGAAGAAGGTTGGGGGGGCAGCCAGTGAAGGCCATGGTCTCCAGCGACCTGGGGCCATGGCAAGTGTAGGACATGAGTTGGTTTCTCCCAGCCAGAGGGCAGAGAGTCGGGGGGTTTTGTCCACCAGCTCCCATCCATCACTGGTTGAAGCCTCCTGACCAGGGCTGTTGGCTCTCTGGCACTTTGGCTTGTCCTTGATCTAGTGTCTCAGAGTTCCCAGGGAACAGCCTCCAATGTGCGGAGGTAAATGCCGAGTGGTGCTAGGTGACACCACGGGGCCTGCTGCTGCGTGGTGGGTGCAGTGATGTGTCCTTGCTGAGGTGGGGGGAGCTGCAGGAATGACGGGCTTGGTCCTCCAGCCACTGCAGGTACATGGCAAACAGCCTCAGCCAAGCCGCCTTGGGGGGCTGCCCCAGAAGAAGAGAGCCTCCTCACCCCAGGCCTCTCTCCTTTTCTGGGTGGCCCACATCCAATGACTGTTTGCTGCAGGGGTAAAAAGGCCTGGCCCTTTGTCCCAACTTGGGTCAACTCTGAAGGGTATCCTGGCTCCAGACCCCACTGCATTCAGGCCTGCTTCACAGTCTCACCTCCCCCTGCCCAGATCTGCCTCCTCCTCCCTTAAATGATACCCCAAGAGCAGCCCCTAATATACAACTGGTGCTAGTCTCTGTCTCCAGGGCATCCAGCCCATGCAGCATGTGTGTGTGCAAGAGAGCATAGCTGTGTCTTGCCGGAGGGCACATGCAGGTATGGGGTGTGCAGATGCCACCTCCCCCAGGGCCCTCCACGCAAGGTGATCTAGAGGCCAAGCTGGTCCCTTTGCTGGCCCGGGCAGGCTCCTGGGGGCCTTGGGAGGAGAGGATACTGGAGCTTTGGTGCTGGGGCCTGAGGCAGAGATGGCTCCCTCCCCATACTGCCCTGGAGCAGGAGGGAGGTACAAGGGACTTGAGAATGGGCACCAGGAGAGTGGGGCTCCTAGATGCCCCCCAGGCCCTGTGTCCCCCCTTGATAGCTACAGGCAGCTCCGAGGAGCCTCAATCACCCTTCCTCTGGACCTGCAAGCTCTTGAGCCTAGAAGGGATTTTTCTTCAGGCATGGACCATGTCTTGTCCTCATGGAGTCAAGCGCACACCATCACTCTATATCCAGGCTACTCTGAGCAGAGCAGTCGTGGGGTGGATGGGTGGGTACTCTGGCCACCCCTCTTCCTAAGACCTTCTTGAGAAGACTCCCGGGGGGCCCAGAGCAGCAGACATGCCGCTGGAGGCTAGTTCCGGAGGACAGTGGGCTGCAGGCAAGGTGGAGCAGGGGAGGACACTAAGAGGCCCAGAGGACACCAGTTTACAGAAATGTTTATTACAAGGATAAATATATACAATCGTGGGATATTAAAACCACTGATCCTGGGCTTGTGGGACTTCAGAGGATGCAGGGAGTGGAGAGTGGGGGCAATGCCAGGTTAGGGAGGATGGTGGGACAAGTGGGTCAGTGGTTGATCCACAGCCCTGGGCTCTGGGTGCAGCCTGGGAATGACCAAGTCCCCAGATCCTGCACAGTTGGGTCCTTTGTTTGAGCCCGGACAGGTCTGCCCTCTCAAGGTACCACCCTCCTGGCTGCCTGGATGCCTCTGAAATTCAGGATGTTCCCTAGTGGCTGGAGGTGTTGGGAGCAGCTCTGGTGAGGGACGTCAGTGAAGACAGCTGACCCCCAGCATTCAGAGGTGGGAAAACATCACTGGTCTTTGAAAGACATGCTGCCTAACCTTCTCCGAGTTGGTGAAGACCTCAGAAATGGCTGTAGTTTGACTCCAGCCCAGAGGCTCTAGGCATAATCCAAATAGCTTGGGAGACCCCTGCCATGTTCCCGTTCATGAATACTAAGGGTTATGGGGAAACAAGTCTTCTAGATGAATTCTCCTCATCCCTCTAGACCTTGCTCAAGGGACACCTCCTCCAGGAAGCCTTCTGAACACCGCTGGGCTGCTCAACAGCCATGCCAGGCCTGTATCCCTCCCCTCATTTACACTCATGACTCCCCAGGGTTTCTCCTTGCTGCTTTTCCACAGGGCTGGATCTAGGGCCCTATGCTCAGTGGCTAGTGGGCTAATGACACTCTCTGGGATGGTTATTAGTTCAGGGCCTCCCAGGAGGAGCCCAGAAAAGGATGATGGGGGTGGGGACCAGGGGTGGAGTGGGGAGGCCTAAGTCGTCTGGCAATATTTCAGGACCCTGTCATCACATCTGTCTTTTATTCCTGCACAAGGAGGCTCTAAGAACCCACCTTGGGTGCAGAGCTTACATGCCTGGGACTCTTCTTCTCTATCTAGAATCTACGGTGTCTTAACAAGTCCACAGGAGAGAGCCAGAAAGAGCAAGGGACCCCTGTGTCCCTGTGTATTTCCCTCCTGGTTGGCTGGGGGTCTTGGCCTCATGGGGCCAGATGAGTGGAGTGGGGGAAGCTCAGGTTGTCCCCAGAGTGGAGACTCCAATTAGCCCAGAGAACTGGGTCAGATCCCCTACCCCCAGGTGTCCTTTTATTTCCCGGTAACCTCCCGCTTTATCTCTGTGGAGAGGCTGGAAGATTGGGAAGTGGGCTGCTGGCAGGGCAGGCGACCCTTGGTGTGTGTGTGGGGGGAGTCGCAGGGGGCAGAATAGGCTGAGCTCCCAGCCAGCCTCAAGACAGATGTGGGTCCTGCCTAGATGGTTTGGTGGGCAGCCCTATTCTCTCTTGCTTCCTGACATAGCCTGGGCGAGAGGGTGGTGGCCCTGGCTCTGCTCTGGGGCTGGGGGCTGTGGACAAAAATAAGTGATGGTGGAGCCCTGCAGGCTGCAGCCTGGGAGGCCTCCCCAACAACAAGCCAGGATTGTGGATTATCTTCAGGGACCAGGGCTCTCCAGAGAGTCTGCAACCCTAAGCCTCACTGCCTCCTCTGGAGGAGAGGGGAGCCAGGGTGCCAGGCCCTGCTCGCCACTAGCCATGGCCATTTTGGGACATGTAAGCTGCCAGAGCCACCACCACGGCCACATAGAGACCGGCGCCCACGGCGATGGCGAGTGTGGCCAGGAAGAGGGCCCTGCGGGAGGTGGTGCTGGCCAGGCGGAAGTCTCCCTTGGAGATGGCCTTGCTGGTCTATGGAGAGAGAGGTGCTGGTGAAAGGGGGTGTCCCCATGGCTGGGAACACAGCCCCAGCCCGCCGGGCTCCTACCCAGTCCTGCACATGGAGGGTCAAGCCCTCCAGTGGAGGGAGGGGGCAGGAGCTGATGCCCTGTGCCCCTCATGCTCTTACCCCCTGGGAGAAGTAGAAGGCAGCGATGCCCAGGGGCCAGAAACAGCAGAGCATGGAGAAGATAGTAAGGCCCAGGTGGTCCCTGGGGGGCAGCGCCACGAAGTTGTCTTCACTTTCACTGTCTGTCGAGGTCACATCACTCTGCAAAACACGAGTGGGCTTTTGAAACCAGGCCCAGAATCACCAGTGGCAATGATGTGGGACCGCAGGGTGTCACTTGCTGCGTGTGGGAGTGTAGCTTGGGCTTGGCAGTCTCTACCCAAAGCCTTAACTGTGGCCCACTGATTCCCTCCTTTGGAATTAGCACAAGCATATAAAGAAAGAATACAAGTATCAGTGTACAGGCATGTGTATCATCGGGTAGTAAATGTGAAAGAAGAGAAAGAGCCTCAACGTCCAGTGACCAGGAGATTGAGTTAATAAGTGATGGAAGAACATACAATGGGGTACCATGAAACCCTTAAAAATCACCTTGTAGACAAATATTAAATCACATGGAATGATACTGAGATACATTGCTTAGAGAGAAGAATCTGGTTATAAAACTATGTACAGCAAGATCTTTTTGGGGAAGTAGGGTGGGAGAAAAACATTGAATAAAAAAAGACTAGAACATCATCTATTAAAATAATAATGTTCTCTTCCAGTGGTTTTCTGTGTTTTTAAATTACTTACGTAGTTATGAAAACAAGAACAATAAATGCTATTACAAAATTAAGTCATTGGAGCACCTGGGTGGCTTAGTCGGCTAAATGTCTGACTTCAGCTCAGGTCATCATCTTGCGGTTCGTGAGTTTGGGCCCCACGTCAGGCTCTGCATTAACAGTGTGGAGCCTGCTTGGGGTTCTCTCTCTCTCTCTCTCTCTCTCTCTCTCTCTCTCTCTCTCTCTTTCAAAATAAATAAATAAACTTAAAAAAATTAAGTCATCAACCCAAGTTTGTGTTTCTCAAAGTATGGTCAGCATCTGTGCCGGATTTTCTTGGGTAACATAGATTCCTGGGCCCCAAGCCAGGCCCACTGAACCTCAACACCTAGAGGTTGGCCTGGGAATCTGCATTTTAAACATATGAACTCACCTCCTCCTCTTCCTGGTCATTCTCCTGGCCCTGCAGCTCCTCTTGAACCCCGTAGGACACAGTCTGGATGGTGACATCCTCTTCTACTTGGCCAGGTTCTGTGGACCGCTCCGAGGGCCCAGCCTGGGGCTCCCTGTTCTCTGTGAAGCTGGTCTCACAGCTGTTCACCTTGGGTTCCTTGACCTTGTCCCTCCCCAGGAGGCAGGTGGGCCTGTACCAGGCCTCCACGGCCAGCTGCAGGGATCCTGGGTCCAGGAGCTGGTGGGTGCGAGCAGAGCCAGCACCACCCAGGAGGTAGGAATAGAGTTTCTCCTGGCATGACCAGCTGGGCGAAGCCTCGGGGTAGGGGTAGGGGCCATGGAGGGGGGCAGGGCTCCGAGGCAGCAGAGGGTTCTGCAGTTCACTCAGACTCTCCATGGTTCTGGGGGCAGCTCCAGGGAGGGGAGCCTGGGTCAGCTGAGCTGTCCTCAGAGAGCCTGATGGGCGAGCAAGACAGACAGACGCTGAGTCCAGGGTGCTGGATGCAGGACTAGAAATGTTTAAGAACTCAGGCCCTCAGACCCTGCCTTTGCCACCAGCCAGCTGTGGGACCTTGAGCTGGCCCCTTAGCTTCTCAGAGTGTCCTTTTCGTAGTCTACAAATTGGACATAGCCACAGTACTTACCTCATAGAGTTGGTTCATTCATTTATGCTGTCAACACATATCGGTTGAGCATTAGCTCCCCGCCTGGCACTGTACAGATACTGGGTACACGGAGGTGAGAAAGGTGAGCAGAGAGAGGGAGGAAGATGCACTGTCTTCACGGAGCTCACGGTGGCGGAGAAGACACCTGCCCTGCAGGAGAAGGACAGCAAGGGGCGTAAGAACGTGCAAGGCACAGAACGGACACAAAGGGACAGGGAAGGCTTAGGAGCTGAGATTTGAAGGAAGAGGACCAGTTGGCAAGGCAAGGGGAGGGGAACACATTTCATGCAGAGGCCTGGATAAAAGATGTTCCCTCTGAGAGTCTGGGAGAAGGCTGGTGCTTCTCAGGGTAGAGAGGGAGGGGTGAGACAGGGTGTGCGGCCAGACCATGCAGTCCTGTTTAGGTCTAAGAGGGCTTTGGGGGTCTTGGCAGGAGTGATAGGATAGGGTTTGGGTCCAGAAGCCTTCCGAGGAGGGCTGGGCTGATTGTGACACTGATAGGAGGCTTTGCCATGGCCTCAGGTAAGCTGAGGACAGCTGGGACTCAATGGTGAGCAGATGCAGAAACGGGGAGGAGCCTTGGGAGACATCGACAGGACTTTGGTGGCACGTGGGATACTGGGTTGAGGAAGATTTGTTCTAGGGTTGGATGGGACTACGCTTAGCTCAGAGCTCAGCACAGGCCACATACTAATTGCTGTCAATTCTTCACAGGGGAGGATGCTTCTTCCCAGTTATGGTCTTAGAGGGATGCCCCTTAGACTAATCTCCCCTCTAAGGTAAGTTGTGGCTTTGGGAAGTCCTGTGGGATCTAAGGCAGGGCCTCCAGGGCACTAAAGTCTGGACTTGCTCGTCCCAGCTGGAAGTGTAGACACATGCAAGGGCTAGAGTGTAGACACCCTCTAGGACTACTTCTTCCTCCTTCAGCCAGCCCTGAGCACCTGGGAAGGGCACACAGTCGGTGTTCAGAGCTGGCTGAAGGGGGGAAAGGCAGCCTATAAATGTGTGTACAGCAAAGCCTACACACATGCCGCGGTGTGGCAGGTAGAAATGGGGTATGGAGAAGGGGGGGTTAGGCCCCCTCAGGGACCTTACTCTCTCCCTCCCAGCCCCATCAAGATGTTGAAGGGTGACATGTCTTGCCCTGAATTTATAATCTGAAGATCGGAGAGTCAGTCCTGGCCTTGATACTTTGGGCCAATAATCATGCCCTTCTGGGTTTCCTCATGTGTAAAGTGCAGATGATAATTCCTGCCCAACCCACAAGGTTGTTCTGAGGATCCAAAGAGATGGCTGACGTGCCACTGTACATGATAAGTGGGAGGGGATTCCGTGCCACCCAGGGTCACTTCTGGCCTGATGTAAAGGGAAAAGTGTGGGGAAGGATTTCTGCCCCCAGGGATGGGTTTGTCTAGGCCCCCCTCCCCACTCCCACCTCCCATCAAGAATCCACAGCCATGGGGTGCCTGGGTGGCTCAGCCGGTTGAGTGCCCGACTTTGGCTCAGGTCGTGATCTCATGGTTTGTGGGTTTGAGCCCCTCATCGGGCTCTGTGCTGACAGCTCAGAGCCTGGAGCCTGCTTCAGATTCTGTGTCTCCCTCCCTCTCGGCCCCTCCCCTGCGAGCTCTGGCTCTGTTTCTCTCTCTCTCAAAACTGAATAAACATTAAAAAAATTAAAATAAAAAAAGAATGCACAGTCAGAGCCTGGCCATTTCTCTTTTTTCTCCAAGAGAAGTGGTTGGATTCTAGAAAGTTGGTTTTTGGGAAACCTGAAGACAGAGCATGGCCCTAGGAATAATGGGGAATGGGACAGAGTGAGAGGTGGGGGAGGCCCAGTCAAGACTAGGGGAAGGCATTGAGGGTGGGTCCATGGGGGGCCAGGGTCCCTTGACTGGCCTGTTATGAGGGAGGAGTGAGGGCTGTTGCTTGCCTGGAGGCAAAGGAGCAAGAGAAGTCTGCCCAGGCCATATCTCAGAGGCTCTGAGCCTTGAGAAGTGTGACCGCTGGGGCTGGGGCTCCAAGAATGTCTAACAGAATCTTGGAAGGACCCAAAGTGCCTGACTCTTCACCCAGGGAGGGCATGGATGGTGCTGGGCTGCCCTGCACCTGGGGGCTCTGTTGGCACATTAAGCAGTTACAAGTTCCACTTGAGCTGTTACCCAGCTGTGGAAGAAGTGTCTCCACATGCAGAGATAGGACATCAGTTCTTGGGAGGGGTGGAACTCATAAATGCCAGGGCCTCACTACTTCTTCCTCTTCTTTCCTCTTTATGGATCAAAATGCAGGGAGGCCCTGGGACTATCATATGTGGACAGGTTCCTTCCTGCAGGTGGGGAGCTCAGAGTACCCAAGTCTTGCTGGATCAGCCTTGTGCCTGGGCTCCTCTGGGCAGATTCCCAGCAGGACTGGTCTCTTCTGACCCCGGAGGGCAGTTTTTGAGTGCTTGTCAGAGCCTCCCCACACCTGCAGATGTGACCTGCAGATGTACAATTGAAGGACACATGAGCATAAGGCTCATGGGTTTGGGAGTCAGGTACACTGGGATTCCATTCCTGACTCACCCCCATTAGCTTATGGATCTGGCACCTCGGTTTACCTATCTGTAATAAGAGGGGCTGGATTAAATGGTCACTGATGGTGGTACTAGCACTCCATGAGCCCAGAGCCTCAAGGAGCCCTGCAGAAGTCAACTCCCCCACTCCCTGTCCCGGTCAAGACTCAGGGATAGATGAGCAGGTTCAGAACACAATGAGGTGCCACCTTCCCTATCATGGCCCCTCGAGCACATTGAAGGAAGCAAAGGGAAGTCAAGGCATCTCCTTGTCAGATGCACATTGGAGCCATAGCATCATCCCCTGGCTTCCCAACTCCCTCTGGGCTGCCACAGCCTGGCCCTGCCCTCCATCTTGCCCACCCTAGGGGATTCTAGGACATGGCTCCCAAAGGTCCTGGCCTCTCTTCTAGCTGGTCTTAATTAATGCCCCCTCTGCTTACAGTCTCAAGGGTCCCTCTTGCCATCTCCATAGGCAGAGTTATGTGGGGGCCTTTTGGCAGGCTGTGGTGGGGAGGACCAGCCCCAGGGTCCTCAGAGCAGACTAATGCATCAAAGTCACCCTGCACTATGGCCTGAAGGAGGCATAGGAGGCCTTGGCAATCACCTGTCCGATCCCCCAGAAGGAAAGGATGGATACTTGTGGCCAGGAATCAGGCCCCAGAGCTCTGGAGACTGTAGGGGCACTGGCGGGGCACCTGTCCAGGGCAGGCAGGGGCACCTGGGTCCCAGCTCATCCCCCTGCTCTTGCCAGCCATCCTTTCTTGGTCAAAGTATACCCACCTGAGCTACTGAAACCCAAGCCACGAAGCCTTTCCTGGATTACACTCTCCTCGACCACACTGATTGTGCCTCTGGGCAGGGGCTTCTCGGCTTCAAGTACAAAGATGTATGATCCTGGATTTCCACAATAGGGACACACTGAAAGCCACCTGAATGTCCAACAATCGGGGACAAGTTAAATAAATTATGGTACAACAATCCAGTGGTACAAGGCCTTCGAACAGGTTTACAAAGAGGAATGACATGAGAAAATGCTCATTGCAGACTCAGTGAGAGGGAAGAAAAGAAAATGGTAAGTGCATGTAATCTTAACTCTGCCAAAACGTCAACAATGAGTATCTCCAGGGGTGGGAGCACAGGTGCTTTTCATTTTCCTTTTTACACCATGTTTTTTCTGTTTCCCATATTTATTTTTTACATTGAGCATGTACTTCCTTTAAATCAGAAAAAAAATTAAGTGCATAGACTTCTTCTGAGCCGAATTATCTAAAATTGGTTTTAAGGCTTTCCAGGTTTGGGGGCTCCTTCTGGGTTTAAAGGCTGAGCACAGCATCCAAGCCTGCCCTAACAGAGACAGACAGACACACACACACACACACACACACACCCCTCTGCTTCCATAAAGCAACCAGATTATGGACTACAGCACTTACTCACAGTCCAGCCAAGGGTCACTGTTCTCTAGCAGGTCACGTTCACCCCAAAACCTGCTAGGGCCACACGGGAGTCCGCTAAGCTGATCCTGGGGGCCCAGCACTGAGTCCTGGACAGAAGGAGGGGGTGGCAGGTCCCCAGGCCCAGGCTTCTCTACCCTTAGCCTGTTCTTACATTTTGGCCGGTTGCTGAGGACTACCTCTCCCTGTTCCTTGGAGTAAGGAACCGGTATTCAGAGTAATTTTCATCTCCACTTCTGCCTGGTCTCATCTGGGCTGTGTGTGCCTGCTATACATGCGGTACTGTGTGCCTGCTTACTTGCTGGTGAGCACGCCTCTGCCTGTGTGTGTGACGTGTGCACACACGTGCAATTTGTGCACCCTGCTCCAGAGGGAAGACATGAGATGTCTGCAATTCTTTTTTTTTATTCTTTTTTAATGTTTATTTATTTTTGAGAGACAGAGAGAGAATGAGAGAGAGAGAGAGAGAGAGTGAGAGAGAGAGAGCATGAGCAAGGGAGGGGCAGTGAGAGAGGGAGACACAGAATCTGAAGCAGGCTGTGGGCTCTGAGCTGTCAGCACAGAGCCCGACGCAGGGCTCGAACTCATGGACAGTGAGATCATGACCTGAGCTGGTCGGACACTTAACTGACTAAGCCACCCAGGTGCCCTGAGATGTCTGCAATTCTGAAGCTAAGGAGATTGCTCTAGACTGTACAGTTGGGCAAGAGGTCTGGGCCCCACAAAAGGAGAGGGAGAGGTAGACCTGGGAGGCCCCAGGCCCTGGTTTGTTTCCTTTTGAGCGGAGGACTGAGCTGGGCCCTAACTGCGTTCCACTCCCTGATTTAGAGACAGAGAGCACACTGCCACTTCCAGACTAGGGACAGGACACCATACGGCAATCCACTGTGGTCCGATTACAGCCTCCCACTAGAGTCTGATTGTTCTGGAATCCAATCACATGGTGTAACATCAGTTTGCTTATCTCTAAAACGTATAGAAGGGTAGAAGGGGTTGATTTTTAATAGCTCAGCTCAAGACAACCCTGAGATTCTATTGGGAGAGGAAAAACAATAACTTAACATTTATTGAGCTTTTTACCACGTGCCAGGAACTAAACTGCTCTAAATGCTCATCTGATCCTATCATTTCTAGGGGTTTCCTCTTCTAGGAATGAAGTGGCAGACTAACCCCATGTCACACCAAACTGCCAAGAACAGTTAGAAAAACTAGGGAAAGATATGAAGGCATCAAAAGGCATCAAAGAATTACCAAGGGAGCAAGAACTTGAGGGGTTAAGTTGCCAAGATCCCAGAGGAAAGAGAAACACAGACAGGTGAGTCCGACCCTCGACCCTCCCTCGGCGCCACTTTCGCCTTCCAGCAGTAGCAGAGACGGGGGTGGGGGTGGGGTGGGGTGAGGAGGAATATAGGAGTTCAGGGCCTGTTAAGGAGGGGCTCCAGGAAACACCCATTGTTTTCAACAAGGACTTCTTTTGGGGTATCCCCAAGGAGCGGGAGCAAACCAGAAACAGACCAGCCCTTACAGGCACAGAAACCTGGCTTTGAATCAGCTCCCACCTGACTGGATTAAGGTGATCTGCAGGCAGCCTCCCTGCTAGTCAGAAGCAGAAGTTGCCCAGGGCAGCGGTTCCTGGTTATTAGTGTGCACTAACATCACCTGCAGGACTTAACCCAGGCTCTGGGCTCCATCCTCACCATTTATGATTCCAAAATGGGCCTGAGAATTTGCATCTCTAACAAGTTCCCAGGTGGTGTCGATGCTGCTGGTCCAGGGACCACACTTTAAAAACTGCTCCTCTAATAATCACGATAAGAATAGTAGGGGAGCCTGGGTGGCTCAGTTGGTTAAGTGTCCGACTCTTGGTTTTGGCTCAGGGCATGATTTCGCAGTTCATGAGTTCGAGCCCCACTTCAGGCTCTGCGCTGATAGCACAGTGCCTGCTTGGGATTCTCTCTCTCCCTCCCTCTCTCAGTCCCTCCCCTACTCACATGCACTCAGAGAGGTTAAATGGGTTTTCTGAGATCACACAGGTGGAGAGTGATAGAGCCCCATTTGACCTAGGTCTGTCTGACGAGAGCTCACCCTGGACGAACAGCATCAGGTTCAGGTTGTCTGCAGGGGTGGGGGCTGGAGTTGTTTTGTCACGTGCACTACTGGTGGGCTCTGAAGTGCTTGGGAAGATGCCCCCCTGTAAACCCTTAAAAAGAGGCGAAAGGGACAGTGTGATGTGTGCCCAGGAGTTTGAGCATATCCTTGGGATGGGACCAACCTTTAGCAGAACGCTATGGAATAATACCAGCTAAGATTGGGGCACCTGGGTGGCTCAGTTGGTTAAGCTCAGCTCAGGTCATGATCTCATGGTTTGTGGGTTGAAGCCCCACGTTGGGCTTCAAGCTGATAGTACCGAGCCTGCTTGGGATTCTCTCTCTCTCTCTCTCTCTCTCTCTCTCTCTCAAAATAAATAAATAAACTAAAAAGAAATAATAACTATGATTTACTGCAGCCCTACATGAGCTAGGTGTTTCATATGCTTCATCTCAAAACTGTACAACCACCAGTGGGGCTAGCTATTATTATTTCCCATTTTTCAGATAAAGAAACTGAGGCTCAGAAAGGTCAGTAACTTGTCCAAGATTAAACAGTGATGGGGACTGGGATTGAACCCAAGTTTAATTGAATCCAAAACTTGAGCTCTCACTTAACTATGCCTTTCAGAGCCTGCCTGTGTGCCGAGGGTCGTGATAAATAGTGTGGGTGTGATAGTGTCAAGGACTTGGTCTTGAATAGGTTAAAAATGGAGGCCTCAGTGAAGGGAATGAGAAATGGGAACTTTATGAAAAGATTAGGAGATCTGAGGTGATTTGGCAGCCCAGGGGTGGCTCCCTAGATAACCTTGAGGTCTGGGTTTATATAAATATAGAGCCATTGTGAGGAGGTTCAGCTGTTGGCCACTATCTCTAGGTGCAGCACAGCCGATTGCTTCTAAACCGAAAGATAAAAGCAAGATCTTCTTGGTAAGGCAGAGGATTAAACGCAAATATTAAAATCAGGGGGAAAGGTGAAATCTTTATGATTAGGCGCTAGATCATCCTCTTGTCAGATAATGTGTAAACCATTCTGCAAACTGTGAAGTGCTGTGACTATGGTGGTTGTTTGCAGATGGCTTGAGGCTGGATTTGATGATCTCCGGTCTAGAGTTTTGGCTGTGGCTTGCTGCATCTGACAGTAGAGAGAGAAAGCCAGGGGTCCGGGATGGGGAGGAGGGCGAGGCCAGCAGAATCAGAATGGAGGGAAAATGAGAACTTGGCTCTCTTTGCTTCAGTTTGCCTCTTCAGGGAACTAACACAATTGATTATCCTTTCTCCTCTGTCTTCAGCTGCTCCTCACTCCTGATCCTTCCTAATGGCACTTAAACATATTGTAGTCTTTCTCGCTTAAAAAAGAAATCAGTTGTGATGATTGTAAAACCCAGCTGTAAATACTTTGATACTCCTCCCTCCGAGAGGGGGGGGTCTGTGTCCCTCCTCTCTAATCTGAGTGAGCTTGTGACTGCTTCAACCAGAGAGCACAGCAAAAGTGATGCTGTGTGATCGAGGCCAGGTTATAAAAGGCCATGCTTTCTTTACCTTGCTCGCTGTGAGACTCACTCTCCCAACCCTGAGTCACCCTGTCGATAGCTGGACTTTGAGGTGACCATGCTGGAGAGGTCATGTGTGTAGAAGATTTGGTGGATGGAACCTGCTGGGCCAAGCCTTCCAGTCTTGCCAAGATGTCAGACATGTGAGTGAAGCTATCTTGGACGCCTCAAACCAGCCCATCTGTCAGCTGAGTACCATTGCGTGACCTCTGTCCCTGGCACACAGAATGTAGTAATCACACAGCTCAACCCTGCATGCATTTCTGATCCTCAAGGTCATGAGGTCTAGTAAAATGTCTTTAGTTTTAGCCACTAAGTTTTGGGGGTGGTTAGGCAGTGACTGATAACCGGAATGCCTTTCCTTGGTGCTATTTCCCTCCTACAGCTCCTGTCTCCTCTCTCTTTCACTTCACAGCTGCGTTTCTCAGGGCATTGTCTCTACTCACATCAGAATCCTTCAGCTCTCAGCTCAAAAGTCCCTTCCTCAGGGAGATGTCCCTACACCCTCAGTCTAGATTTAGGCTCCTTGTTTATCAGCTCTCCAGGCTCCATTTCCTCCTCTCAAAGAGCTTAGCACAGTCTCTTTTTCTATATGTGTGATTTGTTGGTTAGCGTCTTCCTCTCTCACCAAATTGTGAACTTCAAGAGGGTGGGGACTGTATCTTCCTCATTCATGCAGCACCTTGCCCCGCGTATACTAGGCACTCAGTAAACAGTTGATCTCATGAATAAATGAATGAATCAGTGAATGAGTGAGCTAGATGTGTTAAGGCTCCCCCACAAGAAAGGACTTTCCAGGGTCTGGGGTGGGTGGAGCATATCTGCATAATTTCTTGAGCAGTTTATTCAGACCAGTTCTTGGGACGCAAGAATAAACAAGAAATGGTACCAGCTTTGAGGGGGGAATACAGACTAGCAAATACGAAATTTCAGTACAATGAAATAAGTTGTGCTAGCTGTACAACTGTGCTAGAGGTGCACTGATAAGGGACTCCTATCCTGGGACGGGAGTGGCGGCAATGGCAGAAATTAAGAGGCTTTTAGAGTATGTGACATCTGAATTGAATCTTTTTTTTTTTTTTTAGTTTATTTATTTTTTGAGAGAGAGAGCGAGAGAGAGTGAGTGAGCAGGGGAGGGGCAGAGAGAGGGAGAGAGAGAATCCCTCCGTGCTGTCAGCACAGAGCCTGACGTGGGGCTCAAACTCATGAACTGTGAGATCATGACCTGAGCTGAAATCGAGATGGATGCTTAACTGACTGAGCCACCCAGGTGCCCCTGATTGAATCTTAAAGGAAGAATCTGAGTTATCCAGGTGAGACGATGTGAGAAGGGCATTTCCAGCTGAGGAAACAGCACAGAAGTGAGAGGTAGTGGAATGGAGGGGAAGCCAGGGTGGTTTGGTGTTGATGGAAGAAGGCAGGAGAGGTGGGAAGACCTTGAATTCCATGCAGAAAAGCTTTCTTCTGTGGGAAGTGGGGAGCCAATGAGAGTGGTAGCAAGAAATGAACATGGTCATACCCGGTTTTAGAGCACGCTGGGTGGCTGCAGTGGATAGAAAGCATTTGAGGTGAATGAGAATGGAGGCTAAGAGTCCCGTGAAGAGACGAGTATAAAAATGCAGGCAGGAGAGGATGGGGACCTAACTCTGATCTGTGGCAAAATGGATGGAGGTGAAAAGTCATACCCGAGGAGGAATCGGGAGGCTGGATGAATGGAACTTTGTGGCTAACTAGAAGTGAGGGAAAGGGAGGAGCCTAGAATGACTCCCAGCCTTCCGGTTTTGTCAGCTAAGTAGAAAGTGATCTCACCAACTGAGACACAATCCAGGGGAAAGATTGCTGGTTCAAGAAGGCAGCCTGAGGGACGCCTGGGTGGCTTAATCAGTTGAGTGTCCAACTTTGGCTCAGGTCATGATCTCATGGCTCGTGAATTCAAGTCCCACATCTGACTCTGTGCTGACAGCTTGGAGCCTGCTTTGGATTCTGTGTCTCTTCCTCTCTCTCTGCCCCTCTTCTGTTCAAGCACTCTCTCTCTCTCTCTCTATCTCTCAAAAATAAACATTAAAAAATATAAGAAAGAAGGCAGCCTGAGCCCTAGTGACAACCTCTTCTCCTTCTTAAGGTTCTATTAAAGTGATAAAGCATATCTTTCTAAAAGAATGAAATCATAACAAAATTGGAAAACAACAAAAAATGGTATCAGTGAAACAGAAACACAGGAATTTCTGGAAGATAAAGAGCAAATGAAATTCCCTGGTGAAGAAATCAGTGCAGAGACACCTGCAGCCCCAAACAGAATAAGAAGGAAGAATAAGTCTCATTCAAGGGGGAGGTCTGTTAGGGAAAGAAACTTACCCAACTTCAGAGGAAATCCATACCAGTTGCCTATGCTAGTCAATACCTTCCTTTATTCGTAAATCTGAATGGACACCAAAGGATAATGAAGAACAACTATATGAAAATAAGAGAGAAGGATTAAATACATAAATAGAACAATTGACCCAATAAGATCAAAATCATTCAACTTATAGAAGAGATCTCTACATTTTTTTCAATTCATATCCTCTGGGAGGAAAAAAGAGGACATTGTAGCCACAAAATGAGAGCAGCCTGCTATGAAAAAGGAGCAAAGGACATGAAAGTGTTTTGGAAAATGAAAATAACTGTCTAAATTTTCAAAAGTTTAGTAAAATGGGGTGTCTGGCTGGCTCAGTCAGAAGAGCATGTGACTCTTGATCTTGGGGTTGTGAGTTCGACCCCCATGTTGGGTGTAGAGATTACTTAATACAACTTTAAAAAATTTAATGGAAAAACTGGATAACAGAATGGATGCAGGTGAAGACTAACTTTTTAATGTGAAAGAACAAGTTAATGAAATTTCCCAAGACATAGAGCAAAAAGACAAGAAGATGGAACATATGAAAGAAAGATAAAAGACATGGAGGGGAGTCTCAGAGGTTCAACATCTATCTAATAGGAATTTCGGAAAGACACAACAGAGACTGAAAGGGAATAACAATTAAAGGAACAGAAATAAGAGGTGGTTCCTGAGCTAAAAAAAAAAAAAAGAATATTTATATTGAAAAGGCCCACCAAGTACCAATCCAGTATGATGAAACCTACACACGCACACACACGCGCGCGCACACACACACACACACACACACAGCAAGGAAGAGCAGGATGGGAAGGAGAAGTGGATGAGTTGGGTCTTGGGATGCTAGGGCAGAAAATCCAACTGACAATTAGATGTATGCAGTTGAATCCCTGCGTCATGGTCAGGGCTAGAGAGAGACTTGAGAATTATCAATGGAGCTATGAAGAAGAACAGAGCAGAGGAGAGGAGAGGGTGAAGGAGAGAACCCAGGAAAGAGAGATAGGATGGCTGGAACACTTCTCAGCTCCCAGGGGAGGCTTTCTAGGCACTTCCAGGGGACATCAGTCTATCTTCTTTTCTATCTACTGTCACCCTGGACTCCCATGGGCTGGACTTGCCTCCCCCTCAGAGCATAATTCATTGGCTTGGGGATGGGTCTGTGGCTAACAACGGTGAAAATTACTGGGAGGATTGGGACGGTGGCACCATGACTCAAATTAGTCCATTTTCAGGCAGGAATCAAATCTTTATTCTTGCTGAAACAACCTGTCTCTTCACTGAAGCAGCTTGTTCGCAACCACTTAGAAGGAAATAGTGCATCTAATGGCAGAAGATAACACACATAATGGAGAGGAGAGGTAGAGCATCAGGTTCTCACTCCCTGCTCGGTTTGCTTGAGGGAAAGGGGTGGTGGGTGCTGGTGGCAGCTGCATGAAGGAGGGAGAGGAGAGAATAAAGGAGGAGTAAAGAGAAGAGAGAAACTGAATACAAAGAGCAGGGATGAGATTAGGGATGAGATTTGTCTTTATTGTCCCCCACCTTGCAGCAGAGGGGACCTTGCTCCAGGCAAGATGCCCACCAAGCCCCTGAGAATAAAAGGGGGTTAGAAAATGGCAAAGGTTTAGAGAAATGGGATGTTTCTTCTACTTTCTCCCTGGAGTGGTGTACTTTGGGGCTGTAAGTCCCTCTAGGATTCACAGAAGAATTGGCCTTTGAACTTGAAGGTAATTAATAATGTGCAGATGTCTCTAGATATTTTATTCTCTGCTTCTGTCATATGTGTGTCACCCAGCAGAAGGGACCTGCATGTGTGTATTTCAATGCTTCAATCTCTCTCTCGCTCTCGCTCTCGCTGTCTCTCTCTCTCTCTCACCCGCACACACACAAACACACACACACTTCATTTCTTAATGACCATGTTACATTTATCTATTCCTTTTCTTTAGATTACTCCCCCAACCCTGACCTGTGGCCCCAGATAACCAGGATCACCTAATCAAGTGCCAGGGCTGACTCTCTTCTTCCCTTTGAGGCATTGCCAAGGGAGTCAGAGTAGGAGCCCCAGCAGGGAGTTGGCAGGCGGTCCAGTGGGTAGTTTTTCCTGGTTGCAAGAGGAGCAAGATGTGTCTACCTGAGTGACCAGAGATGCCCTGCACTCTGACAACTCTGTGGGTGGGGTATCCACCAAACAGCTGCAGAAGGGAGTGGTGCACTGTTCCAGCCCCAGCAGGAGCCCAGCACCCCCACAGACTAGTCTTGTAGTAAATAAAGCCCCTCTCTATGCCTACTGCGCTGTACGGTTGCCATTATTTTGTTATGAGGGTTAGTGACTGTCCATTAATTCTGGAGAGCTGATTTTTGCCAGTGCTGCACCAACAGCTGGGAGCCAGAAAGTGCTGACATGGGGTGGGGGGTGGAGGTTGATCCCCCACACTGGCTGGACACTTAAAGTGTAAGTCAGGGGGGTCACTGGCATGGCTTACTCAGCTCTAACCAAGTGCCAATTAGCTAAGGTTTTTCTGAACATTGGCTGGGCCTGCCACAGTTGAGGAAAATTATTGTCAGAGAAGCTCATTTTGTCTTTATATATAAAAAAAGGCTCTCCCCTGGGATGGATCTCTCCTGACTGTCCCCTCCTCCAGTCTTCTTAGGAGAGGGTATCCAGCCAGGCAGGGTCCCTAGGAGGAGATGGCTAAGCACTGGGTCCCTGGCCCTTGGCTACTCACAAGGGATGTTGTGAGGGGGGTGCTTTCTTGGACCCTTGACCTGGAGGCAGGGGCCCTCCCAGCTCTGCAACTCTGTACACACTCATGGCTTTCTCAGGAAAATAGAGAAGAGAGAGGGATCTTACGTAAACATCAGAAATATAAATGGCTTTTTCAGGTTCTTATTGCTCCCTTCCACTCCATTCATAAAATCCAGTTCTCTGCTGAAAGGACATTAACTTAGTCTTAAAACCAGGTTAATGAAGCTGGTATGCTGTGTTCAAGAACTGAGGGATTTGTGATCTCAAGATGGCCATCAGAGAGCCTCCCAGAACATCAGGAATGTTAGAACTTATCTAGTCCAATCTTTCACAGATAAAACTGAAGCCTACAGAGGGGAAGGAACCTGCCTGAGTCAGTGGCAGATCTGAGACCAAACATGGGGCTCCCGACTCCAATCCAATGCTTTTATTCTGAGATATTTTAACACTCCATTCTCTTATTTTACACCCAATTACTGCGTCCTTACTATCTTCCAGGTGCTATGGGGGAGGGGAGGTGTGCAGGGAGGCAAAGAGATGAAAACAACACAATCCTTGCCTTCAAGGAGCTGTTTCCTTAGATCTGTGATTCTTGGCGGGGGGGGGGGGG
>CM053560.1:26264873-26311610 GCA_028646485.1 Cryptoprocta ferox | reverse complement strand
CACAGACTCTATGACCCCAGGGAGGCCAAAGACAAAGGAAGCCATGATGAGGCTGGGAGAAAAGGGGTAAGGTTAACAATGATCAGATCACTTCCAGCTGGACTGGCTCGTGGATGGAAACAGCGACAGCAGCTCACACTGGTATGATGACCTACAGATGACAAGCCTTCAACACGGTACATTGTTTCATTGAGTCCCAAGGCAGTTCCCTGAGGTGGGCACAGCAGCTACCTTATTGCCACTTCAGAGATGAGGAAACTGAGGTTCAGAGAGTTTCAGGTAACTGGCCTCAAGCCGATAAATGCCAGCGCTCAGCCAAGAACTAGTCTAGTGCTCTTTCTATCAGTGGGGGTGGGGAATTTGTGCTCGGTTGAAATAATAGGGACAAAGCAGTGGTCAGCCACAGTGATAGGCCAATCTTCCTCTACGCAGTGTTATTTTGATCACTACATTCTGCCACTCAGAGAACTCTGCTCTGAAGAATTGGAAGCACTTTGCAGGCCTGAATGAGCTCATTCAGCACACTCTTGCCAGAAAGAGGACGGACTCCAAATGGAGGCTCTGTCTAGGGTGACCAGCATTTGGGCACATAATAGAAAACAAGGCTCAGGTACCCCAACTCTCTGCCCTCATGCACCAAAACCAGCCTCCTTCCATTAGAGTCAAGAGGGCCACAGGAAAAAATGAAGGTATTTTCTGGTACCTCCTTCCTTCCCTGGAGAAACGGGTTAATCAGTCCTAAGGGGCCTGGCCCATCCTCGGCCCAAGGGCCATTACCGGGCAAAGAAATCTTGAGGCATGGGGCGAGGGGAGGACCACAGCCACTCTAGTCACCCTGATGAGCAGGCTTGGGGAAGAGAGGGATGCTTAGTGAAGCTGGCTCAGATTTCCCTCGTGAGCAAAACCATGGTGGGGACTGGGGTACAGGAGTCCAGGATACTTTCCTTACCGTTCTTTGTGGGCAGGGTGTCTAAGAGCTGTCTCAGGTTGGGGGTAAGGCCTAGTGGTGTGGGGTCAGAGTGCCCAGGTGCCTATTTGGGCCCCAGTCCCACAGGCCCCTCCCAGCATCCCCAGCCTGTAGGGTGAAGGGTAGGGATAGACTTGGCAGTGATCTCTTGCGGAGCGCAAGGTGCAGTCAGCAGGGAGGAAGAACCCCATCCCTGAGAGGGGTCCCACTACGCTCCCCAGCTCGATCCAGCCTTGGTGCCTCGCTCTGGGTTCCCGCTGCGCCCCCAGACGGCCCCTTACCTGTCCCGCCGAGGACGGTCCCGCCTCCTCCGCGGGGCTCGGGGGCCCAGCATGGGCCGGTGAACGACGGCGCCCCCGCCTTGCGGCCGCGGTGGAGCTCCCAGGAGGGCGCCTCTGCTGCGAGCTCCGGGCCCCGGGTCCCTGCCGCTGCCGCCGCCGCCGCTTCAGCACCGCGGACAGCTCCCGCCCGCCGCCCGGCGCCGCCGCCCGCCCCGCCCGGCGCGGTCCCGGGAGCCCCGCATCCTGGCCCGGCCCCGCCGCCGCCACGCAGCCCTTAGCCCGGCCCGCGGCGGCTCCGCGCCGACTTGGGAGAGCGGAGAGGAGGATCCCCCTCCTCCCAGCCTCCCGCCGCCGCCGCCGCCGCCGCCTCTTTCTCCCCTCTCCCTTCCACGCTCGGGAATCAGCCCACCAGGCACTCCGGACCCAGCTCCGGGGCGGGGCGGGGCGGGGCGAGAAGTCTGGGGAGCCCAAAGGAGGCGGCGGAGCGAGGGGCGCACAGCTGGAAAGGTCTCTCTGATTCCTGGAGCCGAGCTCCCTTTCCCAGCCCTTCTCCTTACCCTACTTCCCCATTCCCCCGGAACGATGGGCGGCCCTCGGGCTTCTTGAAGTATTTTGGAGCTCCTAGGTTCCCAAGCTCTGAGTTTTAATATTAACCTAAAGAGAAGAAAACAAGCAAACAAAAAGCATTTATTGAGCGCCTACTATATACCAGACACCATGCCAGGTTTTTACGTTTTTAACCAATATAATCTCATTTAATTTTCTTAACTCTATGAGGCAATATAATCCTTCCCTCCCCCTGCCCTTCCGCCTCCATTTTACACATGAAGACGCTGTGCTCGGAGATTAAATCTGTTCATTTGGAGACAACAGTGCTGTGCTGGCAAGTGCACAGGCTTTAAAGACCATGGGCCTAAGGTTTGGTCTTAGTGTCTCACTAACTGTATAACCTTGAGCGAGTTAACCTCTCAAAGCTTTGGGTTTCTCATCTGCAAAGTGGGGGAGCTGTATCCACTTCATAGGGGTCATATGAGGACAGGTGAGATGACAAATGTGACATATTGGTCTCAAATAGGCCCCCAGTGGATGCACATTCTCCTGAGTTCTCTCAGAGGGAGAGTTGAGATCTGAGCCCAGGGCTTCTGTCTGCTTTGTCTCCCCTGCTGTGCTGCTCTTTATCTGTCCCCCTCCATCCTGCATCCTGGTTTCCTTTCCTTTCCTTTCCTTTTTTTTTTTTTTTTTAATCATGGGGATACCCTCATCTTGAGGGTATTACAAGAAGATGGGGCTATTTTTCAAGCTCCATACCAGGTCTTGAGTCTCACCACAGTACCAGGAGGGTTGGGAGAGGAGAGTGTCCCCATTTTCTGAAGGCAAACAGGGGCAAAGTAAACCCCAGGAGAGAATGAAGCAGGGGTTGGGGGTGGAAGGAGGCACTGGGGACGAGGCTCCAGCAGTGGGAGTTCCCTCTCCTTCCATCCAAGGATCAGAGCACACTGAATGGTGAGCTCCAGGACCCCTTCACTTCCACATAACATGGAGCATCTGGGACAGTTCACTTTAGTTCCCAGCATGCACTGTAGGAGCTAGGAGCCACTGTCATGGAGTTTGGGACTCATCCTCTCCACTGGACAGATAATTCCCTAAGCCTTGTGCTGTGTCTCAGGGCTGGGCTGATATTGGTGTTTAACCTATTGGGTACTAAATATATTCTTGTTCTTCTTGCCCCTGCCCCATTAGAGTGGAGGCCCTGAGACTAGGAAGGTTCTTGGATCACTCATCTGGGGCCCATAGAGCATCTGCACAGGCATTTCTCCCCTCTCTCCACCCCCCCCCCAAGACACTGTCCCTTGAGTCTATGCACCCTCTTGCACTTTTGCTCCCCTCTGGCCTTCCTCTGACAGGGTCTCATGGCCCCCTACTTGGCCTTGGCTCCCCTCTGCTCCTTCCCTCCCTATCCTGGCTCTGCTCCATGCCTGGGCTGCATACCGAATTACTAATCAAAAGGATAATAAAAAAGCCAGTGAAGCAAAAGCTGCATATAAATTCCAAATACTAATGTTGATAATTATATGCTGTTGCCTGGAGGGAAAACTTGCGGAGCGGCCCCTGATGTTGTGTCAAGGACCCTGGCCTGGGCACCGAAAGACCTGGGTTCTGGTCTGGTTTTCATCATGAATTGACACAGCCTGATCTCCATGGACTTTTCCTTCCCCAGGATTCTGAGCCTCCTCAGCAGCTTTGAAGACACTGTAGGGGCAATGAGCACCATGCGAAATTTGTGACAGAGAACACGGGCTAATGCAGTGGTAAGTGTTTCTTTCAGGAAATTTCCCTCACAAGATCTAAGGGTGGTTCAGGAACTGCAGAATCTACAACTAAGCAAAATTTCCATTCCATGTTCCACTCCTTTCTTTCTGTCCCCCCTCTTTTCTCCATCAGTCATGTCCTGCTATGTAATGAAGGTCTGTTTCCCTGCTAGACCCTGAGAATACGAAGTATAAGCCATAGTCTGGGTCCTTGAAGGGGCTGCCATGGAGGGTGATGAAGTAGATAAACATGTTAACCAGCAATTCCAAAACACTGAAATACCCAGTGTTATCATAGGGTAAGTGAAAAGTACACAGAGAAGGAAACAATTAGCCTTGCCTGAAGAAGTCCCAGCAGGCTTCCTGGAGGAGGTGACATTTGAGCTGAGTTTCATTAAACAATGAGACATTCACCAGGAAGGCCAGGAGAGGAGGAAATTCTGGAAAGAAAAGCTGGAGAGAAGAGATGAGGCTGGAGGACTGGCGAGGAAGCCACAGCAGAGTCCGGGAAAGAGACAGTAAGAACTTGAACAAGGCAGAGTCAGAGGGATGGGGAACAGAGGACGGGTTTGAAACGCTTCTGGGAGAGAACAGAGAGGAGAGATCAGTTGTGAGGAAAGGGGAGAGGCATCAAGGGTAACATTGGGGCCTCCTGTTTCTGGGTATTTGATGACACTTACAATTGGGCATTGGGAGGGGAGCAAACTTTGATTACCCTGGGTAATGCTGCTGACTGCCATAAACTCCTCAGTTACTAGGTCTTTACACTTTCAATTTTATTCTCCCTTTAGTTCCTAGACATTTTTCTTTTTCTTAATTTTTGATTTATTTTTATTTTTAAAAAAATATTTATTTTTAAGAGAGAGAGTGTGTGCATGCCTGCGAGGGAGGTGCAGAGAGAGAGGGAGACTGAAGATCCAAAGTGGTCTCTGTGCTGACAGCAGAGAGCCCCACGTGGGGCTCGAACTCATGAACTGTGAGATCACGACGTGAGCCGAAGTTGGACGCTTAACCAACTGAGCCACCCAGGCGCACCCTTGGAAATTTTCTTAAGCCCAAAAAAATCTCCCATCTTACCTTGATCGTCTTAGTAGAAGAGGGAATGGCCCAGGTTTGGGCGAGGAGAGCTCAGTGGGACAGAGAAACCCTGGAAATCTTCCTGGAGGAGGCAGCAGGTGTCCTAGCTGGAATTAAAGCAAGGTCTATAGAGAAGGGAAGGAGTAAGGCATTGGGTGAAAAATTGGGAGGAAATGCCTTCGTGTCCCATTCTGCTCCCACCTCTCTGATATTCCCTAAGCAGAATCCGACACAGTGGACTCTGTTTATGTTGGTATTAGCTCTGGTTGCTAATTTCTCTCCACCTGGGGATTTCTCTTCATAAGCTCTTTCATGCACAAACTCTTAGCTCTTTATACAAGTGGTGGATTTGCTCACAGCATTCCCTAGGAAATGTAAATCAGCACCAAATGTGGGGAGATCTCCTTCACTCGCTACATCAATAGGCCACACAGTAGAAGAGACTCTCCCCATAAAAGGGAAGGTGAGCCTCACTCCCAGCCCAGTGGGCTCAGTGCCTCTGAGTCAAACTCATGGTCAAGATCAGATAGCTGGGACCTATGAAGCCCTGGGTAATGGGGTGGGAGGGAGACAGGCTGGTATAGAGTGCAGGGTCAAGTGGGCCTTTGGGCTGCCCATCAGCCAAACCCTACCCCCATGGACATGGCTCCAAGAAGGGGTTCATTTCTGGGTAAAAGCCGGCAGTGGCAATGAATTCTTGACTCTGTACTGGAGAGAGAACCCTGGAGATCCTCACTGCTTCTGAGTCAGGCTCTTTGGTTAGAGGCAGATCCCCGGACCCCTCCAACAATGAGGTCTGTAGTGGTCTGTCTCTTAAACTTCTTTGGGTGGCTTTGGAAGTCCCGCAGCCACCCACTTCTCTCCATAGGAGACTGCAAAACTTAAGATGAGGCAATTTCTTTAGCAGCACACCGATTCTTGCAGGGAAAGAAGCCAGGGAGAGTTCTCAGCACCAGTCCTGCCCAACCTCTTGCTCTCCTACCGAGCACTGGTTCACTCAAGCCTGGGAAGGAGCATGGTCATCGCTGCAGCTTTGAGAGGCAAAGCCAAAGCATGAGGAGGTGGAACAAGGCAACCACAGACTGCACAGCTTAGAACTCCACCAACATCAGCTCTGGCATCCACAGGCTGCCTTGGGGGCATGTGAGCGCTTGCTCACTGGCAGAAGGACCTGCACTGCTGGCATTTTCCCACTTTCCCAGAGCAGGATGTGTGACTGCATATGTGCGAGGGGTGGGGGAGGGGCTGGGGGGGTGAGATTTATCAGCAGTGGCAGCTCTACCAGGTCTTTTCTCCGACGCAATAATGAAAAGGAAAATGAATGGAAGACTAAGAGTGCTTTCTAGCTGCCTTCCTCTATACTTTTTGAAGCATTTGCTCAGTTCTTAATCTCATTTGACTCTCATAAATGTGTCTCCTTCCCAGGCGACAGATGAGGGAAAGGAGTCCCAGAGAAGTTAAGTAACTTCCAACTTGGGAAAAAACGCCAGAGATCAGTACTGAGCCAAAGGAAAAAGAAAGGAGACTGATGCACGATTCTGCCTTTCTTCTGCCCTTGAAGCTGCAGCCAACCAGGTGAGGTCTGCATGGGGAGGCCCTCTCTGCCTTCACCTTGAACCGAGACAGTGAAGAGTGGGTCCCAAATTCTTGCGAGGCCTCCCTGCTGCATGGGTCTCTGTGTCCAATGTATGGATGAGAAAAATGACCCTTCACTCCTCCCCAGATCAGGTTCTAGGGACGAGGGGAGCTGGAAGGGAAAAGGGCTATGAAGGAAACCTTCCTAGAGAAGCTGGAGTACCTTTTATATTCTTCAGCTCAGGATAAGCAGGGGAGACCCATTCTGGAGGCCGACTCTGTGTCAAACACTTACCTTTTAATCCTCAAAACAATTCAATTAGGTTGTTTTTAATCAAGGCTCATGGAAGTTAAGTTAATGTGCCAGATGCATACATCCAGCAAATATAGGCAAGATTTGAAGCCAGGTCTGTCTGATGCCAAAACTGAGTCCTCTCTATTCTCTTCCCCCAGCAACCCTGCCCGCCTCCCTCATTGCCCAAGGGATTGGGACATTTCATGAAGGAGCAGAAAAAGAAACCTGAGAAAACAACCTCAAAGAGTAAAAAGAGCCTCTCTGAATGTCCCTTTCCCCTCCGGTGGAATTGGAACGGCACAGGGCCCCAAATAGTCTGCTGGGTCAGGAACCTATATGTGCCAAACTCTGAGGCTGAGGATTTTCATGTGCTTTCTTTGTTTATTTCCCTTTTGTTCTTCCTTAATTTTTCTGATGTTCCTTTTGAAAGTCATGGCCCAACTCAGCTGGTTAAGAGGACCCAAGAGTGAATGGGTGGGGGAGGAAGGAGCAGTGGTAATACAGCCTTAGGGGCCGGCAGGGTGTGCCAGCAGAAAGGAAAATGACAAATTCCAGGGGGACGTGAAACACTCAGCCTGCTGTTTTTCTCTCCCAGAACACCCCTCCCAAGATCCCTTCTTTTCTCCTGTCCTGGAAGGTGTGTGTGTGTGTGTGTGTGTGTGTGTGTGTGTGTGAAAGGGAAAAGGATAGGTCCTCAGAGTTACTTGCAGTTACTAGCTTCTTGATCCCTGGTCCCCCACGGTCCCAGTATACTTGGGGCATCCACATAAGGCCCTGGCTCACAGCGAGCCCACATTTGGTTCCATTGCAGCCTGGGCCCCATCTGTCATGCATATCTCGATATTCCATCCTCTCCCTTCAGCTCCTAAGCCTGCTATTCCAGCACAGACCTTGGGCACTGACTCCATCAAACTGGCAGGGCTCTGCTGTGTCAATGAGAATGTTAAGAGTGAAGGTGGTGAAGGCACACTGTGCCAGGTTGGGCACCGGGGAGCTCTCAAGAGGGAAGTACAGTAGACGACAGAAAGAGAGCTGGACGGGCGGATGGACGGATACACAGATAATAGATGATCTAGGTGCCCCTGCCATGTGCCAGGAACTGGGCTGAGAGCTTTATGTGCATTATCTCAATGATCATCTATTAAATATATGAAAGAGGTACTCACTCTATAATATAATTCAGATTTATTCTCAAATAATTTAATAAGTGCCAGGCATTGTGCGAGATGCTTTCTATAGTCTTAATGCTAATCCATTTCTTCTGCATTAAAAGAACGATTACTGGAGGGATTCCTAGCACTCGCCTGAAGAAGTACTGTAGAGGGCCTAGTAGAAAGAGTGTGAGCCTTGGCGTCAGTCAGGCTAGAGTTCAAATCATGGACGATTTGTCAATACAGGTTTGTACATTTTGGGGAAAGCAGTTTGGCACTATGTATCGAGGGCCAAAGTAAATCCACTAGTGGTAATCTACCCTAAGGCAATACTAACCAGATAATATTTACTGTGTAACTACTACATGCCAAGAACTGTTCTAACTGCTTTAGATGAATCATCTTAATTCTAACAGCAACCCCAGGAGGAAGGTACTATTGTCATCCCTACTTTCCAGAGGTGAAAACCAAGACACATAACTTACCCACCCCTTGTAAGGGTAAAGCCCAGATTCCAATCAAGGCAGCCAGGCTCCCATACCTCACTCATCAACCCTACACCATACTGAATGTATAAGCTTTGCACATAAAACTGCCCATCAGTATAATTATCATTACAGGAAATTTGGAACACATATAAATTTCCTAAAAACTGGGCAAATTTAAATAATGTTTTTAAAGAGTTTACAATACCATGAGGGAAATGCTTATGTTATAATAGAAAAAAAGTAGAAAAAAAGCAGGCTACAAAATTATACATGCAATATAACCACACGTATGCAGACGAGTCCAGAAAAACATCCTAGGATGAATTAAAGTAAGATTCTGTTAAGGGTTATCTCTGGATAGAGGCAACTATGGTTCATTTAAGTATTTCTCCTTTTTTCTTGTACTTCCTAAATTCTCAGCAATATACATGCATTACCTTAAAATTATTTTAAAACTTACATAAAAATACGTATTTACTGAATAAACTATTGGTCCGTTGGGTGTCTTTTGAAGACTCATCTCTTTTAATCTCAGCACTGGCAGCAGGAACAATGGTGGGGTTGGTGGGGGGGGGTGACCTCTACCCCTGGCCTGCGCAGTGGGAGAATTATAGTAAATGAGGTCACATTTCTAAAGGGTTATGTTCCCCTTACAGCTGGGTGGACTGAAGCCCTAGTGATCCTCATAGAAAAAAGGAAGGCAAAGAAGAGAACAGCAGGAAGGATGTAGAGAGCGGGAGACACAATGGCAGGAGAGAAGGAGGAGGTAGGGGAGACAGCTTGGGGGCAAAAGAGGAAGAGATAAAAGAAAGCAGGAGCCCAGAGAAGGTTGGGGAGCTGGGAGGAGTGAAAGAGCCTGGGGGGGCAGACAGACAGATAAACACACACACACACACACACACACACACAACACAGCAACCTGGTAGGAGATATAAATTCTCTTGACCCACCAATGTTTATGCTAAACTGCAGTGCATTGCCCCAGTGTTACAGCAACCGTTTTCTACAGTGAAATGATGCTTCCATTCAGGGGAAGCCTTTTCCTGGGCTTGCAACTTGAACCTCTTCTAGCTGCCTGGCTACTCCCCAGTCTCCAAAGGCCCTACCCAAGAAGGACCTATCTGCACTGTAGCCACTGCAATTTTCCAGGGACAATTAGACCTATCCCTGCTGCAACCATTCAATCAGTGTTGGGAGCTTTGGTACCAACGGACAGAAATCATGACATAAACGCAGGATTAGCACCCAGAACACAGTTTGTGAAGGCTGCCTAAGGCTTCCAGTTTGTAAATTAAGGTACTAAAGAACAGAACAAAAACCATGGGACAGTGTGAGATCTGTGACAGTCATCTGTAGAATCTGCCACAGGAAAAGAAGTGAGGCTCAGAGAGAGAAAAGAGCTGGCCAAGGCCAAAATCTGGTTGGCACAGGAGACTGGGCTTTCTGATTTCTTACCCAGTAGACCAATCCCTTATGAGTGATAGTTTTTGTCTGTTTTCAAAGGGCTTGCTGTGACACTACCCTTCATTTACCCTTATAAGATGCCCCTGAGGTAGGTAACCTGGGAGCCAGCTCTTGTTTTGTGAGTAGAAAAGGCACACCTCAGAGAGGCCATGGAATTCTCCCAGTATCAGTAGGCTGATTGATGATGTCCTGGGGCTCAGACTAAATCTCAAGAACATGGGTGCTGGGCCACACACTATCTCAAGGAACTTTCAGCCATGGGAAGTCAGGAGCAACTTCCAATTTCTGCAGTTTTCTGGAGTCCTCAGGCCTAAGTTCCTCCTTGAGGCAGCCTGGAAAGTATTAGAGGTGGAGGGAGTGTGTCCCAGTTTCTGCTGTGACATTCCGGTTTCTACCATGAAATCATCTGCATGGCTATAGTTCTGACGGGAGGCCTTAAACCCATTATCGCTGATAACCACTGGTCGAGCACTAACTATAGACAGGGAACAGAGTAGGTTCTGGGGATACACAGAAATATAAGACATGGCCCTGGTCATCAGAGACACGATTATTTTAGCTTTGGAATGAGATCAAATGCATTCAAATGCAACAAGATGACAAGTCTGAGATCTCTCAGTGTGGCCTGCCTTCACATGTACCGTTTTGCTTCTTTGAAATCTCCTACTGCACCCACTTGCCCAACTCAGGTGTTTCTTCCTTGGACGTCTTTTCCTCTACTCCTCAGCCTGGATTGGATTCCTCTCTACTGGCTTCCTATATTATCCTGTATTTCCCTCTACCGCAGCACCCAACGTACCAACCGTACTTTTAAATCTTACCTGTCTCTCACTCCCGTCTCTAACTCTAAGCTTCGGGGAAGAGGGTGGGGCTGTATTTTCCATCCCCGTACCTAGTTTGTGTCTGACATAAGCAGACACTTAATAACTATGTGTTGAATAAAGAAAAGTAACCATTCTGCTTCTGCTGCCTCCAGCATTTAACCTCTAAGGTCCCTTGCAGCTCTAACCTATTGTGATTTTATGTTACCATTGAGGCGTTGTATTTTAGTCAGTGGTCTCAGTTTGATTGAGGCTAGACATGACTTCACTTAGCAGTAACAGAAGCCACCTCACTGTTCCCCTCCATTTCTCCTAAAGGACCTAATGGTAATCCGAGCATGAGTAACAGTGGGAACATGTGGCTTATTCACTTCCCTTTTATTAGAATGATGGGGCCTGGTGAAGTCCACCGGGAACTTTCTGTCCACTCCTAGCAAAGCCTCTGTCTAGTTACCTGATTGCTGGGCAGGTGAGGTTGGGAAAATCTGGTGGCTAGGCAACACAGAACACTCTGGAAAGGAAAACAGCCAGAAACATTTGCAGATTGGAAAGGCAAGGAAAACTTGATGGAAACAAACATTCAAAGTACCTGCCAGGCTTTGACATTATTAATGTCAAAGGAGAAGAGCCTGGAACAAGCTGGAGGAAAGAGATAAGGAACACATTTATTTTCTCTGTCCAGACCACATCAACTGCCCCCCAACCCCATACCTCTGTTTTACTGTTAGAAAAAAAGTGGTCGTATTTCTCAGGCAAGCTGCATTGTGCCAATCTCTCTCCATACATAGGAAAACTGAGTCTAAGAGGTTAGCAAATTTGTTTGGCAGCAACATTGGATGTGTGGCAGTCTGTGGTTCTGAGTTCCCACTGGGGCCCTGAGGCATCTGAGTCTTAGCCAGGTTCTTCTGCCCCCACAGATGACTCAGCTGATGAATGGCAGGAAGAGGCTGGGCTGTGGACAAAGAAGATTTGAGAGACTGTTTGGAAATACAGGTCTACAATGTATTATCTGAAATCCCTGGGGTCAGATGTTTTTCAGAATTCTGAATTTTTCATCTTTTTAACAATATAATATAATGTGTCTACTGTATATTATGTAAAATCCTTAGTGAGGCCCAGGGCAGCACCACATAATCAAGCACATTGATATTTCCTCAGAAAAAATGTGTGACTAGTCATCCTAAATATGATCAATAAGGACATTAAGTAGCCTCATGGCAATTCAGGGTCTTCCTCCAAATGAGTTCATTCGCATTAGTCTTGCGAAAAAGCTTCTGGTCCTAAACTGCTTGGGATTCAAAATTTTGTTAAGGGATTGTGGTCCCACAGCAGTACCAGCCATTGGATTCTACCTCGGGCCAAAAAGACCTGCCAAAATTCCTATGGTTGGTCAAACTTTCTAAGCTTGTAAATTTTCTGACTGGCGGTTGCAGGCAGGGGTTGGATGAAGAATGAAACTAAACCAAAGAGCAGCAGCTTGAACCATCTTGTCCTCAGACCTCCCCACCCCCAAAGATGCACAAGTATAATCTTTTCTTCAGGACAAATAGCTGATAACTCTGAAAGTTTATAGCTGGACATCCTGGAAAACTCGCAGATGGCATACGGATGGAGGGGTAGGGGAAGAGGCCAATAGCCTTTTTTTCTACCCACAAGCCTGACTACCTCTTGATTCTGGGCAAGTTCACATCTCCTATCACATAAGCATGAGCATAGTTGGCATGCCTGTGACAGGGGAGAATATTTTGTCATCAGTACATAATAATGGTTATTAGCCCTGTGGACTGTGTGCTACCTGCTAAGCTCTGTACTAACTACTTGATATGCATTATCTCTCCTCTGCTTACCACTGTCCTGTGAGGCAGGGTTGTCCCCATTTCACAGATAAGGAAACTGGGGCTCATAAAGGTTAAATAATTCCCCTGAAATCATAAGCTGGTAAATGGTATAATCAAGGATTTGAACCCTTACTAAATTTTACTGTGACTGCATTACTTTACCTCTTTTCCTTTGTCTTCATTGTCATAGGCATTGGCTTGAATGTGAACAAAGGGATTAAATTGCTGTTAGTATTGAATCAGTTCAGCTTGTGGTAGGGTTTTTTTTTTTTAAGTTTAGTTATTTATTTTTGAGAGAGGGAGAGCATGAGCTGGGTAGGGGCAGAGAGAGAGGGAGAGAGAGAGAATCCCAAGCAGGCTCCACACCATCAGCACAGAGCCCAGGCTCAAACCCACAAACCGTGAGATCATAATCTGAGCCAAAATCAAGAGTCAGACACTCAACTGACTGGGCCAGCCAGGCGACCCAGTTTGTGGTAGGATTTTAGCTAACTGTCCTGGGAAATGCCTTATATTTACATTAACAGTATGTTTCAAGTTTTAAAAAAAATCATACAAATATTAATTGTACTTGGGGTGGGGGAGTGAAGTATAAAAGGCGGCTTTGACTATGTTCTCCCCAGGCCCACTCCCAAGAAATTATGGCTTACTGTGTATCCTTCCAGAAGTATATATGTACTTTTTAGTACATAGGAGATCATACAGAGTTTACCATGGCTTTTTTCCCCCTTAATAATATATCTTTCCAGGGGCTTCTGGGTGGCTCAGTGGTTAGGCATCTGACTTCGGCTCAAGTCATGATCTCACGGTTCGCGGGCTTGAGCCCCGCGTTGGTCTCTGTGCTGACAGCTCAGAGCCTGGAGCCTGCTTCCGATTCTGTGTCTCCTTCTCTCTTTGCCCCTCCCCCACTCATGCTCTGTTTCTCTCTCTCTCAAAAATAAATAAACATGAAAAAATTTTAAAAAATATATCTTTCCAGGGATGCCTGCTGGCTCAGTCAGTAGAGTGTGCAACTCTTAATCTCTAGGTTGTGAGTCTGAGCTCCATGTTGGGTGTGGAGGTTACTTAACAAAATAAATTTTAAAAATACATCTTTCTATATCTTTTTTAAAAATGTTTATTTTATTTTTGAGAAAGAGAGAGACAAAGCATGAGCGGGGGAGGAGAAGAGAGAGAGGGAGACACAGAATCTGAAGCAGGTTCCAGGCTCTGGGCTGTCAGCACAGAGTCCAGTGTGGGGCTCAAACTCACAAACAGTGAGATCAGACCTGAGCTGAAGTCAGACGCTTAACCGACTGATCCACCCAGGTGCCCCCATTTTTTTTTATATGTTTATTTTATTTATGAGAGAGAGAAACATGGAGTGCAAGTGGGGGAGGGTGTTTCTTTCTATATCTAAACATACAGAATACCTCATGTTTATTGTTATTAAACTAGTTCTCCCCCCCAGAGTGCCCTCCTGATACCTGCTGTTTCTTTTTTTAAAAAATATTTTATTTTGTTTTTTTAAAGCGATCTCTACACCCAACATGGGGCTTGAACTCACAACCTCAAGATCAAAGTTGCATGCTCTACTGACTGAGGCAGCCAGGTATGCCTTATTAAACTAGTTTTAAAAATGAAATGACAAATATACTAGGCAAACAGTGGTGAAAGGAATGGATTTCTAATTACTAGACTTTATGACATGTATGCATGACTGCTTGTTTTTGAAGGAGCTTACTGTAGTGGTTAAGAGTCTAGACCTAGAGCATTTTGGATTCAAGTCCCCACTCTGTCCCTCATAAACTCTGCAACTTTGGATAAAGTACTCAATCTCTCTAAGTCTCAAATTTTTAAATCTGTAGAGTGGGTTTAATCGTGGTACCTCTCTTGTGGATTTGTATATACTAGAAGAGAAATGCAGTTAATGAGTTTAGTGGTTTAGTACAGTCCCTGGGACAGAACAAGTTATGTACATAGTTCAAATCTGAAGCAGCCACATTCTGGGCTCCTGGCTGGCTTGGTCAGCAGAGAATGACTCTTGATCTCAGGGTCATGAGTTCAAGCCCAACATTGGATGTAAAGCCTACTTAAGAGAGAAAAAAAAAAAGAAGAAGCAACCACATTCCTAATGCTAGAATAGATGTATAGGGATTCCCCTATATTTGCTTGTAGGATAGCCCCTAACTGATAGCACTGAATTCTTTTATCCTGGAAAGTGAGAATAGATAGGTCCAGGGATCTCTTGCTCTCCACTCCCTTTTCTCCTATCACAAATTGACCATGGTAAAAAGTTTGAAGTTCACTGTTTATGGCAGATTGAACCTTGGACCTTGGACACTAAATACCTGCCTGGAGTGTGTATATGGAATTCAGCCTATAAAGCACTCAGTTTGGAGTTTGAACTTCTAACCCTAAATCTGCCACCATCTTGCTGAGTGACTTTGGACAGATTGCTTCTTCTCACTAGAGGATTTCTAAGTGCCATCCAGCTTTAGGATTCCAGGATCCTGTTCTGATATCCAGGATTCTGGCTTTGATTTCCAGGATTAAACAGAGGTGGCTACAGGGAACTTATGTCCTTAGAAAACTGCTGGTTAGTCTGGTTTTGGTATTTGGTCTGCTTGGGAAAGCAGAGTGCTGTTTAAGTATTGCAGGTTCTGGATCAGAAAGGCAGGATCAAATTTTGACTCAGCCACTTCTTAGTTAGGCATATTATTTAACCTGTCTGAGCCTCAATTTCCTTATTATGTAAATATGGGGTTAATAATAGTACTTATCTTAAAAGTAATACTTATGATTTTGATCCTTCATTCTGCAAATATTTGTTGAGGGTTCACTGTGAGCCAGACGCTATGCTAGGTACTGGAATACAATTATGAGAAATAACAGATGGACTTACAGTCTAGCATGGAACACAGACAATGACACAATCTAAACTAAGAAATATAAAATCGCAACTGTGACAAGTGTGGCTAAGATTTGCAAAATGCTGTGTTAAGAATCTATAACACAGGGATCTGTTGTGATAATGAATTTCAGGTAAGATTTTCCTGGGAAGGGGATGTTTGCATTGAGCACTTAAGAGTGAAGAGAAAAAGATATGACTTCTTTGAAAGACCAAGGTATTTGATTTTAGTGCTTCCACATGACATTAGTGAAGCTTACCTTCTAGAACTACAAAGTGGACTCAACCCTCTTGAAAGGGAGACCTGGAGGATAGCTGGGAAGGGAAGAGATTAAAGCTACTTTCTTCAGGAGTCACATGGTCCCAGGGTCAGGGTCAGACAAAATTAGTAACTGTGGTTAGGTGTGAGGGGTAGGGAGGGATGATTTCCCTATGAAGGTCCAAACCTCTAGGGCATCTCTCCTTCAGCATATGTCAGTCAAAATCCATGAAGCTTTCATGAACTACTTCAATTCACTGACTTCTCTCAACTCCTATACCATTTAGAGCCCTATATAATTTATCGATTGCTTATTGAGACTCTAATAAATCCAACAGATAAAATAGAATCTATTAGAAGGAATTTATAGGTTCCATTTTTACTTATTTTAATATCAGTAAATGAGAAAAATGAGGCTGTTCTAATAATGAGAAAGGAAGGAAGGAAGGAGGGAGGGAGGGAGGGAAGGAAGGAAGGAAGGAAGGAGGAGGGAGGGAGGAAACCAGGAGATCTATTGGCCTCAGAAGCCAACTTGTTTCTTTATTTTGTTTTGACTATAAAACAACTCCCAAATACTAATTCGTTCAGTAGTTGCAAATAATAACAGTTTTAGCTTGCAGTAATGGGATATTCTTTAATTAATCAGAGAGGAAAGAAGTGCACTTATTCCAAGGCCTGCACAAAAATGAGCTAATCCAGAGAACAGGCTGGCTTCCTGTGTGTGTGTGTGTGTGTGTGTGTGTGTGTGCGTGCGCGCACGCGCACGTGTGTAGCGTTAGTATATATTGAGTTAGTATATATACTAACTCAAACTATTTTATGAATACTATATTATCTGATTATATATTTTTATTTATTCCTTAAAACAACCCTATAAAGTAATTAGTATTATTATCCCCACTTAATGTACAAGAAAATTAAGACTCAGATTTCATTTCTGGAAACACGAAAGTCTAGATACACTAAAAAAGCCATTTACTGAAAACAACTAAAACTTTGGGTTATAATAATCTTAAGCTATCAATGATCTGGCCAGAAAGTAAGAATCTACAGAGTAAAAGAAGGAACTCAAGCAATTAAGCAGACTCCTGAAGCTGGCTATCACCCTGAGAATGTCTTCTCATCTTAGTAAACTTAAGTTTGAGATTTTGCACACTTCTAGCACTCAGGAGACAAAGCCTAAGTGTTCCAAGGCTCTTGTATGGTTTGAGAAGAGGGTAAAAATATTAATTTTTCATATATTTCAATCATTTAAGCATGTGGAAGTTTCTAAGATAATCATTAAAAGAATATAGAGAACATATCTTCCAAACTAGTACCAGAAACAAATGGAGTGAAAAAAAAAGTCAAATAATGCAAAAGAAGTCAAGAAAGGGGGAACAGGTAGAAAGGATGAGACAAATGGAGTGTACAAATTACAGTGTAGAAGTTAATCCAAATATTGTTTATCGCAACTACAATAAATATAACTGGATTAAATGCTACAATAAAGGATTCTCAAACTAGATTGAAAAACAACCCAGTTGGGGCACCTGGGTGGCTCAGTCGGTTGGGCGTCCGACTTTGGCTCAGGTCATGATCTCGCAGTTTGTGAGTTCGAGCCCCGCATTGGGCTCTGTGCTGCTGACAGCTCAGAGCCTGGAACCTGCTTTGGATTCTGTGTTCCCCTCTCTTTCTGCCCCTCCTCTGCTCGTGCTCTCTATCTCTCAAGAAAAAATAAAAAAAAAAAAACAGAAACAACCCAGTTATATGCCATTAATTAATTAATTAATTAATTTTTAAATATTTTATTTAAAAAAACAGAGGGGGGGAGCCTATGTGGCTCAGTTGGTTGAGCATCTAACTCTATCTTGGCGCAGGTCATGATCTCATGGTTGGTGGGATTGAGCCGTGCATTGGGCTCTGTGTTGACAGTGTGGAGCCTGCCTGGGATTCTCTCTCTCCCTCTCTCTTTGCACTTCTCCTCTCTCAAAATAATAAAATATTTAAAACATAAAGTATGTTTCCTGACCATAATAGAATTATTATGGAGTGCAATATTGAAATCAACAACAGAAATATCTCTGGAAAATCATTAAATATTTGAAAACTAACAGCACACTTCTAAATAATCCTTGGGTCAAAAATAATATATTTCTAAATAATCCAAAATTAGAAAGTATTTTGAACTGAATAAAAATGACAACATGCCATATCAAAACCTGTGGAATGCCACTAAAGCAATACTCAGAAGAAAATTTATAGCACTAACCATCTATATTAGAAATGAACCAAGATCTCAAAATGATGATCTCAGCTTCCACCTAGAAAAAAAAGACATATTAAATCAAAATAAGCAGAAGAAAGGAAATAATAAAGATTAGAACAAAAATCACTAAAATAGAAAACAGCAAAACAAAAAAGAAAATCAATGAAACCAAATGCTTGTTCTTTGAGAACACCAATAAAATTGATAAACCTCTGGCCAGACTGGGAAAAAAGAGGAAAGATACAAGTTACCAACATTAGGAATGTAAAAGATAACATCACTACATATTCTACAGATATCAAAAGGATAGCAAGGAAATATTATGAATAATATTATGTCTATAAATTTGACAACTTACATGAAATGGACAATTTCCTTAAAAGACACAAGTACCAAAGCTAACATGAGAAAATGTATAACATGAATATCCTTATATCTATTAGAGAAATTGAATTTGTAGTTAAAAACCTTCCCACAAATAAAACTCCAGGCCCAGACAGCTTCACTGGTAAATTTTGTCAAACATTTAATAAAGAAACAGTACTTATTCTACATAGACTCTTTCAGAACATGGAAGAGAAGGAAACATTTACCTATTCATTTTATAAGACCAGCATTATCCTGATAACATAATTAGACAAAGACATTATAAGAAAAGAAAACCGAAGACCAATATCCCCCATGAATACAGATGAAAAATTCTAAATAAAATTTTAGCAAATCAAATCCAACAGTACATAAGCAGGATGATACATGATGGCCAAGTGGAATTTATCCTAGGAATGCAAAGTTGATTTCACTTTCAAAAATCCATCAGTATAATTCATCATATTAATCATGTTAAAAAGTCTAATAAAGAAAACCCTTAAGATTTTCTTTCAAATTTTTTTCTTTATGTTTATTTTTGAAAGATAGCGCGAGAAGGGGAGGGGCAGAGAGAGAGAGAGAGAGAGAGAGAGAGAGAATCTAAAGCAGGCTCCAGGCCCTGAGCTGTCAGCCCAGAGCCTGATGTGGGCTTGAACTCACAAACTGCAAGATCATGACCTGAGCCAAAGTCGGACCCTTAACCAACTGAGACACCAGGAGCCCCACTTTTATTTATTTTTTTAAAGTTTATTTCTTTATTTTGAGAATGAAAGAACAGTGGAGGGGTAGAGAGAGAGAGAGAGAGAATCCTAAGAAGGCTCTGCACTGTCAGCAGTCAGCACAGAGCCCAATGCAGGGCTCGACCTTGCAAACATGAGCTAAAATTAAGAGTCGGAGGCTTAACCAACTGAGCCACTCAGTCGCCCCATGAGTCAATTTTTTAAAAAGTATTTATTTATTTATTTTTGAGAGAGGGAGAGAGCATGAGCAGGGGAGGGGCAGAGAGAGAGACAGACAGACAGACAGACAGAATCTGAAGCAGGCTCCAGGCTCTGAGCTGCAGCACAGAGCCCCACGCAGGGCTCAAACTCACAAACCGTGAGATCATAACCTGAGCTGAAGTTGGACACTTAACCAACTGAGCCCCCAGACACACCCACCATGAGCCAATTTAAAGAAATAAGTGTTAATATATATGTACCCTCCTGTTCTTTTTCTCTGGAGAACTCTGACCTCTACACCCACCTATTACTCATTTCTTCCACTCTTCTTCTTCAAGTAGGGGGAGAGGGAAACAAGTGTTTGGGGAGGAGAGGAATGAGAGGTGGTGGGTCAAGTGGGGCCAAATGAAGAATCCTCCCTCTGTGATGTGAGGAATGGAAAGGCAGGAAGCAGAGTTGGCAAGCCTCTCCATCTCTCTGAGACTCATCTATCAACTTGAAGTGATGGAAACAAGAAAGGGAAGCACGGCAGTCCCCACGAGGTAGATCATTTTTAGAATCAGAGCCCAAGAGTTGTCCAAGGTATTTAGAGATCATCTCCCACCTCCCCCAGTTCACTTTCTCCTTAAATAGATGATACCTAACAAACTGGTGGCTGCTAGAGTGGAGGGAGGTGGGGGGATGGATGAATCCAAGTGAAGGGAATTAAGAGACACAATCATCTTCCAGTTATAAAATAAATAAGACATGTGGATGTGATGCACAAAATAGGGAATACAGTCAATAATATTGTAACAACTAACAGTTACAGATAGTAACTAGATTTGTCTGTGGTGACAGTTTTGTAATGTATGTAGATATCAAATCACTATGTTGTACATCTGCAATTAATACAATATTGTATGTCAATTATTCCTCAATAAAAATAAACAGACAATGTCTGAGCAATGAAGTCACTTGCCCAAGGGCCTACAGCAAGTGAGGGGCAGAGCCACGTGACTCCCAGTCTAGCTCTCAATCAATCTCCCCTGTTCTCTAATTAGGAATCTTGGAGCTGTCCACGGTGACACACTCCCACCCGTTCTTGTGGTCCCTAGGGATGGCCATACCAGGAAGTGAGAGACACAAATGATCCATCTGTCCCCCACATCCTCTCTTGGCCCTGGTTCCACATTAGAATCCCCCAGGAAGCTTTTTCAAAATTCCAGTATCTGAGGCCTATTCCAGGCCAATTCTATCAGGATCTCTGGGGGATGGGGCCTGAGCATCCATACTGGCTGAAGGGTCCCCTAGGTGATTCTAATGTGCAGCTGGGCTGTGAGCTACTGGCTAGATGGAGCCCAGGGATTGCCCAGCTGTAGCTTCGTGTCACATTTTCATGTCACATTTTACTCCCCCAATCCCTACACGGGGCTGTCCATTCTTGCTATTCTTTGTGCTCTGCCTAGGATGAAAGGGCCAGGGAGGAGGCGAGCCTGGCCAGGAACACCTGCTCTGTCCCCCTGGAGTCTGACACAGCTCACCCTGCTTGGCGCCTTCCCTTCTGGGGCTGGTGCCCCACTGAAGCAGAAAATGCTGGTACCCTCCCTTTCTCCCAGTCTGACCTGACTTCTAAGACTTCCTGCCTCTTTAGCTTCTCATCCCTTCTCTATACCTCCAACTCCCAATGCCCCTCCTTTCTCAGTCTTTCTTTATCAGAAGTTCTGAGCTCTTTTCTCAGTTCCCTTCCCTGCGTGCAATTCTCCCTCCTTCATCAGTGCCTGAATGGAGTTGCTCTCTGGTGCTTTTCTTCAGGAAGGGGATGTGACTCCTTTCAGTAGATGACCTTGCTGCCCCAACCCCACCCTAGCAGGGAGCAGCTCCCCAGATGTCAGTCGGTCACTGCCGGTGTCACTGACTTCAGATGTCAAGAGAGGAGGCGAGGCTACCTCTTACCTTACAATACACCTTTCTCTCCCTTCTCTGCCCTGCCTGAGAAAATTTCCTGATGAGAAAATTCCAGCGAGAGCCCCACAGACAAGGGACAGAATCCTCTTGAGGCCCTACTATGTGCCAGGCATTAAGATTACAGAGATGAATAAAGCAGTCCTTTCCCTTAAGGATTTTATAATCAAGTAAAAGGTAGAATTTTTTATGCACAGAGGAGAAAGGAGGGTGAGAGTGGTGTGGGAGAAGAAAATTTTAGTACCTTTCATGGGCCAGGCAAATGCCATCTTCTTGTATGATCACAAAATTCCATGTAGAAGATACCATTTCCCCATTATATAGATGAGGGAATTGCAACAAACAACTTTAAACAACTTGCCAAGTTTACACAGCTATTAAGAGACAAGATCAGGATTTGGACCCACATCGTTAGACTTCGGTTCCACTGAAGTCTAGAAGTTCTAGAAGTCTGATGGTTATACCATATCCAACCCCAGCACCCTTCACCAGACTGAACCATGGGGACGGCAGAAACCCCAGAGTTAGAGGCCTGGCTTCTTGTTCTGGCTCTGCTGCTAACTAGCTGTGTGACACTGGACAGTCACATCCCCTCTCTGGGCCTTGGGTTTCTTACACATAAAGTGACAGAGGTAGACTAGGTAATTTAGAAGATCCTTTTCAACTCTATGCTTTTCTTGATTCCATTTCCTTTCCCCAGTCGGTTATATATTCATTTTGCTTCCATCTTCTAAGAAGGGTCACTGGAGCTCGGGGGTGGAGGCTGGGGGTCAGGCCATCAAATTCCTGCCGAGTTGGAGCTGGAACTCACAGTCCAGCAGCTGGTACACGGCAGTGTTCATCAGTCAGGGCTGGGTGAATGCAATTAGACTCCCCCGGGCAGCACTGAGAGTCCTGGCTGCAGGATTCCAGGAGCGACGGCTATGCCCCTGCATGAGCCACAAACAGCCACCACTTAGTCCATGAAATCAGGCCGAGGGAGGAGAGAATGGCCCAGAACTAGTCACTGTGAAGCCTCCCCAGGCATTTCACGCTTTTGAAAATGGCCCTGAGAGAGATGCTATCAGGAGGCGTATTTAATGGGTTTTGGAAATTGGCTAATTTTGTTGCAATCGTCTGGATGTTGCCCCATGCATGCTAAGTATCTAGGGCCAGCGTGGGCTTGTGAGTAGGGCCAAGGTGTCCAAGGCCTTCAGAGATATGTGGCACATGGAGGGCAGTGCAGAGTGGCTGGTCATTCCTAGTTGCCTAAAAGATCCCAGGTGACCTCAGGTCACCAGGCAGGGTGTTGGGTCAGTTCCCTCTGCTGCTCCACAAGGAGTCATCCCCGCTTCCCTCCTCCATCCCTCCCCTTTTCACATTGGCTCCCCACCACCTTTCCCTGCAGAGCCTCCCTTCTCACCCTTGCCCATAGCCCTTGCCTTCCCCCTGCCCCCAGCCAGCCCTAAGCAGAGTTCTCCCTAGCCACCCTCTCCCATGCCTTGGGTCAGTAACCCATTAATACCCTGTACTGAGAAGGAACACAGAGCTCTTTGCATGGTTGACTCACCAAGAACTGCTCTCCCAGTCCTTCCCTGGGCCTCTGGCACGCTCTCTCCTTCCTTTGGGTCCTGCCTTTCCTCCTCCAGAGACATTGTCATCCATCAGCTCTCTGCCTCACTGGTCACAGTTCCTTCTCTGGCTGTCTTCAGCTGGGGTGTTTATTTTCTTCCTTTCTCATCTTCCTACTCCTTCATTCCTGGATTTGGGTTCTCTGTAGGTTCCTTATCAGGGTTGTCCTGCAGAATGGGGCAGAAAAGAAGTCCAAAGCAATGCGGTCTTTGAGGAAATAGGGTCACAGTCTCCTGCAGGGATGCTGCTTAAAGGTCCAAGATTTGGAACCAGGAAACTCAGTGTCAGAACTAATTCTGGGAGTTTTGGACAGGTTCATTACCCTCTCTAAGCCTCAGTCCTCTCATTTATGACATGGAACTGTGGTGGCCAAGTGAGAAGAGAGCAGCTATCATTTACTGAGTGTACTTTGTATGTTTGGCTCCATGTTAGGCACTTTCGAATATGCTTGCATTTCAGTATGTTTGTGGAAGTGCTTTGTACATTAGAAAGTGCTATGTGGATGCCAGTTACTATTGGGAAACCAGAAAGCCATAATGGTGGCTCTCCTTTGGACCCAGAAAATGATTAAATGGGCACTTTTGAACAGTTCTGCTAACAAAAAATTTTATACATACATCATCTCATTGATGTTCACATGCCTGCCCTGAAGTAGGTAAGCAGATATGATTAGCCCCAGTCTATGGATAAGGAGACCCAGACTCAGAAATTGGAACCCAGACAGCTCTTTCCATTTTCTCCATTTGCCTTGGTACTGGGAAGTACACCTGTTCCACCTTACCTGATGGTCGGATGGGTGGGCAGTGTGAAAGTGTGTATGTGGCATAGGCAGCATCTTGGAAGATGGAATGGAATGCTGGGTGGGGAAGTTATCTGGAACAGTCAGGGTGGAGCTCTGAGAGCAGAAGAGTTTTCCCAGCTGGGGTGTCTCCACAGGGAAGGGGACTTAGTGGGGAGAGTTCTCGGGGTCAGAGTGTTGGTCAGAGTGTTGGCAAGAAGGCTGATGGCCAGAAACCAGCAGGAAATGGAGCCACCTAAGGAAAGGCATGGTGTGTCACATGGTGGGTCACATGAACGAGCTAGGCCTGAGAGCCTAGCAAGGATTTGTTTTTACTCTCTGCTAACCTCAGGCCAAACAGATCACCTTCCAAACCCAACCACACCTGGGATCCTCAACTCTCAGGGCCAGACTATGTCCTGGAGCCTGTGTGTGACCCTGTGGCCCCTTCGAGGGAGCTAGTATAATTATCCAGGCTTCAGCTAACTCTTTGCCTCCAGCCATCAAAGGCCACTGCTCTTTTTACATTGGCTGAGTCATGATGCCAGTCTATGCACATGGATCAGGGCTCCCTCAGAAGTAGGAAGAACAATCAGGGTTGTCGCTGACCCCTTCAGAAAGGCTCCAGTTCCCTGATCCCCAATAGCTCACTTCATGGGCAGATTCCTTTGAAAACTACAGCCAGGCAAAGCTACCAGGCCCCAGGATAGATAGCGCCTTCTGCCAGCTAGACTCTTCATTACTCTTAGCTCCATTGCACTCTGAGCTTCCCCTTCTGACCTCCCATAGCCCCTCTCCCTCCAAAATTTCCCTTGGACCCCTGGGTTCTCCCTCCCCCTCACCTCCATGGCCTGATGCACTGTGACTCTTCCCTAAGGGGCACAGCTTCCCTTTGGGCCATCTTAGGTGGAAACTACTGTTCTCCCTCAGCACTTGGGCTCAGGAGATGGGATGGTGTCTTGAGTCCTAAAAACCATTAAACACCACCCTCTCTCCTGAAAACCGGCTCCAGTGGGTTCCTGCCACCTGCTTTGCTCTTCTTTGATGCCCTCATAGTTTCACCTCATTCATGGAAGACATTGCTCTCCCTTCTCTGGGGACAAGTCAGATTGTCATCGTCATCTGGGATGGCATCACACTTACATGGACTACCTCCTCGACAGCTTGGTTTTTCCATTGTAGCCCCCCACTCCCACCCAACTCCAGAGCCACCTCCTGAACCTAGTCACCTTGGAGCTGCCCCTACTTCTGTAATGTTAAATCCCAATGTCCTGCAGGCTGGCCACAATCCCATTTCCTTTGTGTTCTCCACAGCCTTTTCTGAAACTGCCCTGTGATATCATTGCTCCTCTGAGTCCTTGGCTCTTAATTTTCTCCCTGTATCAACCCCTTCGATGTATCCCTCCAGCCTGGAGTCCCTTTTCTATTTCTTCTAACAGCCTCACCTCCATTGCCCCCTTATCTTTTCATGACACCCTTTTGGCAAAGCCCCAGACCAAGTTAATTCAATTATTCGCCTTCTCTGCACCTCTATCTAGGATACTGGGTGTTGTGGGGAAAAAAAATCACACAGCTGCAGCCTGAGGGGACTATATAATCATAGCCTCCATCACAAGTGTGCCTTCAAAGTGGCCCAGAATTTTCTTCCCTGCATTTGTCTGCTCTCTCCCTAGAGCCCATCATCAGCCCTTTCAGACCTTCTCCATTCTACTCAAGATACCACCTTTCCCAACATCTTCCCCCATCACCCCACCCCCACATTCTCCACAGATAACCTTAGGAGAAAGTAAGAGTCATTTGGCAGAAATCCTGTCAACATCCTACCATCAAACAGATTTTATCCTTTATTGCTCGCTGGTCACAATAGAAGAGATAGGGGTCCAGATGTCTCTCCTAAGAATTTAGGCTAATCCCTTCAAGTGCTTTGGACCCTCTCGCTGACCACCTCCTTGAAACCTCCTTTGATTGATTTTCCATGCATTTCTCCCTTAGCTTACATTTTCTCCTCTCTACTGGCTTCTCATTAGCATTTAAACATGTTTGGGATTCACTCTTTAAAAGCAAAACAAAACAAAAAATCCTCTCTCCTAACCCCATTCCCTTATTTCAATCCCTGTATTCATTATCTATTGTTAATGGAACAAATTTCTCCCAACAATCAGAAGCTTAAAACAACAAACATCAAGTAATAAACATTTATCATCTCACACAGTTTCTGAGGGTTGGGAATGGGATCAGCTAAGCAAGATGGCTCGCATCTCTCATGAGGCCGTAGTCAAGATGGGGCAGCAATGATCTGAAGGTCTGACCTGGGCTAGGGGATCTGCTTCCACCATGCTTCAGTCATATGGCTGGTGGCTGGTGACTTCGACTCCTCATGACAAGGCAGCTAGGTTCCCCAAAGGGAACTCTTCCTCTGAGAGGAAGCAGCTGAACAGGAAGCTACAGAGTGCTTTATACTCTACTCTTGGAAATGACATTCTATCACTTCTGCTATATTCTATTGGTCCCACAGACCACCTGGAAGGGGACTAACAAGGGTGAAACTACCAGGATGTAGGGTCACCGGGGGCCATCCTGGAGGCTGGCTACCACACCCCCCTTCACTGCCAGACCAATTCACAGCATATTGGCTGTGTCCACATTGTGCTCTTACCTCTTCACTCAGACTGTTCTTACTGAGTCCCCAGTGACATCCTTAGTTTGAAATCTAATGGCTTCTTCTCAGCCCTTATCTTAGGAAGCCTTTGGAACATTGTGCCATGTTGAGCCCTCCCTCCTTCACACTTTCTTTTTTGGCTCTTACGATATCATAAGGTCCGGATTCCCTTTTGGCTCCTCCTTGGTTGTTATCACACACTTCTGTTCACCTATCTCCCCATCCCTTAGGGTTGCTGCACCTCAGGTATCTGCTGAGGATCCCTGCTTTGAATATCATCTGGTCTCTGCCAACCTCATCTCGCACACTTCCTGCACCCCTGCACTCTACCTGCCAACCCTACAGAAAGTCCCATGGTCCCTGCCCTCTTCCCACTCCCATCGATTTAGATCAGCACATCTGGGCTACTCCTTGTCCAGTCTTGGATTCCTCAACCAAAGGAGGTGAGGAGAGGCCTGAAAGAAGTAAGGGCAAAGCCATAAATTAATGTGGAGAGTAAGTGAAATTCATCGACCACAGATGGAGAAGCCTGAGGGGTGATTTGATTACTGTTTTTAAGTCTGCAGAGGCCTCTTGCCTTGAGAAATATGACCAACAGCCCTGTCTTCTCCATGGACAAAGTAAGAACAGGTTCAGTTTTCATAATGACAGAAATGACAGATCCAGGTTGGAGACAGAGAAACGTTAAATGCCAGGAATTAGCTAGAGCAATGTAGAGTCTGATCAGCAGATTTTTTAAAGTAGGTTAGGATTTTGCACATCCGGGATGATTCCTGCATAGACTGAGCTGAGGGTGGGCAGGTGGTGGATTGGGTAACCTGCCACATCCCAGGATCTACAGTTTCCATGGCTGAATGAGAGGCAAGTCCAAGGTGGAGCTGAGCCCAGAACCCATATCCTGTCCATTTCCAGCAGTGGAATGTGATTGTGGCAGCCCCTGGGCTACAGGACAGGATCATTCTGGCCTGCAGGGTCAGGGAAGACTAGAGACTGCTGCTTGGTTGTACCAGTTCTGGAAAGAGGCCAGAGGCTGGCTTTATAGGCAGGGAGGAGTGAAGTGAGGATGGGTATGGGTTGCTATTTAGGAGAGGAGCACAATTAGAGAGAGTAACCTTGGCCAAGGAGCTGGTTGGAGCATCACCTCCTTCAGGAAGCCCTCTCTGCTACCCCCAGGCTAGCTTAGGGCTCCTCTTCTGTGCTCCACAATGCCCTGTGCTGCCTTGGTCCTTGAGTAAACCCTGTGGTGCTGAGATGGCCTAAGCGTTTGTCCCTCTTTTTGTCAAACTGTGAACTCCTTAATGCCAAGAACTGTTTTGTTGCTGGCTGTCTTTGGGACCTGGCACAGAGCATAGATAAAGTCCTGGGTAGATCAGTTTTGACTTATTGACATGGGGGACAAAGGCCTTGGGGGACTTTGAACTACATCCAAATTTGTTCACCCCAAAGGTGACTTCAATATAGCTTAGGAGAAAACCCTGTGTTTTTGGAACCCTAATCCAATGGGACAATTGAAGAGATGCCCCAGAGAGATCTGGGTTCTGGTCCCTGTTCAGCCACATGTGGGACTGTTTATCACATGACTATCCTCTCCCCATGCCTCAGTTTCCTCGTCTATCAGATGGGAGTGATGACCCCACAGATTCACAGAGTTGACTTGAAAATCAAATGAGATCATGGGTGTGCAGGCGGTAAAAACATCTAGAGAAAGGTCTTTAAGACTTATACAGAGGTAAGAAGTTATTAATAGCCTCATTATTATTCTTACCCAGAATGCCCATGAAAAAGCAGCATGTGGCAGCCCCAGCCCCCGCACCCCACCCTCCCAGACTATTTCTGTCCCTGGAAAGCAGGTTCTTGGAGTGGTAGTCCCCGCTTTGCCACTGTGGGTGGGAGGGGGTGAATGTCAGGCAGGGCTGTCCCCCTCCCGCCCCAGCTCTACAGCCTGACCCTCCTTGGGTGCTGTTGCCAAACCCTTTGATTTAGAAAATATGGCTGACACTGGCACACCCGCCATCTGGAGGGTTGTGGGCGGCGTCTTGTCTCTGTCATTTCATTTGATGCTGTGGTGGTGCTGGTGAGGTGCTGAGGTAACACCCAATTCAGGCTCAGGTTCAAGGGGAGACAGCTTTCATTCTCCTTCTGCATTTCTGGGGAAGGGCAAATGACTCAAGGTGGCTCATTCTATCTCTCTTCCTGCTTTTCTCCCCATGGGTCCTCCACTGCCTACAGCTCACCATGCCTGGAGAGTGGAGAGCTTCCGGCTGGGAGTGGGGACACATCCAGGTTTCTCTCCTCCCCCACACCACTCACTTCCCTGCCATGCAAGTGTGATGCTTGTGCACATCAGATGGCCTATTACTAGGGAGCAGCAGAAAAGCAGGTGGCCTGAGGACAGGCAGAGGAAATCCAGATGGGTTGGATCTGCTGGTGACCTCATCTTCCACAAAGTTCTGGAGGCAATATCCAGGCTCTGTCAGCCAGCAGAATTCCTCAGGATAGAAGCCCTGTGGGCTCTCAGCAGAGGGCCTGACCTCCCCAACCCTGGGCCCCATCTTTCCATGTCCCCTGGCCCCAGTGCTAATGTGTGAACATGGCAGGAAGGCAGAACAGAGCTGTGGAAGAGGGGGTTTCTCTGGATTTGGCAATAACCAAAGCTCCAGGGTCAGGAAAGCAGTAGGTACCAAGGAGAGAAAGCCAGGAGAATATATGCGAGGCCCAGGGAACGCTGATCTGGAGTGAGGTGTCAGACTCAGGCTCCACCTGCCCTGTCCAGGGTTCAGTCTGCAAGAGGAGGAAGGCCAACAACACTTAGTGCCAGTCTGCTGGGAATGGGGCACTGTCAGAGAAATGCACCCTGGGCTACTCTGAGGAGGTCTCCTAACTCTTCTTAGCTACCCCTCCCCACTTGGCCAGCCAGGTCTGCTCACTGCTGACTTAAAACGCTGCCCTCAATTCTATCTTTAGCTCTGGCTGCTGGGAGCCTGAGTGACAGGCAGGGTGGGGGCTTGTACTTGGGTGGGAAAATTTTGCTCAGGCTTGTTAAGGAGGTGGCACTGACGGCAAGGAGCAGGGTCCCATGGCGTGCTGCATCTGTGGTCAGTGCAGTGATGGGCATGGAGCTCCACTGATACTGGCAGAATGGGGGGTGGTGGGGAGTGCATCCAAGCATGGATGGAGCAGAGGCCCCAGAGGAGAGGATGTGAGCAGGTTTAGTTGGTCCCTAGATCAAGTCACGGACCCCGAGGGAACTCTGCATGATATTGGAAAAGGCACTTCACCTCCTGGTCTCAGTTTCTTCATTTGTAAAAGGGGACTAGATAAGCAGTTTTCAGCCACCTTCATGGACCCCCACTACTACCTCCAGCACAACTTCGCACCCCTCCATCCCACCCCCATAAAGAAGGTGCTGCCACCAGGCTTGATTTGGAAGGAAGAGAAGTGATGGACTGACAGAGCTCTCCTACCACTTCCATCAGGGTTCAGTCGTTTTTATCAATTCTGGATATTGAGCTTCCTGAAAAGACGTCTTTTAGACAAAGGGCAGCTCAGTTCCCCAAGAGCGTTCAGACTTGAGAATCCAGAATGAAATTGCTTCTTTTGGCAGGTGGCAAGAATAGCCCCTCAACCGTCTCTTACCAGGACTGATATAAAAATCCCTCGGGGCACCTGGGTGGCTCAGTTGGTAGAGCGGCCGACTTCGGCTCAGGTAATGATCTCAAGGTTCATGGGTTCTAGCCCCACGTCGGGCTCTGGGCTGTCAGCTCAGAGCCTGGAGCCTGCTTCGGATTCTGGTCTCCCTCTCTCTCTGCCCCTCCCCCACTCACACGCTGTCTCTCAAAACTGAATAAACATTAAAAACATTTTAAAAAGAAAAAGAAAAATCCCTTATCTGAGCAATAAAACATGAGAAAGCGCCCACCCAGCTAATTGTCTTCTCTAATAAGAGAAAGTGAAGTGCCCAACAAAGGATGAGGAGGGGGTCTCTGGGAGGCCCTTGCAGGGCAGTAGGAGGTGGGTTGGAAGGGGCTGACCAGAAGATGATCCAACCCCCAGGTGGGCCTAGGGGAGAAGCAAGTTGATGTGCAGCTGGTAAGGAGCCTTGAGGCAGGGAGAGCTCAGAGACGGAAGTGGAGTCAGGATCCCTCTGTCCTGTCCGTCATCAGGTGGGGGCACAGCAGGCCTTTCTCTGAGGTCCTAAGGGAGATCCTGTAGCCTAGTGTCCTGGGACCTGGATGCCAACTTAGGGTGCTTACCCCGTGGAGCCCAGGGAACAAGGTTATTGGCAAGTCAGGAAGGCCCTCTGTGGAGAGGGAAGCCTGGCCCATCGAACTTCTCATTCTTCCTCTTGGCCTGCCTTATGAGAGGAATAAGGTATGACTGGGTCCTTGGACATGTTACTTGAACCATTATGGACCTCCATTCCCTCTCTTATTATATGGAGATAACCTTTGACCCTGCCTATATCACAGAGATGTTCTGATCAAATCAGATTAAAGATGTGAAATCCTTTTTAATTACTAAAACTGCTTTAGAGGCATTCTTGAATGGCCAGAAGGCTGGGGTCTAGCTAACAGGTCCCTGCTTCTTCTGGGTTCTTCTTCCTCCTGCTCTTGCCAACTTTCTCCAGTGAAGCCTCCTTTGAGCTTCCTTCCACCTTCCTCCCCAAAGACAACTTCCTCCCACCCCCTATCTTTCCCAACTTTTGCCCTCATCCAGCCTCTGGTGCTGAGCTCCCAATAAGGAAAAATTCCTGATTGGATTCCTTGCTCCAGCCTCCCAGCTCCAGCTCATCCCACACACTTTGGCTGGAATCATTATCCTCCCTTCCTGGGGCCTGCTGTGTGTGTTTAGGTGTGCATCCCACATCAGCCCAAGTTACTCATCAAGGACTCACGCAGGCCCACCTGCTTCTCACTGACCCGGCCACCCCAGGGGTCAACCCTGCTAGGGCCCCTCTGTAAGCAATCAGCTTTCTACTTCCTCTGGCCTCCAAGCCCTCCAAGTCACCTCTCCCCTCCACCTGAAATGTACTCTCTTTTCTCTCTGCTAAATCAAGAAAATATCCTCTGAATACTTGGTCAGATATCCCCCTGCCAGGGAACCTTCCCTGAATAGCTTCGCTGAAATCTTGACCTCCCTTCTATTTCTAGAATAGAACAGGATTGGAATCCCTGTAGTAAGTCCCATGAGAGTGATCATTCATGAAGGGATCATAGCCATTGGTTCCCCATGGTGGGATTGGTACAGGTCACTGACTGACTGGCAGACTCATTATGTAGGAACATGACCAGGTCAGGTGTGGTGCTGGGGAAGATGGTAGGACAGCGTCAGGTACAGAGGCCACCGTGAGCTTTATGACAGTGAGATTTCCCAGAGCCTTTTCACTGAAATGTGGCCACAGGGTGTCCTCTCTTCTTCTTCTTCTTCTTCCTCTTCTTCTTCCTCCTCCTCCTCCTCCTCCTCTTCTTCTTCTTCTTCTTCTTCTCCTTCTCCTCCTCCTCCTCCTCCTCTTTCTCCTCCTTCTTCTTTTAAATTTATTTTGAGAGAGAGAATGTATGAGCAGGGGAGGGGCAGAGAGAGAGGGAGAGAGAGAATCCTAAGCACACTCCATGCTGAGTGTGGAACCTGACACAGGGCTCAATCTTATGACTATGAGATCACCACCTGAGTCAATATCAAGAGTCAGCCACTAGGCACCCTAGGGTGTCATCTTCTAATGCCACTCATGGCACTCATCACCTGCAAGCCGTGGCAGGGACTATAGATAAGGTGCAGAAACTGATGCCCAGCCCCAGGCTGGTTGCTTCGGGCCACCTGCGCATTGCTAAGGGATGAAGGCTCAAGGGCTATGTTTATGCACAGATTCAGTTCAGCACATAGCCCCAGCCTGTTTTGTGGTCTTCAATTCAGAGATGCCAAGAACAGTGTGTTTTTGCTGCTAGGTCTAGCAATTTATTTTATTATTTTTTTATTTTAATGTTTATTCGTTTTTGAGAGAGAGAGAGAGTACGCAAGCAGGAGAGGAGCAGAGAGAGAGGGAGACACAATCTGAAGCAGGCTCCAGGCTCCAAGCTATCAGCACAAAGCCTGATGCTGGGCTCAAACCCACGAACTGGGAGATCATGACCTGAGCTGAAGTTGGATGCCCAACTGACTGAGCCACCTAGGCGCCCCTAGGTCTGGCAATTTAACCCAGAGGAACCTTTAGGTGCTTTCCAACCCTGCAATTTCTTTTGAAGCCGGCAATGGTTCTGGTTGGAAAATGAAAAGCCCTCTCTGCCAGCAATTAATTTACCTAAATAAACAAGAATTCTGCTTTACGTGACAAAGACAGTCCCTGAATGGCAATCTTAGGGCTGCCGGATTGCAATTTCAAGTGGGTACAGCCAGAGTGGTTACAGTTTGCTGGTGATTTATCGCGGAGGTTATGAGAAAAGGAGAAAATGCAGTCAAGAGGGAGTGGAGAAGAGTGTTGCCCATTCTTGTCCTCATCTCTCACTTCTCTGGCAACAAGCCTTGTGCCCTTGACTCCCACCCCCCTTCTTTTTTTTTTTAAACCACAGATGATTCTTGTTTTTCCATTTTGTTCTATTTGGCTTATTTCCAGCCCTTTCCTGACAAGGTTGCAGCCTGGCCTGCTGCTTCCAAACCGAATCACCGCTTGCTGGCACCTCAAAGCATTGGTCATTCAGAACTCTTGTCTTGCTACCTTTTGTCAGTGGGTCTGGTCCTTTCATTAGACTGCTGGTTCTGGGGTAGTTGATCTGATACGTTCTAAAAACACTATCCGGACTGCAGAGCTGCAACCTCGCTCTTTCCCCTTCCCTGAAAACCATATGAAGAGGCTCAGATGCATTAGAAAGGGTGGGGGCAGGCATGGATCTGGGAGATTCAGAGCTCCTGAGCAGCTGGGAAGAATTTACTCAGGTAGGCAGAGTCAGGGGTCTGGGGGTGGAGGCTCTGAATGGCACCAGCCAGGGACCATTAGAAATGATGTCGGGGGAGTTAAAAAGCAGTGATTAAGTCTGAGAACACTGTCTCCTTCATCTCAGCCCCTGCTGAGAATCAATCCCAGTAATCACCGCTAGGATCACCACTGCTGCTCCCGAGGCTCAGCGCACTCCTTTATTAGGTAGATTAGGAGGGAAGAGAAAGGACCCACCAGCCTTCTTTGGACACAGACTCTGCCAACTTCCTGCTTCCTACTGCCTACCTTTGAGAATTTTGCTCTTCAGGGTTTTCCATCTACTCTGATCCTGAGGACTCCCTGGGCCGGACGGTGGGCAAGTATTCACCGTGCATGGTTTCAAGGTGCCTAGTGTTAAAAACAGACCCAGTCCTGTCTTCAAGGAGCCCCCAGTTTCTCCTGGAGTCAAAGCAAACACAGATGACAATGGAAACACGCAGACTAATTTCTTTATAAGCAACGCAGGAAGTTAAATTCTCTTCTTTGTACTTTCTGCTTTGCATCTCTGTCTTGCTACCTCCCTATTGTCTCCCCCACAATTCCATCGTGGAAGAGCTTCGACACAACACCCCAGGGAGCCTCTTTATTTAGATCCTCTCCAGAAAGACACAGAAGTGGCCCCAACTCTCTCTGGAGGAGTGGGTAGGTAGAGCAATCTTGATAATAAAATCCAACGAACAATTTATAGACTGCACTGAGAATACATTGTTTGCTATGGATTCAGTTCAACACTTAATGTTTATTTACTTTTGAGAGGGAGTGCGAGCTGGGGAGGGGCCGAGGGAGAGGGGGACAGAGGGCCTGAAGCAGGCTCTGCTGACAGCAGATAGCCCGATGTGGGCCACAAACTCACAAACCATGAGATCATGACCTGAGCCAAGGTGGACGCTTAACCCACTGAGCCACCCAGGCACCCCTCAGTTCAACACTTAAGGTGCAACTACAGGGCATTGTGCTTGGTCTTTGCAGGAGTGGTAAGCGGTACAAAAATACCCGACAAAAATCTTACTTCTAAACAGTATATCCTCCATGCATTTCTGATATTGGATTTGTAAAACTTCCATCATACAGAATCCTTTGGAATGTAGTTTTTGAGGTATTAATGCTTCTCAGACTCTTTCACTGAACTATCACTAAAGTCATTAATGTCTTTAAAATCTCATGTGTTTTATAATCATATGAAATTTATATTCTACTCTATATCAGTATTGGTTTCAATATCAAATGATCCTCCTCTTCCCCAACCCCACAATTAGCAAAGTCTAGTTATAACTGAAGAAGTAGGAAAATGAGACAGTAATCCTGTCTTTCATAGCCCAGCACCCAAAGGACAAGGGTGAGAGTCAAAGTAGTAGGTATTTAATAATCTAATAATTTAATAGCCTGTGTATTAATTCTCCCTCCTTCCCAGGCCAACTCCTAGGTCTGACCTTGCCAGGTGGCTTCAATCTTTCCATTTTTCCTGCCTTGGCTCCCCATTTCTACAAGCTTGGAGAGCCTCTTAGTTCTGGGACATTCCTTCTTTTTATGTCTTTCTCAGGGGAGGCTCTCCATTTGGTTCTGGCCCCTGTTCTGGTGTAGTGTATATTTGCTATTTGTTTTTGGTTTTAGACCCACAACCAAATTTAGACCCAAGGCAAATAGTGACAAAGAAGTCATTTATCATCCCATTAGCTAATTCATTCAAAAAATATTTATTGGCCACCTGCTCCTTGGACTGAGAGCTGCTTTAGATACTGGGAATACAGTGATGAGCAGAAGAGAAATGTTCCCAACCCAGAGGGACAGACATTTAATCAAAGAATCGTTACAGTATGTAATTCTGAATTGTGCCATGAGGGGCGAGAACAGGGGCTCTGAGGATGTAGAGCAAAGCACTTGATCTGATCTGGGGCAGGTGGTCAGGGAGGGCTTCCCTGCAGCAGAAATGTGAAGGATGAGTAGGGGTTAACTAAATGAACGTGGACCAAGTGAGAAAAGCTTTCTGGGCAGAGGGAACAGCATGTGTAAGAGTCTCGTGGCTGAGGGAGAGGAACACAGCCAACGTGAGGAACTGAAAGGAGACCAGAATGGCTGGAAGATAGACAGAAAGGAGAAGTAGGTCAGATAGGTTGGGAAGTGGTGGCCAAGATTCTAAAATCCAAACAGATAATTTGTGCTGGGTGTGTATATAAACTGGAGGCCTGGTCGGGGCATACCCAAATATGCCGACTTAGTTCCAGAGTCAGTTACATGGGAGGAACTTTAGGTAAAAACAAGTTAACCGGCAGTTCAGGAGGAGGTTAATTCACTACAGTAAGTATTTCAAAACGTCTCAGAAGACAAAGGGCAGGGACATGTTTGCTGACTGAATGAGAGAAGGGTGAGTGAGGGATGAATAAAGATTGAGAGTGCCGTGTTAGACATCTCCGTTTCCAGTCTGGCTCCTAACAGAAGCCTGCCGTGGTTCTGCCTCTTCCAGACCAAATTGCTCTTCCTTCTGGTTGCCTGTGACTGGCATTTGTCCCACCTGTGACTGGTATTGTCCCACTGTATCACAGTGATGGTTTGCTGCTTGCCTTTCCCACTCTGAGCTTCCTAAAGACAGGGACCTTGTCTTACTCATTCTTACCATGCCAGGCACAAAATAGGGCTCAGTAAGTGTGAGTTAAAGGAAAACATGCTGTCTTGCCCATATAAATTCAACTAGACTGAGTGGTGATCAGGATGACAGAGTGAGAGGTTGCCTAAGCCTTCTATACCCTCAGGACTAAGCAAACATTGTTGGAGAGCCAGCTACATTAAACATCTGTTTGGGGGCCAAATCTTAAACTTGTTCTTAGAGTGATCAAATCCAGGACTTTGGTTTTTCTTGTGGGTTTTTCTATGTGTGTCCAGCTCATCAAGCCAATAGGAACTAAGCGGGAAAACCCAAAGGATGAATTGCCAGTCCTCCCCACTAGCCTGTGATATTATTCTCAGTATGAGTAGATTTTGTTATTTCCAAGCTACCATGTGCACACCCATCATTTCCTTTTGTTCATACACCACCTCTATGAGATAGTCAACTAAAAAAGGCTAAATGATTCATCCAAGGTCACATGGCAAATCAGTCAGGCCGAGAGGCTTTTCTCCTACATTCATTGTGCTGCCTTATTCTCTACCCCAGCACTTTGCTTTACCCACCTCGGAGACAGTTCTCAGCAGCTACAGTCTGGGAGAGGTTCCGATAGCCCTTTGGACCTTGTTTCTGCTGAGCCAGCACAGGCAGGCTCTGGTGGGAAGCCGAGGTGGGGAAGGGGGGAAGATGTGCCAGGGGCTGCAGGGATATGGCCTACCAGAGAAGGGAGAGAGAGTTGGATAAAACAGATCTGCTTTCTCTCGCCTTTCCAGAGGCCAGCCGATACAATGTGCGGCTACAGAGCCATCATCATGACCCAGACAGGAGAAGCCAGGAGCAGTCAGGAGGTTTGCTGAACTGAACTGAAGACAGACAGCAGCCAGGAGGGGAGGGGGAGCCGTTTCCTCCTGAGCCCAGGGCCAGGCTGGAGACAAGCTAGCGTTGTCAATGAGTCTTGGATGCAGATGACAGCTGGCTTCTGTAAGATGTGAGCCGAGTCCTGCTCCGGAGCTACCCGCCCAGGATGGGGCACTACTGTGCCTGCTTCAGGAGAATGGAACCACATCCACCGTTACTCTTCTCGTCCCTTTGGAGACCAAAGCTACTATAGAACTAAATGGTCGGATTCAAAACCTAAAGAATCATGACATTTAATTCATTAAATAACTGCTGAGTGCTGAGTTTGGGGCATGAAAGGGCAGTCTCTGTTCTCAAGATGTTTACAGTAGGAAGGTAACCTGACACATAAAAATTATACATAAAAAAGAATGTGGTTAAGCATCCTAAAAGAGAGGATTAGAATTTGCCTTAATGAAGGCAAACCACAGGGAAGACCGTTGGAGGGACCATTAGTCTTGAATGACACCTGGAATTAAATTTGGAAGACAAATCCATGGCAAATGCCTGATTCTAGGCCATTGAGCAGTTTCCATGGCTGCAACCTTCTTTTCTTATCTGGGAGGATAATAATCACCAGGTACTTATTAGAGTTGGGCGCGCTGCACTGAGCACTTTACATATCCCACCTCGGGTCATCATTAAAACTGCCCGGAGGTGGGTATTCTTATCCTATTTTGCAGCTGAGGACATTGAGGCCTTCAGAGGTTAATAACTTCCCAAAGTCAATCGATGGGAAAGAGTTGGAGGTGGGATAGAAACTCAGCTTGTATTTAAGATTTTAAATGTTACGGAAATCTATAGATAACTATGTTCCAAAAGTGAAAATCTCCCCACAGATCCTGGGGAAAATGCTCAGTTGTCCCGTGGAGCAGTGCAAATGCTGGGTGGCATCGCTCTCTTTCTCTGGTGCCAAGCTCCCAGACTCTAAAACTCCCTGGGAGGGGCTGAGACCAGCATCACCAGGCAGACGGCAAAATTAGGAGAAAAAAAAATCTAGGCTGGGCATCTCAAAATTCTGGGAGAATCAGGTGAAAGTCCCCTGGGCCAAACATTAAATCAAATGTCTTGCTCTTTGTCTCAGTCCTAAACCCCTCTGCCCCCCAGGAATGTTCCTTGCTTTCATAGGTATGATTCGTTTGAGTCCTCTTGCCCGTGGTGCCAAAACTTCCCCTCAGTGTCTCAATGAATCATAAACTGCTGGTGTGACAGATTTTAGAGATTAGCCCAATCCCTTCAATTTATACACCACATGTTGACAGTTGTTATTGGCAGAGCCACTAGGATGCTTTTTCTTTGTTTCAGTCAAAGGTCATCTTCCCACTCAACACTGATGTTGGTTATTTCCCTTGATTGCAAAACTCAAAAAAGAATCTTACAACCGTTGTACGCATCCACTGAGACTCTGTCAAACCTCGTCTTTCATATTTTGTTCCATCTGCAGTACCCTTTTGTGGTAGAGGCAAGCAGGTGGGGGGTAGGGGGCAGAGGCAGAGCGGTGTGTTTCTCTAATGCCCAGAACAGACTGCTGTTGCTGGATGGCTTTCTGCTTCCTCACCTGGAGCCCTCACCATCTCTGCCATGCTCAAGGCCAGCAGCCATCCATTTTGTCTGCCAGGCTCCTTACTGGCCTGAACCACTGGCAGCCAGAGCAAAGCTCCTTCCACCTGCTGGCTGTTTATGGGACACAGGAGGAGAGGAGAATGGGCTCCCGTGCAGAGAGGAGCTGAGACTTCCCCTCTCAGAGCCTCCACAGATGAAGGTAGCAGCACTGCCATGTCAGGTCTATCCAAAACCTCATGTTCTTCCTCTCCCCTTGGGAGAGTGAACACCTGTGCTCAATGGCTACCACGGGGACAGTGCACAGAGGACAGGTAGGGAGTGCCTGCAAAAAGTGGAAGAAGTCACTGCTCTTCGGTCTCAGTGCTGAGGAGCTTGCCAGGCTCCCTCACCACACTGCTCATCCTCTGGCGGGACTCTCAGCACCTGTGCGGCCCATCTGGGCTCCCCGCTCCCCTCCACTCTTTTTTCGGAACCAAACCCCTGGTTTGGAGAGCATGGCAGGTTCCCATAGCAATGGGCCTTTTAGCTGTTTCCATGGCAACCAACACCCAGACCATTTAGTTGCTAGTCAACTGACAGCTGTAAGTGAATAGGTTTCAGTTTGGAATCTGAGGGATTGGCCAGGGGATTCTCTTCATGGAAAAGGACACAATCATCCCAAATGACACAGGTCCTGTAAGGAGGACTCTTTTAGGCAGTATCTGTGGAGAACCAGTGCCACCTTCCACCTCAGGTCACATAAAATGCCCCCCCCCCCCGCCCACCATTCCCACCACACACACACACACACACACACACACACACAAACACATACACAGTACCCCGGGCTTTTAAATCCTCCAAGCCATTTCCAGTGCTGTGTCCTTCCCAAAGGGCCCTTGGGAAAAACACTTGCTCAAGATGACTATCATCTTGGTGCATATCTCACACATAATCCTTTCCTCTGTGTCAGTGCTCTTCCTATGTACCATGACCTTGTCCTCATACTGACCATTTCCCCCCGACTTCCAACTGTATTGCTTATAAAATAATTATCCTCGGTAAGCAACCCAGTCATTTAAGCAATATTTGCTTTTTGGATTATCGGACATGAATGGCTAATCCCAGACATCTTCCCTTAGCCTGAACCTCACCTATGTCCAGCCACTTTTCCTACATCTGTGGGTTTCCTCAGAGAACAGACTGTTTTATCAACCTTTGAAGCATAATTAAGATCAATCTTAATTGTTTCTTTTAAAAAACCAACTTAGGTTTCAAAACCCAAAACGTACAGGATTAGAAATTACTCCACGCTTACTGCTTTTCATTAACCTGACGATCTGACTAAATGTCAGGCCTCCCACCTAAACCTCTCCCAAACTGGAGATTACTGGATGTTAGGTTTCTTTTATTCTGTAAGCAGGGGTGCTCCTCGTACTTTTTAAATGACTGGTGTCTGGAATTGTTCTGCCCTGGAATTCATGCAAGAGAGGAGCTCTGTCTAAGCCTCCGTGGCTTGCTCAGTGGACTAGAAAAGTATGAGACTGTCATTGGAAAGAGCATGACCTTTCTTATATAGCCTAAGGTTCAGTGCTTCTCGATGCTTTAATGACTCAGGAGGCGCCTATGAATTGTCTATACAGAAGCTGACCTTTCAAACTAATCCCCCCATGGGAGCCCCACCTGGCTCACTGCCGCAGGCTCCGTGTAGCCTCACAATGGCTGGTAAACAGTTATAAGCCATTGCGTTACCTTTCTGCTCTGACTGAAGGGTATACACTAGCTGAACTGCTTTTCTTCGGTCTTCTTTTAACATAGGAGGTCAGGAGTACAAAATGCAGGGCAGGTAGCTAGGAGCCTTGAAGGCGATCAGTGACACGGGCGATCTTCCGGGAATAGGGAGAGAGCAGGCATACGTGAGACCGGAGCTTTCCCAGGAATCTCAGAAAGTTTCATGCAGAGGATAGGCTCATTTTTCTGAGGTGACATGTCATCACACCTCAGACTGAACCTTCTGATTTTCCCCGCTATTTCTTGATGAGGAACAAGGTCTACTTCCTACAATAATAGCTAATATTTATCAAGTGTGTATTATGTCAGGGGTCATTCTAAATGTTTTACATGCGGCATCTTATTTAGTCCCCGCAGCCCTGCTGTCATTGTCCTATTTAACAGATACGGAAACGGAAGCACAGAAAAGTTAAGGGATTTGAAGACTACACTGGAGGTCCTGTCAATTGGTGAAGCCAGGATCCAACTACTGGCAGTCTGAAGCCAGAAACCACAGCAGTTAACCATCTTTGGAATGGTCCAAGCTGATAGACCTAGAGTCCAGCCTGGGGAGACCCATGAGTCGGCTGACCCTCTACACACGTGATAGGATACAGTATCCAGCTAAAGAGGACAGTGCTTGAATGGCTCTGGGAATTAACTAGTAAGTCTTGGCAGCTGATAACTTTATTCCTGATCTATGGCTGTCCCCTGGTGGTTTTCCTGGGAAACTCATAAGCCAAGGAAATCCAAGGCTCTAGTGAAGTTAGTGGGATGAAGTGAGCTGGATCAAATGGCTTGCCTGCTGTATAAACACCCCCATCTAAAAGAGATGGCTTTTCAAGGTCCACATTACCCAACTCACTTGTGAGTAGGGTTGTAATTCCTGTGACCCTAAAAGCTGACAGTGCACTGATTAAAACAGGCAGCAAAATATGTGCCCCATATATTTTGAAGTGCAAATACTGTGCATTTCAAAAAACAGGAAACTCCAAGATTTAATTAGCTTGGCTATTATTTGCCACAACTTCTCATTTCATTTTTAAAAGCTTCTAGGCTCTCCTCATGGTGAAAGATTCCCAAAGGACTAGTGTGCTTCATGCCAGCTTGTAGCCTCTAACTCCCTGCCCCTCCCTGTCCCCATTTAGTTCCTTTGACCTTTCAGATGTTCTTATTCAACTAGGTGGTGTTTGCTTTGACTGCTTCATTCAAGCGCATCTGGTGGTACAAGAGTGTGCAAAATAAAGCAAAAAATAAGGTCACTTTGTGTAAAATAGGTAAAATCTCCTTGAGCAGAAAGGGAAGAAAAGGCAGTTTCTGAAAGACTCATGTCTCTACTGCACTCTGGGACCACGTGACCAGGGGGTCCACCTTCCACAGATCTGGGGAAAAACACTGCCTGAAAGGAGTAGGTGACCACTGCCAACATGCAGAAGACAAGACTGCCAAGTTTTTATTTATTCAAAAGGACATTGCCAGGTGCATAAAGAGCCCACAGGTTAATGGTTGTTAAAAAAAAAAAAAATCAAACGTCTGTTAATCAAGTGCTGCATTTAATGAAAACCACCTAAGACAGAAAAGGAGACGGGGTAACCGCAGACAACTGGCCATTCAGAGGTGAGTTTCTGTCATAGAGTGCCTCCCCTCCACCGAGCTGCTGGGCACCACCGGCCAGCAAGTCACTACTATTGAAGCAGAAGACCAGTAGGTGCTGGAAAGAGTCAGCAGTCTTGCTGGCCCGACACAATGAACTCAGTGAGGCACTTGGAGATGAGGAACTTGCAGATGTAATATCCCAGTTAAGTGGGGGAGGTTTGGAGACCCTCCTCCGCTGCGAGGGCCAATAACCCAAGGGCAGGTTATCCAATAGCCCGAAGCAGCCTCATTCGGGTCCTGTCTTGCCTGACCTTTCTTTTTCCAATGGCAAAAAATACTGAAGACAATTAAATCCACGCCTATCCCTCCCTCTCTGCACTTCTTTCCTCCAACCCTTCGTCAAAGATATTACAAGGGCAATAGTTCTGAGCTCTCAGGAAATAGGGTCTGGAACCTTCTGGAGGCTGAGAGGAACAACACAGCTGTGTTGAAATTCCTTTCATTTAGGTTAGACTTGACTTCTTCTGCCCTCCCTCCACCCGTTGCTCTCTCACCCCCAGGCAACATGCTGGCACCAACGCCTCTAGTCTTCAATCTGCACTGGGATTTCCCAGCAGAAGAGACACTGGCCTTTGTCGTCCAGAAGCTCCCACTTCACCACCACTTTTATCTGGAGAAAGAGAAAAAGATTTGGGAAAAATGGAAGCAGGACCTCGCCTCAATCTAGAATTGGTTTAACTATGAACCCTAGTAACAAACAGCCTAATGCCTCAGGCTTTTTTTCTTAAATCATGCCATCTCGAAGGCCACCTGGGATATGGGCACAGCCCGTGGTCTTAAATTTAAAAGAGCAAGCCAAGCTCACACCTAGGATTTGGTGTTAGCACCGCATACTAACCTTGTTAACTCATCAGACATAATTTCTAAAGCATTCCTTTCCTTCTTAGATCAATGGTACATAATGAAGCCTTGCATGGAAGATAATTTTACATTTAAACAATTTCTTATGTACTCGGCAATCTGATCTAGCTTTTTCCAAGGGTAACCATGAAGAAATGAGTAATGTTACTTTTAGGTATAATAAAATACCTTGTTACTTGTTAGCTGAAATGTCAGAACACAAAGGATGTCCAAAGAAGCTTATATGAATAGTTTCAGGAACAGTAATGTTTTGTAGCAATATAGCTTCAGTTAACTTCTTTAAACTGTTTTTTTTAAAATGATATACCTCATTAGAAATCTCTGCTTTGACTTGTTATACTATGAACTGTCCCTTCTAATTCTTAAAAAAAAAAAAATCATTGCGAATTTTCTAGTACTTTCTTATGTAGATATTAGCTTACTTGTAATTAGTTACTACCTCTCATTTGTACTCAAATGTTTCTTTACAACTCAACATTTGAGTGACTGTGATACCTGCATCTCGAAACTTGTAAGTTTTCCAAGACTAGTACACATTAACTACTGTTTCACTTAGTGCTTAAATTAACATAGTTTAAGATGTTTTTTCAAATGAAACGTAATTCACTTAACAATAGCTACCATATAGGAAGTGCCTATGATGCATAAGGCCCTAATTAGATACTCTGTGTAAGTGACCAAGGCTCAGAAATGCCTGTGATTTTATAGATACTCTGCAAATTAACCTATAAACCTGTCCCTGACCTGTAGGGTCTCTTAGATCCCTTAAACATAGACTCCCTATATTAGAGTCTCTTTGGAATGTTCTTTAATTACTTGCCATTTCTAGAAAATAAATGGCTGGATTGCTCCTGGGTTCTACTTGATTTCCTTTCAAAATATGCAGTTTTGTTTGTTTGTTTGTTTGTTTTTTTCCTTCATGGAAAAAAGGAATCCGCTTACTTCTTTCATTACTTACCAGGATTCATATCTTTAATACAGGCCCATTCCAACAGGTTCTACCTCACATGTGTGTGGTAGAAAAAGAAGTAGGTATAGCAGGGTAAGCCAAAGGGGAAGGCAGGGGTTGGGGGGGATAGAGGGGAGAAAGAATTGTGTGGAAAAGTGACCTCTCTGCTATGGAGTTAGGGAGTTAGGAAACTCCTGCTCTCGTTAAGAGATTAACGGAGAAACCAGGATTTTTCTATAACAACTTGACATCTTGAACTATTTGATACCTGCCTAAAATCTTTTAACAGTGCACAGGTTTTGGGGTCACAAGGCTCAGCCCTAGATCTAGATGTAATATTTCTTAGCGGAGTGGATTCTGTTCATTTTGCTTAACATTGGAGGCTCAAATTTCTTCATTTGTAAAACAGGGATAATATTGCCTCAGCAAAGGGTGGTCATGAGAATCCAGGAAAATACTGTATATCAAAATGGATCATGAGGCCCAGGCTAACGATGAGGCGATAAAGAACAAAGGGGCACGGGGAAAAACACCTGCCCTACCTCGTGATTCCTACCACTCAAACTCTTCTTGCCCCCGAGCTTCTGCTTCTTTATCATAGAGAGATGAAGGACTCCTACCCAATCTCTTCTTCCTGCCCCCACTCCTCAGATTTCTCATCTAGTCGCAAGGCTACCATTGTCCTGAACAACAGTGTCACTTACACAGGGGTATTCATTCTTCACAGGCAGTTTATTCAGGTAGCTGTAGGTCATGTCTTTTTGGATGGGACAATTGATTCCACTCTTACAACCATCAGGCTCAGGAATGGGAAAGGGAACTGGTAAGCCCATCACGATGCCGTGCACCACAGCTTTGCTTTTCTGAGATGCAATATCTAAGAGGAAAGAAAGAGAATGAGATGGTGAAGGGGACAGCTCATTTCTAAACTTGAAGTAAAAGATGCAGATGTGTTCTCAAGCAATGGCATTGCTATGATAGCAAATCATAAAGTCTGTACTTCTTAACTCCTAGAGTCTACTGCTCTTTGTAGTTATGCTTAGTACCTCTCCGAATGCTACAGAATGAGCTCTAAAAAAAAAAAAAAAAAAAAAAAGGCAACCAAGAGAGCTGTTTTCTTTGCTCTCAACCCCACCTTGCTCTTTCTTGCCTGTCACAGTTTCTCAGGGGAATCCGAGCTACCTGGATAAATAACCTTATCCAACACAGTAAGTGAGTTTTTTGGGCAGTAAACTTTCTGTTTACTAACTACATCAGCTTCCGTCAGAGCGTTATTGTGTATCTTGCACAATGTTTTAGAGTTTAGAGTTTTAGAAGATTGGTCTCTGAATTCTCAAATGCCCTGCTCACAGGATTCCTTTAGAAAAGAAGAACAAAATGGAAAGGAATCTCCAAAGAAATGCAGTAACAGTGAGAGATAATCCTTTAGAAACTGGGTAAGGTTTGAAAGATGAGGTACGTCTCTTGCTATCCTCTACCCTCCATATCACAAGATGGGCAGGAGGAATAAATGTAATAAAATTAGGGCAACCAGGGTTATCAGCTGTTAGGTTATTGTGGAGATCCAGGGTGTTGGCTCGGTCTTTCTTTCTTTCTCTCTGGATTGTGATTACTTTTGTTTAGAAGGCACATTTTTGGGGGTGCCTGGCTGGCTCAGTTGGTAGAACATGTGACTTTTGATCTCAGGGTTGTGAGTTTGAGCCCCATGTTGGGTACAGGGATTACTTAAAAAAAAAAAAATCTAAAAAGAAAAAAAAGAAGGTACATTTTTGGTTTGGGACGATACTGGGGGTAGGGTATCATCCAGGAGAAAAAACAACTCTAGTATTTAATGCTGTCTTCAGGCTTAAGAGAAGGAGATGACAGGAACTTTGAGATTTCTTATTAGACTGCCCTATCTAGTTCCATAGGATAGAAAATGAGTAAAGGATTCAAGGTTGATACTCTTTCAGAAATAAAGATTTTGCATTTGTCTAGATTCCTAGGAAGCTGAAGGTGATGAATGTGGTACCAGAAAGCAACAAGTTCCCATAATATTTCTTTAACTTGAGGAAGGAAGCTCAGATTTTTTTCCTTGGGTCCCAGATGAATTCCCTAAACCTTATAGAGGGGAAGTCTGAGCTTTGCAGAAGCTGGAAGGGAGGTCACAGACTTCCTGACTGCAACTCCCTCCCCCATATCCACATGCTCATTCCAACATTTGAGACTGATGGTATGCTTTGAAAGGAAGGTGAGAGCCACCTTTACTTACTACTGGTGAAGGTGACATTGACACTGTAAGACTGGCCTTTGTGCAGTTTGCAGGGCTGCGTGGGGCATGGGCTCACGTTCAGTTCCTTTATAACTCCAAACCCGGAACCTGTGAAAAACAGAATCATGAATTGGAATAGGAGGGAAAAGAAACTGCCTATGCTGTCCCCTACCTAACGGGAAGGTGCTCTGCTCGTCAGGAAACTCTTCATATTTGGTGGGAGAAGGGGAATTAAGAAAATCAGTTAAGTATATAAAGCCAGCTTCCCTCCTCTATATCCTGGAGGGACTACACCGCACCCCTCCTTCTACGCCTACGTAGGATTTAAAGCAGCATACATATGGCACAAGGGATGGCTCTGGCTTCAGTGCTGCTGTTCCCACTGGGACTTGAGACTGGCTGTTCCTGAGCTGCCCTCCCCCACTTTCTCCCAATCCGGTCCTGGTACCCGAGCTTTGTACGCCCCTACCGGTGAAAACCATTTTAAGAACGCATCTGCAGTAAACAGTTGTACCCTCCACTTTGGAAACGTGGTCTTCAAGATAAGTGTCTCCCCCACAAATGCTTGACCTAAACAGGTTAGGTAAAGTCTTTAAAACTCCCACTTCAGGGCACCTCTGGGCCCCTGAAACTGGACAGCCGAATGGAGAGAACGCAAACTGCCTGGTAACACCACTTCCGCAAGGAAAGCTTAAGCTCTGCCGTGCAGCCATCACTGCTCTGGGACCTGACACCTGGGTTTGCAATCTCATTGGCTCTGTTACTCACTATGAAACCTCAAAACAAGACACTTCACCCCTCTGGGGATAACAACAGTAATGCCTCATAGGGTAGGGGAGCTCACACACGTGAAGCTCTCAGATAAGTGTTTGCAACGTGGTTAATGCCATGTAAATGTGTATTTTATTATCATCATATCAGGATTCAGTCCATGAATTTAATCTAGAATAGTTGCTGTGGGTGGGTTAGCAAGTTCCTTTTTTTTTTTTTTTTGGTTTGAAATGCAGCCTTGTATTTTTTTCTATTTTTTCATGGTTAATTCACATAACATAAAATTTTATCACTTAAACCACATTTAAGTCTACAGTCCTATGGTATTAAGTACATTCATATTTTTGCACAACCATCACCACCATCCATCTCCAGAACTTTTTCATCTTTCCCTGCTGGCACTCTGTACCCATTAAACACCAACTCCCCATTCCTTTCTCACCCAGAATAAAGGTCAATTTTTTAAAGCATTTTCCTAATCATAGTATACATAAACTATGTCCTCCCTTAAC
>CM053560.1:26199378-26264373 GCA_028646485.1 Cryptoprocta ferox | reverse complement strand
GTTAATTGGAAATAGATATTGACATTCCACCTTCTGATTAGTTTGTTGGAAAAATACAAGATCCTGAGGAATATAGGCATGCTGTCATTGAGTCTAATTAAGATCATTGTAAAATTCTGCTTCGCAAGTTCCTTTTCATGCAAAAGGTGGTCCTCTCCTCTGCAGTCATCAGGTTGGCTTAGCCCATGCGATATGAAATGAGAAGCTCATATAGACGCCCTTGGCTTTCTCTGCCTGTGCCTGCTGTTGGGTGGAACAGTTGCATCCTACTGACCAACACTCTTCGGACTAGGTCTGTAAATAACTTGCAGCCCCCCATCTCCCTGCTTGCTTCTCCATTACGGCAAAGTTCTCGAAATATACGTGCAACAATGCTCGTCTTTAAGCACTGTCTTCTACTCTACCCTCCTATCTTCTACAGACAGGGAAAAAATATCCAGAACTTTAATCAACAACCTATTGAAAATCAGTGCTTATGCTAAAGCTTTTGACGCCTGCTTCTACCTGCTTCTGTCAAGGCTGGGTCACATGATCTAGTGGGACCCAAGTGAAGAGCAGTACGTGTAGCTCCTTCATCCAGTGTTACTGACAAGAGGTTCTTGGACTTCCAATGTCAACAGAACAAACGCCTCAGTCCTAACTGGCAAAAATAGCAAAACCAGTTTTCTTGGCCCCCTTTCTTACTTGAGGAAATACTACTCCAGGGGAAAGGGATCAGAGAGTGGAACTCAAAAATCTTTTGATGTGGGCACTGAAGTTTACATTGTTACTTCCCAATCAAAAGTAAATTGCTAATCTGTAACTGAAACCCTCCCTCCCTTCCTTAAGAAGTACTTGCCTAGGTGGTAGGTGTACGTTTGCTCTTTTCATAGTAGAACAATATCTAGATTTGGTTTCCTTAGTTTTTTTTCTAATGTTTATTTTTGAGAGAGAGAGAGAGAGAGAGAGAGAGATGCTCACATGTGGGGGAGGGGCAGAGAAAAGAGAGAGAGAGAGAGAGAGGCAATGAGGTGCTCCCTTGAAATCAGGAAGTATGAGGTCGTGCACGACCTGAGTTGAAGTCATGCGCCTAACCTAATGAGCCACCCAGGCACCCCCCACCACTTTTTTTAATGTTAATGTTACCACTGAAACCCAAAGTGGTTCATAGACACCCACTAATTTCCTACCACATACTAGCTGTGAGACTTGGGTAAGTTGGGCCACCGTGGTGGCTCAGTCCGTTAAGGGCCCGACTTCAGCTCAGGTCATATCACAGTTTAAGAGTTCCAGCCTGGTTTAAGAGTTCAAGCCCCGAGTTGGGCTCTGTGCTGACAGCTCAGAGCGTGGAGCCTGCTTAGGGTTGTCTCCCTATCTCTGCTCCTCCCCTGCTTGCTCTCTTTCTCAAAAATAGACTTAAAAAAAAAAAGAGAGGGGGAGAGAGAGAACTTGGGTAAGTTACTCCATGTGCCTGTTTTCTCATCTGTAAAACAGATTCTGAGGGTTGGATGAGTTAATAAATATTGTGTCTTTATCCAAATTTGGCCACTAAGTTTAATAGGAGGATATGCAGTAATTTGAGGTGATAATCAAGTGCTACTAGTTTAGTGGAACAGCATTTGCTAAGTATTAATAGGCCAGCAGTCTTATTCCTTAATCAGTCCAGCCCCTTAGCCTAACTTTGCTTTCGCCTCAAAATGAATTGATGACATAGTGGAAAGAGCATTTATTCTCTCATTTACTTTTTCTTTTAAAAAACTTTTTTTACTGTTTATTTTTTAGAGAAAGACAGAGCATGAGTGGGGGAGGGTCAGAGAAAGACACACAGAATCTGAATATTCCTTCCAGCTCACAAATTTTATAGAATGTCTTCTTTCATTTATCACTACACCTTTCCACGTCAGAAAAAGTTCTGCTAGAATAATTAATTCTATAGACTTGACTGAAAGAATAAACTCACAATTTCGTACAAGCCCCCGCTGCATTTCCCAACAAAGATCCCTATCACAGCGCCAAGGTGGGGGGGGGTATGTGTCACAAGCTGTGATCAGCAACATGAGTTTTACAGAAAGGAGGAAAAAGTGATTAAGAATCCCCAAATTATATAGCACAAAGGAAGCGGTAACGGAATAAATCATGAAAAGGAGAATTGACTTTTGACTTGTCAGCAAAAGGGAAATTAAAAATAAAAGCAAACGGAGTAGCGAGGGAGACGTCATCCAAAGATACAAGGCAAACATAAAAAGTTCTGTGCCCCCTCACGCCCCGCGGAGCATTGGGACCTTCAGTTGTCTGTCCTACAAACTTTAGAAAATTTCAGCGAAAGGCCCACCTCCAGGACATGTCCAGGGACCCCCAAAAACGCGTCCCAGGAAGAGACAAAGGTGTGAGCCCCTAGGTTTGCCGCCCGCACCTTCTCCCCAACCGCAGCCCCCTCCAGCCCACTCCACGCTGGGTCCGAGGCTGAGCCTGGCCGCCCTCGGGAGCCGCCCAACCCCGCCGGGGGTCTCGGCGCGGGGTTCCGGCGGGGGCTCCCGCAGAGCGCGCGGGAGTCTCGGGCTGGCTCCGGCTCACCGCAGTCCTTGAAAGACACTGGCTCGGCCAGGGCGGAAGCGCCGAGCGCCAGGAGCACGAACGCGACGGCCAGGAAACGCATCGCAGCTGAACAGGTTCCAAGCGCGAGGAAGGAAGAAGTGACCGCCTCAGTCACAAGATAAACCTGCCCGGACGGGCCTGGGTCAGGCGACTCTCACCAGCAACCAGGGCAGGGCCCGCCCGCGCTCCGCCCCCGGCTCCAGAAAGCCGAGCTCGGCTGCGTCCCGCCTAGATGCCCGCTATCTCCGCCCACCTTGTCCGCTCCGCCAGCTGGTAGGCTAGGATCCATCTCCGCCCCGTCCGGCTGCTCTCTCCGGCGCTCCGCCCCGGTTCTGTTGGTGCGTCCCAGCTTCCGTAATGGGAGCCTTTCTAGCCAATCAAATCCCTTCTCCTCTACCACCACCCAATAGGTGTGCTCGAAGGCGGGGTCACCGTGTCCCGCCTCTGGAGACCCAGGCGGAGGAGGGGTTTGGGATGACGCGAGGGGCGGAGTTTGCGGAGGAAAATGGCGGCCGCCCGTGGGTTATCTCTAACGGCCGTGGCGATGAGGGTGGTCGCTCCCTGGGCAAGGGGCAGGTACCAAGGCTACAAAGGCACCTGGAGAGGGTGTTAGGTTCTGCGTCTCCGGGACTAAGGGGGAAACTAAGGCCTGCGGGGGAGGCGAGGGTTTGGCGTGAGGCTATCCAGGTGGAGGTCGTCAGGTTTGGCGTGAGGCTGTCCAGGTGCAGGTCACCAGGTGCTCCTCTGCTCCCAGGCTCATCTTCCTCCTTGCGCCACAGGCTCCTCTCGACCTCTCGAGGACCTCAGCGTCGGAAAGCGTCGTCCTCCAGCCCCGAGGCCGGAGAAGGGCAGATCCACCTCACCGACAGCTGCGTCCAGGTAGGAGGCCGGACGCCTGGGGCGGGGAGCGGGGGGAGGGGAGGGCAGGGAAGGAGTGCGGGGACTTGCCCTTGGCTCACCCTTGTTCCTCCCCTTGCCTGGCATTCTTGATCCCCCTTCCTGCATTTCAGAGGCTTCTAGAAATCACCGAAGGGTCAGAATTCCTGAGGCTGGAGGTGGAGGGAGGCGGATGCTCCGGATTCCAATACAAATTTTCACTGGATACAGTTATCAATCCCGACGACAGGCAAGGAGGAAGGGGTGGGTCCTCAGGGAATGTGCGGGAGGGATAAAAGGGCACATTTATTTCAAATTTAAAAGGTTTGCTAAGAAGGCCTGACACCACCTTTCTGGCACAGTGAGGATTTGTTGTCATGCTTCAAAATAACTATGTTATAGGAAGAAAATGAGCCTGCCGACGTCCCTAGTGGAATTGGTAAGGGGCTGAACTAGATTCCAGGCCTAAATCCCTAACCATTTACCAATATTCATTGCATTGGCTCTTTTTGTCTCAGAGAAAAGCAGCACTTGTTAGAGGTAATAAGGAATGCTTCCTCTGTATTTCTGATATTTCTTAATGTTTATTTATTTTTGAAAGAGAACAGAGCGGGAGCAGGGGAGGGACAGAGAGAGGGAGACACAGAATCGGAAGCAGGCTCCAGGCTCTGAGCTGTCAGCACAGAGCCGCACATGGGGCTTGAACCCACAAGCGGTGAGATCATGACCTGAGCCAAAGTCAGGGGCTTAACCAACTGAGCCACCCAGGCTCCCCATCTGTATTTCTAAAACAGAATGTGCACCTCTGGGCTCAGAGGGGGTAATGTTTTGAGTGTTAATGTCTTCCTCCTGTCTTTTCAGGGTATTTGAACAGGGTGGGGCAAGAGTGGTGGTTGACTCTGATAGCTTGGCCTTCGTGAAAGGGGCCCAAGTGGACTTCAGCCAAGAACTGATCCGCAGCTCATTTCAAGTATTGAACAATCCTCAAGCGCAGCAAGGCTGCTCCTGCGGCTCGTCCTTCTCTGTCAAACTTTGATGCGACCACAGGTGACCCAGAGATCGCTACCACTGGTGCCAATTTGAGGAGCCTGGCAGTAGTAGAATTCCAGAGGTTTCCTTCCAATTATGTCCTTCTCTCAATTTTTTCCCCCTCAGTCTAGGAGTGTTGTGTTTTGCCACTGTAATTTTCAGAACGTGAAGCTTTTACTCTTGATTTAATTTCACTCACGCAGTTCTAAGTCCAAGTGTCAGGATGCTGTGATCTAAGATCTGCTACCTTGTCGAAACCCACCCTGTATAATCTGTAGAACCTTCAGTGCTCCAGAGTTTGGAGTTAATGTCTCTGGCCCTCAGAGCTGCTTGTACATATGTGTATAGCTATGTATAAAAGCTTCATTTTGAAGAAAGCCCTTATTGTGTTCTGGATCAGGGTCACAGGTCAGGTAGCTTGAACACTGGTTACTAGGCTAGAGAGGAGGAGAAAGGCAGTGTTCTCTTTTTCATCTCACCCTTCCTGAATGTGCTAGTGACATCCTTCTTTCCTTTTTCTTTTTTCTTTTCTTGTCTTGTCTGTCATTGACATCCTTATTTTCTATGCAACCTGTTCTCCATTTCCCATTTGTTAGGGTAGATACATTTTCTTTCTTACTTGTCAGTCTGCTGAGTTCACAAAACCAGTAGCTCATCACCCAGGAAACTTGGTTCTAATCCCCACTGATAACCTGAATCATAGTGAAAAATAGGCCCCATACTCACACAGATATTTCAAGATTTTGTGATCATTCTGTGACTGATAGGTGGCTTCACTTACCTCATGGTGTAAAATGTTTTTGGTCTCGTGTAAAGCAGGAAGTGGTCCCTGTGTTGGCATGGATGATGGGTAGTTAGGGATTTTCTTTTAGGTTGGATTACCAGATAAAATGTAGTATGCCCAGTTAAATTTGAATTTCGAATAAACAACACATAATTTTTATTATAAATGTGTCCCAAATATTCCCAATTTTTAGTATAAGTGTGTCCCAAATAAATATGAGACATATATATACTAAAAATTATGTGTTGTTTATTTAAAATTCAAATTTAACTGGGCATTGTGTATTTTTTTAAAAGTTTATTTATTTTGAGTGAGAGAGAGAGAGAGAGAGAGAGACAGACAGTGAGTGGGGGAGGGGCAGAGAGAGAGGAAAAGAGAATTTCAAGCAGGCTCCACACTGTCAGTGCAGAGTCTGGTGTGGTGCTTGAACTCACAAACCGTGACCTAAGCTGAAACCAAGAGTTGGATGCTTAACCAACTGAGCCACCCAGGCACCATAGGCACTGTGTATTTCTATTTGTTAAACCTGGCAACTTTATTTAGGGTCACTGAAAGAAAAGTTGTGGGTTTTTTTTTTTAAGTTTTTTTTTTAAATTTATTTTGAGAGAAAGAGCATGAGTTGGGGAGGGGGAGAGAGGGAGAGAGAGAGAATCCCAAGCAGGCTCTGCACTGACAGCTCCATCTCACGAACCATGAGATCGTGACCTGAGCTGAAATCAAGAGTCTGGCGCTTGACTGAGCCACCCTGGTGCCCCAAGGAAAGCTTTTTAAGCCACAAATTCTAGCGAATTTTAAAGTACTTGTTTGGGTATGGCACTTAATTAGGCCACAGAGCTAGAAATAGTTGTGGCATTTGTGTGACAGGGCTGGGGGAGGTGGAACTGCATGGACAGACAACTAAAAAAAGAAATACCACTACCATGACAAATGATTTATTGATGCTCGTGTTGGGAAAACCACAACTAAATTGATTATGGAAGAATTATTGGTTAAACTGTCGTTTTCCTCAAGAGCCTAAAAGTTCGTTACAGCAAAAACATTTCTGGACTGGATTGGAATTAAGGTCATTCAGTAAAAGAATTTACCATTAAAAAGGGAAATGCAGAGTTTAGAGACAGAAAGTACCTGAGGCAGAAGCTTAGGTACTTATAATTTCAATATGGGGAAACCTAGGGTTTGGAGAAAGCAAGCCTATTGTGTATACAAAGAGGAAATGAGGGGAGGCTCAGAAACCTCAGCTTTCTTGGCAAATTTCCATGGAAGGAGGCAGAAAGCAGCATATTATAGGAGCCTCTGTGTAGCTTTACTAAGACATCTAAAGATGCTGCCAATACCTGGGCCTGATAAGATTTTCAGCCCGGACTAAGTTTCTCATTCTCTTTAAAAAGAGATTTTGCTACATTTTATGTGTTAGAGCCTATTCTTTTAAAGAGTACACTTTTTTTTAAACTTTTTTTTAATGTTTGTTTATTTTTGAGAGAGAGAGAGTGTGAACAGGGGAGGGGCAGAGAGAGAGGGAGACACAGAATCTGAAACAGGCTCCAGGCTCCAACTGTCCTCACAGAGCCCGATGTGGGGCTTGAACTCACGAACTGTGAGATCATGACCTGAGCCGAAGTTGGACGCTCAACCGACTGAGCCACTCAGGCGCCCCAAGAGTACACATTATTTTTATTTATTTAAAAAAAATTTTTTTAACATTTATTCATTCTTGAGAGACAGAGACAGAGTGAGAGTGGGGAGGGACAGAAAGGGAGGGAGACACAGAATCCGAAGCAGGCTCCAGGTTCTGAGCTGTCAGCACAGAGCCGGATGCGGGGCTTGAACCCACAAACTGTGAGATCCTGACCTGAGCCCAAAGTCAGATGCTTAACCGACTGAGCCAGCCAGGCGCCCCTATTTTTTATTTATTTTTAAAAGAAAGCTCTATGCCCAACATGGGGCTTGAACTCAACGACCCTGAGATCAAGAGTTGCATGTTACACTGAGCCAGCCAGGTGCTCCATGATTTGGTGATTTTAAAACTCATGCGAGCATATGCAAGGTAGCTTTAGTTGCTAAATAAGCCATTAAATTGCAGTGATCAGTTAGACAGGAACAGAGTCCTTTGAATGCCTATATGGAAGTACCTGCTGTTAATGGGAGAATTGGATTTCTGTGTTTTAGAAAGGGTGGGTTTGAGAGAAATCACCTCACTTTATTATACTGAGAAAGTCTCATGGGAAAATCTGAAGTGGTAACAAGAAGTCTCCATTGGAGTAGGATGACGTAGAAATTTTAAGAGCACGGGGCATAGAGAAATGATAGCATCAAGGGGACAGTGGGCGATTTGCTTGGAATATATAGTAAGCATAGTAAAATGGGTTTAGGGTCTTTTGCAGGCCCTTTCTGACCAGATGCCTCCTTTCTGGCAAGCAGTAAAGACCGGCAGATAGTTTCACAAATTTTGCGCACTGTGCAAATTCATTTACGAAAACTTGATACTCTTCTAATACCCATTGGAAGATATTTCTTTGCTTCCCTATTACTTTCAAGGGGAAAGGCCCTATGTGTTGCAGAATTGGTATTATTTACGCACGTTAGTATCTGGGGCAGCATGTCCCACCGTTGCTTTAGCAAGACTTAATGCAAGAACCAAAGACAAGGGAGCCCTGCATCTGCTTTATGTTGTGAATCTGCTTTATGGTGTTGGCTCAAAAGAGGGGGCCTCTTGGTCAGCATCCAGATCTTACCTTGTGGAATCATACTCTTTAGTTATGTGATTGCTGGTGACTAGTGGTATGTGAACTGTAGGTGGCCCACCCACCCTTAGTTTCTTTGTGTGGGAATGTTGACTGATTACAAGGGGTTAGGAGAAAACAGGTTTAGAATTAAGAGATTAGGAAGGGCTACTTAAAGTAGGTGTCCAAGAAGAACTTTCTAACTTCTCTTTTTTCTAAGAATTGAAACCCATTCTTTTGGTCTTCTGTTACAAACGTCAAACTGAGGGTTGACATTTGGTAGGAGCATCTTATATTGAGAAGTGCGCAGCACTGATCACATGGCGTAGCCCTCCCTTGAGTGCTGGCCAGGAGCAGGTATCATGCTGCTGGTAGTGGGCAGGACCTGACGCTGTCCAGTGCAACAGAATTATGGTTTTGCATGTTTGTCTCAAAGGCAGGAAACTCCTCTACTTTTCTAGGTATCTAGCATTGGTGTATATAGGTTGCTCTTTTAAAATCTCTGTTTTCCATTTCTCCGCAGAAATGCTGCAGGGCTGTTTAAAGGAAGTTTGCTTAAAGAAGTTTTGAAATAATTATGTGGTTTTAATTGTCAGATAAATACACGAAGAGGGAGCATTTAAGTGATCTATGGCCAGCAGCTGTATTTAAAAATATTTTATTTTTTTGAAAAGGTAATACATATGGTACAAAATTCAAAAAGACACAAAAAGGGATACAGTGAAAAGTCCCAGTCCTGTACCCATCTACCCTGTCACCCTCCCCACAGACCACTGTTGTTTCTAAGAATTTACCCTACAGGTATGATCCGTAGATATAATGTGAAATAACATACCAGAATATTCATTACAGCATTACTTATAAATAGCAAGAGGTTGGAAACATCTGTCAATAGGGGATTGATTACAAATTATGATTTATACATTCAGTGGAATAGCTTACAATTATAATATAGAATGAGACAACTCTTTATGTGAAAATATGGATTAAGTGAAAAAAGCAAAATGCAGAACAGCAAGCATAGGGTGGTCTTTTTGTTCTGATACAAAGAAATCCATGTATGGGCATGAAGTTTTCCTGGAAGGTTGAGCAGGAAGGTGAGGGTTGAGAGGAGGCACAGCGCCAGCAGGTGTACTGAACAGTGGTAAGAAGTTCTCTGAACTGTGGGCTGTAAGGCAGAGTAGCGCGGATGAGGTAGCAGATACCCAGCTGTCTTCTCCTTTCTTTTTTTTTTTTTTTTTATAGTTTATTGTCAAGTTGGTTTCCATATAACACCCAGTGCTCATCCCCACAAGTGCCCTCCTCCATGCCCATCACCCACATTCCCCTCTCTCCCATCAGCCCTCAGTTTGTTCTCAGTATTCAAGAGTCTCTCATGGTTTGTCTTCCTCCCTCTCCCCAACTATTTTCCCCTTTCTTTAGATAAATAGCAGCATATGTTAATCTTTGTTAAAAAATCTTCTTTTCCCCCTTAGTGTGGTTTGGGTTTCTTTTCAAGGCATTTAGAGCCACTTTTTGTTTTTTTCCTTTTTTAGGCCTCCGTGGCAACTAATAGTTTCTCATCTTTTACTGTTACAAGTAATGCTATAATAAATAACCTCTGACGTGTCATTTCACATTTGGTGAGAAATATCTGAAGGTTAAATTCCTAGAAGACTCAAAGAGTAAGAGCTTTTATAATTTTGAAAGACATTGCCATATTATCCTCCTCAGAAGTCGTGTCAGTTTCCGCCCGTCAGCTGTGTGTGCGCCTCTTTCATCAGATGCTTGCCAACTAGGTGTCTTAAACATTTTGATCGTTGCCAATCTGACAATTTTTAAAAAGTATCTCATTGTGGTTTTAATTTGCATTTCTTTTATTATGAATGAGGTCAGAATATTTTCACATATGTAAGAACTATGTATTTTTGTTTGCTGAAAACATCTTAGCGAGTAGAGTGACCTGGAGCAAACTGTTTAAACTCTTGTGTGTCTCAATTTCCTCAGCTGTAAATTAGGAATAAAAATAGTAAGTAGGATTGTTGGATGATTAAATGAAATTTGTGTACGGCACTCAACACAGTGCCTGGCACATAACAGGCATTCAGTAGGTTATTATGGGGTGGCTGGCAATCAGAGCAGCTGCTAGGACAGGACAGATTAAATTAAGATTGCATTCATCCCTATGTCTTCCGGCACGTGAAGTCTCATTCATGTACATTGCCTTACATCCGACAAATGCAAAGACAACTTTCCTTGTGTCAGAAGAAGGGACCTTTTCCCATTGGATCCCAATCATAGGCTATTGGCAGAGCTGGCAAGAGGGTAGGCACAGCCTCATGTCTAATATGTAGACAGCCAACATGGTAAAGAAATTTGGTTTAATGTGAAATAAAAACAAAAACAGAAAAGCCCAGATGTGCATCTTTTTATTCCACCATGGTTGTAAACTCCTGGCTAGCCAAGGTTGGAGTGGGTCTCTCCTTGTAAACTGAGAGGGAGACCAGCCATCCCATTTTTGACAGAAAGATGGCAGGGGCATCTGAGAATAGAAAAACAACACTGGAAATCTGGCTTCCCCTACAGAAGACTGCACTGTAGCTCACAAGCTAGAAAATAGGCCCCTTTATTTTTAGTACTTCAAAACTGGTGTCCACAAAAGGAGAACCTAGGAGAGATTTGTTTCCTGTAGGAAGCAGTATGTATTTAACACAGGTCTTCGGAGATGGGCGCCCTGTCCTGTGGTAGCCCTTGCTGGGGTGCACGTGAGCTATCATGGGTAGATGGTGAGTGTTTACCCGAAGCTACCGAACATTTTCTTTAGACTTGTTGAAAGCCTTGACTCCCCATATTTTTCATATTGCCCTCATGCTGCTTTCTCAGGCTCCTTGTTCCCCTTCACTTGTGTCTCTTACACTCAGCAAGCTAGTATCAGCTTGGTCCTCTGAGATGAGCGCATCTTCTGCCCCTCTGGGGCCACAGAACTGCTACTGGATGGAGATGAAGCAAAATCTGGCCCAGATGGGATTGGCTGAGTGGAAGGTTGGTTGTCGGGAGGCGGCCTTGGAGTCACTCCCCAAACTTACCCCAATTCTTTTTTTCTCAAGAGATACTGAAGGACCATCCCTGGGCAGATGTAACCTCTGACCCAGTTGTGGAATCAGGATGTTCTGTGGATCATGGCTGGGAAAGGGTATCTGCAGTGTGAGGCCAAATGACCTTGCATGTTTGCACAGCTTGAGGGGGTGGATGAGGGCCATCCTTTAGTAAGTGTCCATAGCAAGGCCAGGACAGATGGCAGACTGGTCCTCATGGCCAGTGGCTGAAGCATTAAAGCATTTGGTGGTGTTTGAGCCAAGCAAGGGCATGGCAGCATGAAGGCATTGACAAGCTCACAGCCAGGGCCTAAGCTGGGAGAGATGAAAAGCAGGCAGGGCTGGTTAGGAGCTGGGCTGCAGGGCCTTCTGCCTGCTTCCTTATGGTGTCTTCCCAGCTACGAAAGCTTCCTCAAGGCCCCTGCCTGTGTGGCCGGGGCCCATTTCCAGGTAGCTGCCCACACTGAGCCCTCACTGCTACTCCTTGGCAGTACAGTGTGGGGGGCCTGCCTCGGCCACATAACCTGGGGAGCAATGGCAGCGGTAGGAGCCCTCGGTGTTCTCGCAGTGACCATGGGCGCAGAGTGCAGCAGGCCCGTTCAAGTCATCACACTCATTGACATCTAAGAGGAAGGGAAGGAAGAGAGAGCTGTAGGGAACCCAGGTGCCTCTGGCCTGGGCTCACGAAGCCCCGGCCCCTGCCCTGCGGTGGACTCCTACATGTAGCAGCCAGGAGCTGAGGTCAGTGCCCCAAACTAAGCAACTCAGAGAGACAAAGCAGGTGGTAGTGAACCCATCCTGTGCCCTTGGACAGTGTGACCATGCTCTCTTGTCCTTGCCTTTCTTCTGTCTAGGAACCTCCCTGGAAAGGGCTTTCTGTACACAACAGGAGACCTTTGGTGCTCTCACCACTTGGCCTGGTTCCAGACAACCCCGCTAGGGGGCAGCAGTGGATTTCCCTCTCTCAAGTTCAGTCTTGTATTCCTAAGTGAGCAGTGGGACACTTTCCGCCTGGAGCCATCCTGCTCCCTGGGCATTGCCACCCAGATTGAAACTTACCCACGCAGGCCATGTGGGCCATGTCCAGCTGGAAGCCCTCGAAGCAGTCACAGGTGTAGCCCTCCCTCACTCGCACACAGCGGCCATTCTCACAGCCGTTCAGGATGCCGCATTCCTCTGCCTGAAGCCCTTCGAAGCCAGCCTGGTGCTCTGGTAGGAGGGAGTCAGAAGGATGCTGAGTCCTTGCGCCCAGCCTTGGGACCGTCACCCTCCACTATGAAGCGTTGCTCCTTTTGAAATCCTGAGGTCAGGGTTTCAAAAGGGTTTACCCTCACAGAAAGATGCTAAAACAAAAGGCACTACCCTTAAGAAATAATTACGGAGACATACTATACTTTAAATGTCAGCTCCAGGAAGGTTGAGACTCAATTGCTTTCACAGTGCCAGGGTTCCCGAGCAGGTGGATGTGTATGGTTTTGGTTTTGGTTTTGTGGTTGGTGGTGGTTAAAATCTTCAGATGGTTTTTTGTGGGGAGGAGGTTGGCAGCAAAAGGGGATCACCCTCACTCAACACAAAGCAAAACTTAGGGATCTGCTTAACCCTCTCCTCTTTAAGCAGGTCCCAACCCCTGCGAAAGACCGTATCCCTGATCCCCGTGAAGCCTTCGTCTGATGCAGTGGTGGTGCCTGGGGCAGACACCACATCCACTGCCCAGGTGCCAGGCCTTACTTCTTCATTAGAACCCAAGGCCTACGTGCTGGGGTCCGTGCCATGTACAAACCGAGTCATCATAGTGCGCCTTTAACGTGACTAGAAATCCTTAATGCACATTTCAGGTCACAAATGTGAGCTTGTAGACCAGGTTATTCTGCACTGTGGGTGGCGTGGAGGGAGAAAAACAGACCGGAGTGTACCTGCTTCCTCTTGCTCTCTCAAGTCCCACAGGGAAATTTTTGAGGTTGGGATGGTGTCCTGTCCTGTACCTCTTTGGTTCATCAGAGTTGTTCGGCTCTGACCCAGGCATTTGGAGTTGTCTCTTGAGTGACCTGCGAGAGGGCTGGCTGGGTCTTTTCCCTCCCCCCTTCACCCCACTTGCAGTGATTAGTAGGTGGAGGAGATGGAAGTGAAACCATTTCGGTGCCTGCCATTTCCCCATTTTTGCAGCAACACAGACCTGGATGGCTGGCCACGTAGTGGGGCTGGAGTTCTGAGGGCTGCAGGGGGGACTCAAGAACTGGTATGTGGTCCCCTGGCCGGCTGGCTGTGTTGGGGAAGGGTAGCTCTGGGATGGTGTCCTCAGGACCCAGGTAGTTGTAGAAGGGGGCCCCGTCCGGGCCGTAGAGGCTGTAGTGCAGGTCCTCGGGCCCAGGGCCGTACTCATAGCCTGGCCGGAAGTGGACCCCAGCCTCGCGCTCAGCTTCAATCCGGGCCACGTTGCACAGCTGAGCGTAGACCTCTGTCAGGGAGGAGGGGGAGAGGACACTGCCAGGTTCTTGGTAGCTAAAGCCTGGTGTGCGGTTCCCAGGCTTATGTTCCCGGGAGAGGGAGCATGCTGGGACTGGCGTCCTCTGGGAGTTTCTGACAGTGCTCTTCTCACCACTGCATGCCCTGTCCCACTTTGTCCCCAAACAATAGGGATGGAAGATGGCCACACTCTGATTGCTCTACTCCTAAATCCCTCCTTCCAAGGTGAGGGCCTTCCCTTCCCTGGGGCCCGTCCCCCTGTGCAGGCACGGTCACCCTTCTCACCAGAGCTCCTGGGGGGGCACAGGGCACACTGCTGGCTCCAGGCCTCGCCATCCTGGCAGCAGCATTCTGTGTAGGTGGTGCGGCGCCCATGCAGGGGTTGGCTGCACACATAATTGGTGACTCTCTTCCAGCAGATGTCCATGTGGATGTCGTGGTCAGGCAGGTCCTCTGGGGGCACAGCGCACAGAGGCACGTGAACCTCCCAGCCCAGACCCAGTCGCCCCTGCCGCCCCACCACTCCAGCCTACTGACCCGTGCCGCCGGTGCTGTTCACGCAGCGCTGCTGGCCCAGGTCCAGGGTGAGCGGGGGGCTGCAGAAGCAGTGGAAAGAGCCTTCAGTGTTCACACACTCACCGTTCTCACAGGCCATGTCCTGGCACTCGTCGTGATCTGTGGTGGCAGAAAGGCAGAAGGGATGTGTGGGGCAGTGCCAAGGCGGGCTGCCCATGGACCGTCTTCATGGAAGAGGATTTTCTTGTAACTGATACTGCTTCCCCCTCCCCCCCTGACCCAGCCCAGTCTCGGGGGGGCTCCCCAGGGATACCTTTCCAACAGGTGTCCAGCTCCCCTCACCTCAGACCTGTCTGCTGCAGTGGGAACTCCCAGCAAGAATGGAGCTGGCTGGTGAGGCCGGGTGAGCATTCAGCTGTGGGTGCAGGGGTGGGGAGGGGTGGTGTGTGTCCTCACCTTCACACTTCCTGTGGATGGCATTGTAGTGGTAGCCGGGATTGCACAGGCAGATGTAGCCAGGCACTGTGTTGAGGCACCGGCCGTTCTGGCAGAGACCGGGCCCGAACATCACGCACTCGTCTGCATCTATGGGAGGGCGGAGGTGAGGTGAGAAGCAGTATGAAGCAGAACTCGATACTAAGGGCTCCAAAGCCAGACTTGCTGGGTTTGAGTCCTGGTGCTGCCACTTCTAGTCAGGGGACTTTGGGCAACCTGCTTAAGTTCTCCTTGCCTCAGTTTCCCACCTAAAAATATGTGGATACTATTACTTAATCTCTTACAATTGTTATGAAGATTAAGAGGTTAATATATGTCGGTGCTTAAATAGTGCTTGGCATGCAGCAAGCACTTAAGAAAAGCTGCTTCTGTTTCTATGATTTCCTTCTCCAGTTTGAGGATTAGGATGCGGAAGGGCTCCTGCCTGAACTACCCACTTTGAGTGTGGGTTCCCTGAAGTTTCTGGCTTTCTAAGTGAGGCCAGGGAGTTAAGCAGCTGCCTCTGGATAGCTGTACTTCCCGCTGTCCCTATGCCCTAGGACTCGATTAGTCAAAGCGTCATAGTTCATTCTGGAGGGTCTGGCCTCGGGGGAGCAGAGAAACTGAGGTGACATCGCCAGGAGGAGCTCAGGTCAGAACTTGCAGCCACACATCTTCAGGTAGTCAGCCCCGGGACAGGACCCAGGGAAGGGACCTGGGAGGCTGGAGCTTCGTGCAGAGCTTCCCTGGGGACCTCCCGGAGGACCAGTCTGGGCCGGCTCAGGTGAGTGCAGTCTGGGGAGGAGGGTCTCTAGGGAGGTTACCTGTGTACGTGGTCTGTCCAAACATCCAGGCTCCGTCCACGGGGATGTAGCCTTTACCACTAGGGCAGATCTCGCTGAATTCCACTGTGCAAGGAGGCATCCAAGCTTAGAGAAAGGCTCTGACTGCCCCCCCCCCCCCCGCCGTCTTCTCTCCCCTTCTTTCAGGGTCACCCTGCAGAGCTGACACTGAGGGTTCAGGACCCTGGGGGGCCTTACCTGAGTCCTCAGCTGGGCAGAGGTCACAGGCGTCTCCCCAGCCGGCACCCTGAGTGCAGCAGCACTCGGCCTGTGTGGTGTTCCGGCCCAGAAGGCTGGAGCAGGGCAACTGGTCATTCTGCCCAGAGTAGCATTCCATGCGGATGGGGCCTGGGGGGTGGTCCACTGGCAGGGCCTCAGGAATACTCTGTCCTATGTGTGACAGATACCCTTTATTACCGTCTGTCTGTGGCTCTCTGGGGCACCCTAGGCTTTCAACTTATTTTTAAAATTTTATGATTATATAATAGCATTTCACGGTGTACAGCACACTTTTACCTATATTATCTCGCGTGATGCTCTCAACAGCTTTATATTATCACCTCCCTTTTACAGATGAGGCAGTTGAGACTTAGAAAAACTAGGTGACTTGCCACAGCCACCAGCTATTAAGTGGCATTGACCCGTTATTCTGGCCCCCAGCCCCTGTTCTTTCTGGTATACCACCCTGCTGCCCCCCACTATAGGGGGTGCCCCCAGTCCTTGGCATGACCATACAGGCAGCCCTCCTCCATTCCTCAGCTCACACTGCATCCCAGCCCCTCCCACCTTGCCTGTTCCAGGCCCTGTTTTCTTTTCCCCAAGTCAGAGGAGGCCAGCTGAGTCCTAGTCCAGCCTGGGGTGATAGGCTGGACCCAGCAGCTCAGGGGTGGAGCGGGCAGGAGAGCATGAGGTTTAGCTTCCAGGCCTCCCTCACCGACAGGCTCCCTGGGGCCCCTGTGAGGCTCAATCTGAGATCCTTGGGTACCTTCAGTTGGTGTCAGGGCTTCCTGTCCTCCTAGACGTTCCCTGGCCTGGGACAGATGCCCCTCTTGACATTTGCTGCACTCTACTCCTTGTCCTGCTGCACTGCATTCCTAAGCAGTACCCCTGCCCACATAGCCCCGGGTCCGGCCCAGCCTCCTTCCCAACAGCTGGAGCAGCGGAAGTGCTCTGTAAGCCGCAGAGGGGTCATATGTGACAACGGGGTGGAGTATGGGGGATGCTCACCTCCAGGCACCCGAGGGCGGCAGTGCCCCTCCTGAGCGTCGTACTCCTCCAGGTCACTGGCACAGAGGCACAGGAAGGAGCCCTCCACATTCTCACAGAGCGCCGCCCCACACACCGCCAGCATGAGCTCACACTCGTTCACGTCTGCCAGGCACGAGGACAGGCTTGTGGGTGGAGGAGACGCAGCCTGTGCCCCCTGGCCCTCTGCCTCCAGCCCACTGGGCAGATCCTCCTCTCATCCCCGCAAAAGAAACAGACTAGGTCTTGGGAAAAGAGCAGAAGGGAGCTAGCAGCAAGGAGGAACAGATGAATGGAGGGTATGGGAAGGGAGAGAGAAGGGTGGCAGGAAACGGTCACTAAATGGACAAAAAGGAAGGGTTCCTCGCTCTGTGCACATTCTCCAAATGTGCCTCTTGAGACCCTAGGTCTCTGGAGAAGGGGGTGCGCTTTCGCTAATATGCTTGCTCCCCCTGCTGGTAGAACGTGGTCCCGTTTCTCCTACCCGCCTTGTCACAGGGCCTGCTGTAGGGGGGGGGCTGCAACCCCCCTTCCTTGCCCACTCTGTGAGGACCTATTATGGAGTCGTGTGACCTTGAGCATCTCAGGAGGAGGGCCCTAGGGCCTCTATCCAGGACAGCCAAAGTCTGTGGAGATGGGCCCAAGGGCCTCCCCTTCCCTGGCCCAGAGCCTGGCTAGCCTACAGGCTTCTCACCAACACATTCCCAGCCGGAGGCCGAAGTCTCGAAGCCCTGGTCACAGAGGCAGCGGAAGGAGCCGTCAGTGTTGTCACAGAAGCCGTGGCTCCCACACATGGTGTCGTTGGCACACTCGTCTATGTCTGTGGGACAGTGGGGACTAGGGTGTAGGGTGCACTCTTGCTCTGGTTGCTGGGAATGCTTGGTCTATTGACACCAATCAACGTCCGTAAAAAGTGACTGCTAAACACAGCACAAGAACACTCTAACATTAACGCTCCTCTTCGGTTTTTGTGTAAGCCCTGCTGTTTGGAAAATATGCAAACTTCAAACAGCTGCACAAACAATGCCCTTGGGAGAAAGCAGTTTCTAGCTGGATACGTGAAAAATAGGTGTCCTCAGCCCTCCTGCCTCCGACTCCCCATTCCTACTCACCAATGCAGTCTCCAGTCGGAGCCATGTGGAAGCCAAGCTGGCAGCCTGGGACACAGCGGTAGGAGCCAGGGCTGTTCTCACACCTCCAGGCCCCACACACCGAGTCTCCGTAGTCCTTACACTCGTCAATATCTGTCCCCAGAGCCAAGAGAGGGGGCAGAAGTGGGCAGGTCACTGCTTTGGCCCCACCTTTTTGGCGTTACAAGGTCATGCCCCACAACTTTTGGGGTTCTTGATCTGTTCCAGATTACTGTGCTCAACTCCAAAACATTAAGTTCAGGATCATTCCTCCTGACCCAGTAGGGATGAGCATCTAGGTAGAAAATTCTATGCTGTTTAGGAAAGCCCTGAGCTCCGTAGGCTTCTGTAACATATTTTCCCCTTACCCCCTTCTCCCTATGGCAGAGCACTTTTATGCCTCTTTTTTATACAATCTTCACCAAAGCGTATTGCAGAAGATTGTCTTCATATCTGTCTCCCTTGCTCAATTTGAAGATTGTCCATAACTGTTACTTTGTCCCAGCAAAAGACACGGAACCTAGCAAGGGCTTAATAAATGTCTATTGAATCAATTTGGCTTTAAAAACTAGATTGTGTGCTCTGCTAGCACAAGGATCATGATTGTCTTCATTTTGTCATCCTTGGATATGCCCGGAGTCAGTGGATGCTCAATAAATGCATTCTCCATTGGGTGATTACTCTGTGGAAAGTGCTCTGCTTTCTGGAAGCTGCAGTTCCTGGTTCCAGGGAGCTGAGGACCAGGCAGGGGGTAGAGGTGGGCTGATGTGGGGTAGAGCCCTGTCCACTCCCCCCTGGAGACCTTACCCACACATTCCCCGCTCTCTGGGGAGGGCTGGAAGCCAGTCTCACACAGACAGTTGAAGGAGCCCTCGGTGTTGACACAGTGTCCTCCCAGACACCGGTCTGTGACTGCACATTCGTCCACATCTAGAATAGAGACATCTGTCAGCAGACCCAGCCATGGGTCCCTGGGGCCCTAAGTAGTCCACAGGAGAGCCAGAGAGTGACTCAGGTTAGGAAAGGGCTAGAAGATCTGAGGAAGCGTCCAGAGCTGGAGGCCAGAGGCCAGGCTGGGGGAGGAGCCCTGGAACTGGGGCACTGCCAAGGACAGCAGGGTGACAGCCAAAGGGTTCAGAGGACACATGCCTGTCGTAGATATCATGGGAGAGGCCCTGTTGAGTGCCTTCTTGAAACCTGGCTCCCAGTCATCTCAGCCTCCCATCTCCCATCCCTGGGTGGGACCAGAAGCACTTTATTTCAGGAGTCTAGACATAGCCTCCAGCGCCCCCTGCTGTGGGAAAGTGGACGTGGCCAAGCTGGCTTCTCACCCTGGCAGCTGGTGCCCCCCTCTGCACTGGCGAAGCCTGGGGCGCAGAGACAGAAGAAGGACCCGTGGCTGTTGAGGCACTCGCCATGGGGCGCACAGTACTCCTCTCCCATGCACTCGTCCACATCTGCAAGGAGAAGGTAGGCAGTGTTGTCTCCCAGGCATGTTGCTTCCCCCCCCCCCCCGCCCCCACACTCATTGTCCACAGTTCCCGCTGGGGATGCGGAGCCACTCACCCTCACACACGGTGCCATTGGCCAGCTGGAAGCCTGCAGGACAGAGGCACTGATAGGAGCCAGCCGTGTTCTTGCACTCGCCTCCCAGGCAGCTGCTCTGGAAGTCTTCACACTCATCCACATCTGCAGGGTCACACAGAGTGGAAGGCAGCCCATGGCAGCACCCCGCCCGCCAGGACAGGAACCAACAGGGAGGTCTCCGGAGGGCCAGTCCCTTGCTGAAGAGTCTGGACCCACAGGGGCCACATCCCTTTATAAAGCAGCACAGCTGGGAGGAGCTGGCAAGGGAGCCTTCGGGGAGCAGTGTGACTGCAGCTCCCTCCATCTCTACCCTGGCCCAGCAGCCTCTGGCTGGGCCTCTCCAGCTGCCCACACAGCGCCCCTGGGGACACTTGGCCTCTCCCAGCAACCTTGGCCTATGGTGGCCAAACCCACTGCCTTCACCATGGCTGAGATGGCTTAGATTTTCCTGAGAAGCAGTGGGAAAACAAATAAGTGAAGGAAACATACAGAGAACCTAAGAAGGGACCAGGAACCAGGCTCTTTAAATAGGCCTAGGAGTGCCTGGTACAGGCTGATGTTTTCCAAAATATGGTCCCAGCTCCCACCCCTACAAAGAACCCACGAAGCTGCACGTGGAACAAACTCCCCTGAAGCCTGTGATCCAGTGGCTCATTGGCCCCCTAGACTCCAGATTTGGAGTCGCCTTTCCAACTCCTGTTGAGGGAGGGGTGAGACTAGGTGTCCCCAGCTAGCCAGTCCAAGGTGGACAGAGGGGCCCCTGGCCTGCGAGCAATCCCTGCTGTCTGGTCACTCCCTTCTCTAAGGGTGGTGGGTTAGTCTCCTGCACCCCATCTGTGTTCCCCTCCCTCATGGTGGTGGGGGAAGGGCGCGCTCACCTTCACAGGTGTGGCCCAGGGGGTTGGGCCGGTAACCGTCCTCACAGTCCCTGCAGGAGAAGGAGCCGGCAGTGTTGGTGCAGACTCCGGAGGGGCAGACTCCCGGAAAGGCACACTCATCTAGGTCTGGGGCAGACAGCCAGCCAGTCACCACATGGGCCTGGGAGAGCTCCCTCCACCTGTCAAGGCAGGAAGCTCCCCCTACACATGGCCTCCCTTTCTGAGCTTGGAGGACTGTCTCCGGGCCTTCTATAGGGCAACCCTGGCATCCTCTCTACAGAATGTTCTGGGACCAGCTCTACCATCAGCCTCCCTCCTGTCTCTGTGATTCCCTTTTCTTCCTCCTGTCCTCACCTCCAAACTTGGGGATGATGACAAGAGATGCTCTCCTTGGGGCCAAGTCCATTTATAGGGTCCTCTAGTCTAGTCTGGAGACCCCCAGCATCAGCCCAAAGCTGGGGGACAAACGGAGTGTTCTTTGGGGGGTAAGCAGGCCTGTATTCTTGGTCCCCCTCTGCCAGCCCCTCCCTAGGTTTACCTTCGCAGGCAGTGCCATCTTCATTCACCCAGTACCCGCTCTCACAGGCGGAGCAGGTGAAGGAGCCCTCAGTGTTGAGGCAGAGGCCCGTGGGGCACGAGGCCCGGCTAGCACACTCATCGACATCTGAAACAGGCCATTGGGTTCTATGTGGGACTCTGCAGGACTGACATGACAGGACAGACGGAACAGACAGGTGGGCAGGGGGAGGGGGAAGGATGGGTGTTGGCAGGATGCGTGGTTGCGTCCTCATGGTCAGGGATGTGGGACCAGGGCTGGATCAGGAGTAGGAGTGCAGAGGGAAGGAGCTGCAGGCGGGTTTGCAGGGACAAGGGCGCTTCAGCATCTATGTACCTTGGCAGCCCTTCTCATCCTTGGTGACCTCATAGCCCAGCTCACAAGAGCATCTAAAGGAGCCTTCCAGGTTGATGCACTTTCCATGGGCGCAGACCCCGGGAGTCAGACACTCATTTACATCTGTGGAAGAGAAGTCCAAGATGGCAGCCTGGCCTCCTCTCCTTCATGTGGCCCCCACTGTCAGGCTTAGGGCATCTCAGTTATGAGGCCAGGAAATCAGGATGGTCACCCTGGGAAGGCCATGAGGTTGTTCCTGCTCCTGGCCCCACCCACCTAGTTCAGGGCAGGGTGCCCTTCCCGCCTGAGCCCACTGCAGCTCTATCTGGTAACACATAGCACTGTGCATGTCCTAGAAAAGGAGGCCACGTCCCCCAGCACTGGGGCTGGTTTGGCCCATCTGAGGACCCCTGGAATGAAATGTCCAAGACCCTTGACTCACCTTACAGTGGATCTGGACCTTTCTGACCTCCTACTTGCCAACCACACCGGTAGGATTCCACGTTCCCAGCCCAACAACCAGCTGCAATAGGTGAGTGGGCAATGCAGAGAGAGGCCAATCTATGCCTGGGTGGCTGACTGGAGTCTCAAGGGCCTGGGAAATGCCTGCCTTCGCCAGAGCCTCAAAGTATCTATTCACAATTCAGTCCCTCCCAGCATTCTGAACCCTGGGCCTTTCTTCCTGATGGGACTGAGGGGAGAAAGAACATTCTTCCTACAGCCAACATGCAGCGCCCTCTGCAGGGAGCAGAGCACTCACGGTTGAGTTAGGTGTTGCTGTTTAGACATTGCTATTGAGATGCAGAAAAGCAGAAGACCCTCCTCCCTGGGGGCCACAGCAGGACTCAGCTGCCAGCTCACACCACCAGTCAGCCTCTTCCTAAGATTCTTGGCATCTCACTCTACCCTGCAGGATCCAGCCACAGAAGCTGTGGGACCTTGGGCTGTAACTCTGGATGGCTATGGCCAAGGAACCAAAGGGGCCCCCACCCAGGCTGATTCAGAGGGCAGAGCACCAGTAATTGAAGCACACCCTTCTCATGTGGGAATCCAGCCTGGTCATGGAGGACAATAGCCTCCAAGCCACTTCCCCTTGCCCATCTCCTTCCCTCCCTGTGTGTGGGCGCGACCAGAGGTCCCAAGGGCCCTCTCCCTGCCTTGGCGAGCAGCCCTCACCTACACAGCTCCCGCTCTGGCCCCGGTAGCCCTCCTCGCAGGCTAGGCAAGTGTAGGAGCCGGGGGAGTTGACACATCTCCCATCAGGGCAGGTGCCAGGGTGACGGCATTCGTTGATATCTGCAAAATAACATCCCCTCCCTCGGTCATCCCTGGGAACCGCAGTACATGGGTAGATCTGGGAGGAAGCAAATCCTTGACCCTGCCCTTGGTGGGGGAGGTGGGGGGGGGGAGAGGGAGGGATCCCAGTTTCTGTACAGATGGAAACTAGGAAAAAGTGAGGGCTGTCTGGTGTTCCCAGCTCACCTCCCACCCACTGTCCTGGACAAGAGAGAGAGACAGAAGAACTTTAGAAAGGGAGACTCCCTGGGTGGGGCAAGAAGCCGTGGTCACCACAGCTCTGGGTGGGTGGGAGAGCTGTACTTCATAAGCTAGACTGTTGGGAAGGGCCTTCTTATCGGCCTTGGTGAATCCTGTTCCTTTACATTACTGGGGTTGTACAGGTCCCGGAGAGCCCAGAATCAGATCGCCAGCTAGGCAATGACGGCAAAATGGGCTTCCCTGTACCAGGAAATGGGGACTGAGGATGACCCCCAACCTCGGATGTGCCACAGACCAGCCCTGAGGCTGATGCAGAGTCAAGGGTGGAGGCTGGCAAGGCTTCTTGGCTAGAGAGACTTTTGTTCCAGATGAGAACCATATAGGGTTCCCAGCACCCACTCTGGTGAGATCCAGGGGAGAGTCAGGAAGGATGAGCCTGGGCAGCAAGGAGGAGGACAGAGATCTTGCTCCCAGGAACTGCTGGCAGGTTCTTCCTGATACGACCTGGCATATCCAGAAGTCCATATTCAAGGCACACAGGGGACTTGGGCTGACCTAGGGAGGTCATAACACAGGGACTGAACTCTGGGTTGGGACTGCAGGAAGACATTATGTGCCTCCGTCTCAATGTTGAGGCTCCCAGTCACTATTTGTGACAGACAGACTGACTGAGCTCCAGAGGAAACAAGGGGATTTACTCTTCCTAATGGGTAACTGTCATTCTCCTGGAGGAAGTCCACCAGCGTGTGCAGATTCAGAAGCCCTACTGCCCAGGAGGAAGACCTGCTCAGCACCCATGGAGGAAATGCAGGCGGCAGGGCCGAAGGTCAGAACACAGGCTTTCTGCAAAGGGACGAAAGCCAGCAGCTGCTGTGACAGAACAGGATACGGGCCCTGAGGTGGAGAGTGAAAATGAGTCTCCTCTGAGGTTGTTTGGTCTGCAGAAGTCAGGCCACATCAAAGCCCTCTGTCCCAGGGCACCCAGGCCCTCTCAAGGCCAAAACTTCACTCTGAGGGTCCAGAAGAGGAAGGTATATAGTGAGCAGGCAGTTATTCAGGTGGGGTTTCTGCAAGGAAATACCCAGACCCCTGAGGCAATCTTGGGGACACTGAGATGAGGTTCATCTCTAGAAAGAGGGTAGCCCTGGTTGGGTTGTGGTGACACTAGGCTAACCTATTCTAAGGGTTTCTGTAAAAGCAGAGATGGAGAGAATGAGACAGAAGAGGGGGATCGAAGGATCTAGGATCACCAACTTTGGCCACTCAGGAGAGAGCGGCCAGCACCATGGCCTGGGGGCCTACCAGAAGAAGGATGGGCAAAGCCATTGGGAATGATAAGCAATCGTTGCTTCAGGAGCTAAAGAGACAGAGGTTGAGGACCCTTTTCTAAGACCACACTGAGAAAAAATGAAGTCTTTGGATCTCTCCTACAGGGATCAGGTAGTGTAAGAAGGAGATTAGATTTACCAGGAGAAAAGAGCCCTGATATCTCTCCACCCCAAACGTTCTGGGCACATCTGTGGAGGTGTTGCACAAAGTGTCCTAGGCTGGGCATTAGGAGACCCTTGGCACTGTCACTGTTCGCTAAATATTCCAGCTTCCCCCTTGCTGGGCCAGGGTAGGCTTGTGCCTCCCGGTTCTTTCTTTCTTTTCTTTTCTTTTTTAAGTTTATTTATTTTGAGAGAGAGAGAGCAAGAGAGCGAGCATGCATACAACGCAAGTGAAAGAGGGTCAGAGAGAGAGAGAAAGAGAATCCCAAGCAGGCCCCATGCTATCAGCACAGAGCCTGATACGGGGCTTGAACTCACGAACCGAGAGATCATGACCTGAGCCAAAATCAAGAGTCAGATGCTTGACTGACTGAGTCACCCAGGCACCCTGTGCCTCCTGGTTCTTTGGGTCGGACCAGGGCACTAGTGCTGGCTGACGAGCTATGACGTGTGTAATTTATGGACCAAGGCATAATTGTGAGCAGCTTTTCCTCTCTTCCATGGAGACTGGCCACATTCAAGAGCCTGGCTATTCCTTTAGGCTAGTTCTAGAGTGAAGAAACATGAGGCAGGATCCCCAGCTGACCCATGGTGCACATGTACCATTGATCAGATGTCAACTTTGCTGTTCTAAATCATGAAGCCTGGGGTTGCTTGTTAATGCAGCACAATGTCGTCTATCCTTGCACACCACTGCTGGCTTCCTTCCTCAGATCAGAGCCCCAGCCAGTGATTATTGTATGTGAGAGGTCTGTCAGCAAGTGGGAGAGGGAAGGCAGAAGATCAAAGCAGCCCTTAGTCACCCCAGGAGCCAAGGAAAGCCTCTCCCAAATGGGAGTGCATGTAATAGCCATCTGCCAAGCCCATCGAAAGGAGCCAGATAAAGATTCCGGATGAAGTAGATTCCACTCCCGACCAGTCCGTGTTAAGGGCAAAGGCTCTAAGGTCACCAGTTATCTTGAAGCTGTTCCACCCACCCCTTGGTATGTGGACTAGAGCTAGATATTTTTTCTCCCTAGTCTAGGGTTTGAATTTAAATCTAAAATTTTTGTATATTTTGCTGGGTTCTAATACCTTGGTAGCTAGGGACAGGCGCTATTGGTCTTATTGCTATATTCCTGGTCCATGGCTGGGACAAGGCTGGCACTCAAACAATGTTGCTGACCAAAGGATGAGATCACGTGACCAAAACTTCATTCCTTATTGGTATGAGGTTCCGAAGAGACCCCAGAGGCTCCAGGGAAACAGGCGCCCCAGGGACCAGCTTGCCAACTTGCCTGTACACTGGGAGGATCCTGGGTCTTGCCTAACCAGGGCTTTATTCTTTGCACGAGGAAAGGTAAGGGTGCCCATCTCCGCTCCTTGTGAGAGCACAGGGTGGGCGGGGGAGGGTGCTCAGTCGGGGGCCAGAATCCCCGGGGCACAGCAGAGCCCCGGAGTCTGCAAGGGGATCCAGCCCCTTTGCGTGGGAACCCAGAGTTTCTGGTATGACGGAAATGCCATTGAGACTTTGGATGGGCCGCTGTCCAGAGCACTCAGGCCTTCCACCAGAGACTCTGAGTGTAAGTGGAGAGAGTGGTTTCTCAGTTGGAGAGAGAAGAAAGAGGAGGAGGAAATTGCCTGGGCTCCCAGGGTGATGGCCGGGTCTGTGGTTACTGATGGAAACCTGGAGAAGTGTGCAGGCTACATCAGCCTTTCTTTCAGCAGACTGAATGTCTGCCCCGGGCCAGGAACTCAGCCTGACCTCCCAGCCAAGGTGTGTGTCTGGAACTTTTCCTCTGGAAGGGAAGAGGACAATGTGGAGGCGTGGACTGCAGTGTGAGGGAGTCTAGAGGTGAAAAAGAATGGGGCTTTCAAGATAGAAACACTCCTCCCTAGTCACTCAAGGTCTTGTTGTGTACATTAGCTTATTTGGTCCTCACAAGGACCTCTGAGATGGGCATTATGGTTTCCATTCTCAGATGTCAAGACAAGAGCCAAACCCAGGCCTGTCTCTGCAGAGCCTCTGCCCTTAACATGGACTGGTTTGTATAAATATGATCTTTTTAATGTCCTGGAATTTTCTTGGTTCATCTCCTTTGGGTTTGCTTTTCTTTTTAATAAAGTCTAATGTCAAATTTGTAATGTGGTCTGGGGCGCCTGGGTGGCTCAGTCGGTTAAGTGTCCGACTTTGGCTCAGGTTCATGGGTTTGAGCCCTGTGTTGACACCTTGGAGCCTGGACCCTGCTTCACATTCCACATCTCCCTCTCTCTCTGTCCCTCCACTGCTTGCACTCTGTCTCTCTCTCTCTCTCTGTCTCAAAAATAAAAAAAAAATTTAAAACATTAAAAAAATGCAGTGTTTTGATGCTTGAATGAGGTAATCTGTCAAGCACTAGGACACCTCCTGGCACATAGTAGGCCCTCATCAACTCTCTATTCTCCTGGAAAATGCCAGGGTGTCTGACTCTATCATGCTTATGAGGACAAGAGAGGACATTCTGGCTTTGATTGTGTGTAGGCCAGAGTATGAAAGGGAGATCACCAAGAGGGAGGCATTGAGAGGAGAACGTGACACCCTGGGGGTGCAGAGAGAGAGTTGTCTGTCCTACAACCCCAGCCACCTCTCCGCTTTGCTAAGACCTTCTAGGACCCCGGACCTAGCTTCCCTGCTAATGGCATTGGGAAGGTGCACCCTCCCTTCACAAGCTCACCCCTTACCTCCAGGACCCTGTACAATCAGGCAAGTCCTGGCCAGGAAGAACCTGGAGGCTGAGAGGTGTCTGGTCCTAACCTCGGATCTAGGACAGGATTTCTTTCCAGAGAGAGCCTTGATTTACACTCATTTATTCCTGGCTCAACCAGTCTTAGCACATAACCCAGGCCTCCTTCGAGCATTTGCCACCCCAACCTGGCAAGGAGGTGGTAGTGGGAGAGTTGCCAGGGGCTGGCGTGATAGTGGCAGCTTCAAGCTGGTCTGTGGGGAGACTAATTGGCAGTGTCACAGCCACCTCTTGGCAGGGCCTGGGAAAGGGAGCAAGGGTTGGGGCTCCATCAATCATTCTTCATTCATTTACTCATTCAGCTAGCATTTGCTAACATTTGTCCAATGCGGGACATTTATCAGGTGTCTGCACGTGGGTCATCTAAAGATATGGTCCAGCCCCGAGGAGCTCATAGCCCAAGACGCTTTAGCAAGTAGGTCATGGCTGAGGCCACAAACACCTCCCAGATAGACCGGCTTCTCCTCTGTCATATAGGAGAGCAGTGTGAAGAGGCAAGGGGAAGAGGTGTACAGAGGGATGTTCCCGGGGTCTTGTGCATATAAAGTTGCTGTGCCCACCCTGCTGTGGGGGGCAGACAGGATGCCAAAATATCCTTGAAGGGGATGGAAGGCCTCAAGAATTCCCAAGACAGATCTCCACTGGGCTCAGCATCAAGGGGCCCAGTCAAAGAGAAGCTGGAAGGGAAGGTGGGGGCAGCCAGCACCTGGGGAGGAACAAGAGATGGTAGGGCAGCCGGCAGCCCTCCCTTATCCCATTTCTTACCTTGACAGTGTCCCTTCCTGACCATGATGTAGCCCTGGTCACACTGGCAGTGGTACGAACCCTCTGTGTTGGTGCATCGTCCCCCGCTGCACACCCCTGGCTGCTCACACTCGTCTATGTCTGTGAACACACAGAAAAGTCCTGGGTTAGTGCAGGGGGTCCTGGGGCATCCCTTCAGAGTCCCGGGACAAGGGTGCCCATGCTGAGGCCCAGGCAGGAAAAGGCATCCTTGCCGCAGCCATGATTGGTGGGGGGCTCTTATGCCAGGTCTGTGACTGATCTAGCTCAGGCCCCTGCAAATTCCTGAGTTCCTTTCTCCCAAGGGAGACTACTCTGAAGGTCCTTGGGAACCCTCAAAGCTGTCTTCTCGCCCTGAGGCAAAGGCTGATCTTGAGGTCAGGTGGCAGTCCACATGGCGTGATCTGAGGACCAATAAAGCCCCCTCCGAACCCCAGCATACCCTCCGGAGGTCTGATCTTAGAGTTCTTAAGGGCCTTCTTACAGGTTAGGGATTAAGCACCCAGAGAGATAGCATCTTAAGCAGTCGTGGACCTACTGAAGTGGTTTATTCCACTGTCCCAAAGCATACTGGTGCCCCACAGTGGCTCAAAAGCCTGACCCTGGTCATGTGACTCCCCTGCTTAAATCCCTCCTGGGGTTCCCTGATGCTTCAGTCTGCCTCACAAGACCTCTGCCACTTGGCCCCAGCCTTGCTGTGTTTGCTGGTCCCCACCAGTCAGCCACCAAGCCTTTGTTCATACAAATGTCTCCACTTGGAGTATCTTTCTTGGCCTCAACGGTCAGCAGCATCCTGCCCCCACTGGTTCAATTGATCCACTCAAGGTTGCTCTGGCCCCTCCCCATTCTTTGTCCCCACAGTCAAATCAATGGAGGATTTACCTTTGCCCCCCTCCCCACCCCGAATCCCTAGCACTGGTTCAAACACTTCATGGGGTCCCTATGCAGATCAAATGAGATAATCCAAGTGAAGGGTCTAGCACAGTGCCTGCCTGGCACAAGGTAAGCACTAAAGAAATGTTAGCTATTATTATTCTAGCATTAAACCTACCCTATACAATCTGGTCTCCCAGGCCTGGCATGTGAGATCTTTTATGATCTGGCCCCCTGTCTGCTTCTCCCACATCGGTTCCTGCCACTTAGACTTAGCTTACTCCTGAGCTCGGGCATGTCCTGCTTGTTTGCCCGGAGTGGCTTCCTGCCCACCAGCTTGGCTGCCTCCTACCCATCTCTTAGGTGAGGCTGACCTCTCCCCTCCACCTCATATGTCCCTTCCCAGAGTTCCCTTAGGACTCAGCCACTGTAGTGACTGTTCATTTACTTGCTTCCCCCCACCCCTGACTGCAGAGAATGTCTCTTATTATCCCAATGTCGCTAATGTCCAGCACAGAACCCCAAATAGTGTCTGTTGCATGAATGAAATACTAATCATTTGTTTACAGACAGTGTTTTCCTCTGGGTGGTACTCTGTAACACTGAGGTACCCCACGGCGTCATTGGCAGCAGGTGTAAAACTCACACCCCCAGGCCCACATCCAGGGAGTCTGCCCTCGCAGTACGGGAGCCTGCACTGTAATACCTCTCCGGGCATTTCTGAAATAACTCGCCCTCACTCTGAGAAGCTGGGATCACAGGGCAAGAGGAAAGGGAACCCAGAGGCAGAGCCACACGTGGGTACTCGATGAAGAGCCCACAGACCGGCAGGGCCAGGGTGACTGACAGACGAGGCTGAGAAAGCAGACTTGCTCTGTGCAGAGCAACGGGCATAGAAATGGGGAAAAAACAAAAAAAAAAAACAACAAACCCCCTCCCCCCCAGATCTTAACATCCATACAGACTCCAGATGGGATTAAAACATGCTGTAAAAGGTAAAACTAACTTTTATGAAAGAAAGTGTGCAAGGATACCTTTGTGGCCTTGGGATGGGGAAGGGCTTCTTAAATAATGCCCTAAAAGCATAAAAAATAAGCCCAAAAGGTGAATTTCAATATGTTAGAATTAAGGATTTCTGTTAAAAAGAAGGACAGGTGGATACGGTTAATGGACAGAGGATGAAATGAAAGAGTTGCAATATCTAAACCCAGGCAAGAATCTGGAATATATAAGGAGCTCCCAAAGAGCTACAGGGAAAATCAGCAGCCACTGGAAAACTGAGCAAAAAAATTGGAACAAGCAATTTTCACATAAGGAAACTCCAAGGCTAATGTATGAAGAGATGCTCATATTTATTAGTAAAGTAAATATTTTTTTATGTTTATTTATTTATTTTGAGAGAGAGAGAGAGAACGCAGGGGAGGGGCAGACAGAGAGAGAGAGAGAGAGACAGAGGACCTGAAGCAGGTTCTGTTCTGACAGCAGAGAGTCCAATGTGGGGCTCGAATTCGAGCTGAAATTGGACGCTTAACTGAATGAGCCACCCAGGTGCCCTGTAAAGTAAATGTTTTAAGAAAAATACTTAGGAGCACCTGGGTAGCTCAGTTGGTTGAGCGTCTGACTCTTGATCTCAGCTCAGGTCATGATCTCACGGTTCGGGAGTTTGAGCCCTGCATCAGGCCCTCGCTGGCAGTGCAGAGCCAGGTTGGGACCCTGTCTCTTTCCTTCTCTCTCTGTGCTTCCCCTGCTCTCTCCCGCTCTCAAAATAGATAAATAAACTTAAAAATCTAAAAAATATTTAATATTCAAACAACTGATAATAATCAACTATACTAATTTTAATTCTAGAAATTGTTATAATTTATATTCATTCATTATATAAATTAATGCAATAATATATAATTAAATAAGGAGATACTGCTTTATAAGACTATCAGAATTGAGAAAGTGGATGTTGGATGAATGGATAAAGAAGATGTGGTACATATACACAATGGAGTACTACTCGGCAATCGAAAAGAATGAAATCTTACCATTTGCAACTACCTGCATGAAACTAGAGGGTATCATGCTACGCGAAATTTGTCAGAGAAACAAATATCATATGACTTCACTGATATGAGGACTTTAAGATATAAAATAGATGAACATAAGGGAAGGGAAGCAAAAATAATATAAAAACAGAGATGGGGACAAAAACGTAAGAGACTCTTAAATATGGAGGACAAACAGAAGGTTACTGGAGGGGTGGTGGGAGGGGGATGGGCTAAATGGGGAAGGGGCATTAAGGAATCTACTACATTGTTGCATATGCTAACTAACTTGGATGTAAATAAAATAAACAATTTTAAAAAATTAAAAAAAAAGAAAGCGGATGTTATCCTGAATAAGGTCCCATCAAGGGGCAGCCAAGCCCCACTGGGCGAAGCACTGAAGCTGACCTTGAGCTCCCTCCCCAGCTGTTGAGGCTGGCAGAGACATCCTGGACTGGCGACACCATTCCCTGCAGCAGCCACTGCCTGTCCCCGGGGCTGGGCCTGCAGAGAGCAGTGCCTCTGACCTACAACACCTGCCAATGCTGCTGAGTCACCTCCCTGAGACCCAGCTGAGTGCATCGCTACCTTCTGCTTATAAACCTCTACTGGCCGCCCACTGCCTTCGGGATGGTGTCCAAACCCTTCAGCCTGGCACTCAAGACTTCCCAAACTGGCCCCAGCTCCTGCCACTTCCTCCACACCCCGCACACTCCCAGTCACACTGCATTTATCATTATTCCCAGAGCCTGCCAGCCTTGGTCACTACTCTGCCCTCTGTAGAAATGGTTCCCTTGCTCTGGAATACTCCTGCTTTCTCCATTCCTTCGCTGTGCACGTTGTTGGAAGCAAACCATGCTTTGGGGCCAGAATGACTTTGATTCTGTTTCTAGCTCTGCCACCACTAGGTTCCAGGTCCCTGGGTATTTCGATTCACCTCCCTGAGCCTCAGTTTGCTTAACTATGAAATGGGGTAAGGATTTCTACCGAATGGGGTTGGGAGGATGAGCTTCATACGATTAAGTGTTTAGGACAGGGCGAGCATACAGGAAGTGCTCGTGAAACGGTAGCTAGGACTATTCTGCCCCAGTTCCAACACTCCCTCAGCAAAACCATTCTGCCACGCAGAGCCAGCTGCTTCATCTGGACCGCGCAGCACCCCACGCACACGCCTTATGCACACGTATCCCAGAGCTTACGTGGTAGCCAGCACGCAGGTGCTCACGCTTGGTGTGAATGAGAGACTCGTGTCATTCCCCAACCCTGATTCAGTTAGCTGGGTGTTCTCCCCTCCTCCCTCTCCCCTGTATCAGGTGAGGGGACCCGGATGGGCTTGGTCTCTGCAGACCAGATCTTTGGGGGATTAGAACCTGGGGTCCCCGGTAATGTCAGGATACACAGTCTCCTGGCCTCCAGGACGGGACAGTGGGTGGCAGCTGGGCTGCCCCAGCCAGAACCAGCAACGCGAGCCTCAGGAAGAGTCCTCCAGTGAAGTGTCCCAGCTGGGTTATGCATCTTAAGGCCCGGCCTGGAAAGTGCCTCATCATATTCTCTGTGAGCTCATTCATAAAAATGTATGCGGAGGGTTTTTGTATTGCAGCACAAATGCTGGATAGTCAAGGGTTTGTGTTGGAAGCCTCTCTGCCCGGGGCCCCGTGCAGGGGGCCAGGCCTTCCCAGGGAAACGCAAACACTTGCCAACTCTCTGAGCTGCTGAGGACCCACGCTCCTCTTGCGAAGCCTGCTCCCCGCTCTGCCAGGAGTCCCAGCCGGTGTCTTTACGCATCTCCCTCCTTACCCAAAATGAAAGCGGCTCCTAGTCACTCAGAATTTGGGGAACCAGGCTTTTAGTCCTCATCTCCAGCCCATGTCCCCAGACCCGTCACACTCTCGGCTCCAGCCACACCTCCTCGGAAGCTTTGTGAATGTTGCCGTCTTTCCGGTCTGAAACTCTCTTGGTCTGAGCATAGGGATAGGCTTCCTCCCAGGGCCAGGTCACTGCCCTGAGTTCTCACAGCTCCCATGCTCCACACACTGCAGAGCAGTGGCTGGGGGTTGTGAATGGCTGGATCCTCTTGTACCTCAATACTCTCTAGGGGGTCCTGTGCCTATCTCAGGGATGCAGGCAGGCTTGGCTTACCTTGGCATTCCTGCGTGGTCCCCGAGGTGGCCAGCATGTAGCCAGGGTAGCAGAAGCAGGAATAGGAGCCCACTCGGTTGACACAGCGCCCTTTTCCCGCGCAGGGGTCCCTCAGACACTCGTTCTCATCTGAGCAGAGGAAGGTGGGGAGGGAGGTCAGGGAGACCTTTCTTTGGGCACCTGCCAGCAACCTGCCCATGCTAGGAGCTGGGCAGGGGATGGTGCTGTGGGTCAAGGAGGGGGTAAGGGAGCAGAGGAAGCCAGGGAGATGCAAAATCACTAAGGCTGGGGTCACAAAGTCCGCCTATAGGGCCCACTCAGGCACCGAGTGCCTGGACCAGTGGCCCAGCACTTCCTCCCTGCCCATGTCCCCCTCCCCCAGTGGCCTCCTGATCAGTTCCTTTCCTTCAAGGCACAGTGGGTGTTTCTCTCTTGAATAAAAATATTGAGGGGGTGGTCAGTGGAGACATTTCCAATGAGGGTAGGCCTTGGTCTGCTCTGTAGGCAACAAAATGGCTAGTTGGAGGCATGGGCTGATCTCAGAGCTGAGAGCTCCAGGAATGGGTCAGCGGCCCTGGGGGGGCTTCCCATTCTTTTGGAGTCCCGGAGACTCATCAGATGGTGCTCTCAGAGACTGGTCTCCCCAAGGTTAAGGTTAGCCTTGTCGACGGCGACAGCATTTTTTTTCAACTCATCGAAGCACACAGCACTGCTTGGACCTTCTGTTGCCTGGACTCTTGACTCTGTCCACAGTCACCGAGCGAGCCTAGGATGCCCTAGTGCCTACCCGTGCAGTAGGCCTGGCTGGGGTGCAGCTGGTAGCCGGGGCTGCAGATGCATTTGTACCCGTCTGGGAGGTTCACACAGGTTCCAGGGCCACAGATGTTGGTGGCTCCAGAGGCGCATCGGTCAACGCCTGTGATAGAGCAAGGCAGAGGTCACAGAGTGAGGGCAGGTGAAGGCAGTGGAGCGGGGCAGTGGGCTAGCGTGGGGAGAGTGTGGGGGGGCAGGGCACAGGGGCCTCAGAGGACCCACAGAAGCCTCACCCCTCTCTTGGCCGGGACCTCCCATATCCACAGGTAGCATGGCCTTGTGTAAAACCCCACGGCACCCCTCCCAGGACCCTGAGTCCCAGGGGGGAGCTCCCAGTAGCGCATCCCCCTGACCATGACCCAGTGGGCTCCACTAGCCTGTGTCCCAGCACAGGGTGTTCCCTGCAGAGGCCTCCAGCCTGACCTCTCTCTGAATAAGGGCATGGCTCTCACTCACAGTCCCCAGAGACAGACAGAGCTGGTAAGGAGGGTGTTGAGAGAGAACTGCCAGAGGAGGAGACGAGAGGTGGGCTGGGGCCAACAGAGCAAGGCCTTGAATGCCATGTTCAGACAGGCCTAGGAGAAAGGGGGTCATGCAAGGTGGGGTATGATCAGGGCTATCTCCAAAAGACCACTCATGTGGCTATGCCATCTTGCTCAGAAAGGTAGCAAATGGCTGATGGACTGGGCAGGGAGGCATGGGGGGCTCTTAGAAACCTGTTGAAGTAATTTAAACAAGGATTGCCGAGGCGGTGGGTATGGGGTAAAAAGTGGAGAGGCGGATGCTAAATTCCGAAACAGTTTGTTGACTCACCGAGACTCGGTGCTGAGGCTGTAGAGAGGGCAGAGACTCTAGCTTTTTTGAACTGTGTCCTTAATACTAGAAAAGTCCCTGGCACCTACAGCATGCTGAGTGAACCACTGATTGAATGAGTGAGTGACATGTCCAGCCTCTGTGTCTGCCCTGCGGTCGTGGCCGGAAGCCCACATACTCAGGGCTCCCTTGCCCTGCCCCACAGTACTGAGGTCACCCTGGAGGCCTGGGAGGGTGGGTTGCAGCGATGCCTGTGTTAGTGCACAGCACGGCTTCACAGCGTTTGCTAAATAAGACAGAACTGAATGTGCACACTGGCCTGTTGGCAAGGCTACCCAGTCCCTGGCCTGGCTCCAAGTCTGTGTCAGCTTGGGGGCTTATGGGGACCCCCTGCCAGGTTCTAAATATCCTCCCAGAGGGGTAAGATTGGGGGAAGGGGATTAAGCTGTGGGTGGTGACAGAAGGGGGGGATTCTGTCCCCCCCACAGAGCTGAGAGCCGCTGCTTGAGCCTCGCCTGGGTTCTTCCTCCTGCCCCCCACCCCTATCCCTGCCTCCAGACCCATTTTCCTTGTCAGAGAATCCCCCCGGGAGCCCCTTAACCCAGCTCATCTTGCCTGCCCAGCAGAGGACACTCCCTGGAGCAGAGCACTGAGCACAGAGGAGAGAGGTCCTGGAAAGGGTGGCAGGACACCCCGGTTCAGGCCTGGGAAGGCCAGCTAGCCCCCTCCTCCACCTCACACTCTCTGGACTGTTCCTGGTCTCTCTCTCTTTGTTAGAGGAACTCCAGAAATCCCCCCTCCCCTGAGGTGAGCTCCGTCTGTGAGGTTAAGAGATCAGCCAGCCCCTGACGAGGCACACGTGAGGGCGCACGTGAGGGCACACGCGTGTGAGCACACACGTGCACAGGGAGCAGCAGTTCCGCAAACAATGAGCCTTTGAGGAGGGCACATTCCAGAGCAAGGTGGATTTGCCAGGATTCTCCCCCACACCGCACCCCTTGCCATTGTAGCCAGCCAGAGATGGGGAGCTCAGGCTCCCAGACAGTTAAACAACCTTGAGAACAGAACTGCTTTCCTTCCAGAAAGTCGGCCGGCCCTGTGGGCAGGAGCCTGCCCGCCGCCAAGGCGCTCAGGGTCAACAGCCGGGAGGAGCCAGGCTCCTTGCGAGGGCCCCTGGGTTCTCCTAGAAGGTCTCTGAGTAAGAGGCACCCTGGAGGCCTCCCCCCTCTTTCTCCTCCCCCACTTGACTGGGGCGCCCTATGACGAAATGAGCAGGAATTCACTAGACTGTTCATCTGGTGGGCGAGGAGGTCCTGCAGTTGGCTCTGACCAGCCACACTTCCCCAGGCTGACAGCAGGTACCTGTGGGGCCCAGGGCCTCCAGCCCGTCATGGGGGGTGGTCACTTGCTCTTCTTCCTGGTTTTCTGGAATCACCTGTCCAGGAAGTGGTGATGTTGGTCTTTCTATGGCATCTCCTGCGGTGGGGAAGAGGAGAGAGCAGCTGGGCCATGGCCCCTTGGCCACGCGCCTTCACACCCCAGGCAGTGTTCCCTCCAGAGATGCTGGCAGTGGCCCTTCCCTCTTCCTCCTGGTCCAGCTGGAGGACCAGGGGCGGAGCCTCGGGTGGGTTCTGTCCTGACTTCCCTACCTGTCTCTTCCAAATAGAGAATCTGAGAGCTCTAATGGGCCCTACAGCACATCCGGTCTCAGCTTCCGTTTCACAGGGTAGGAGACAGGTTCGTGGAAACGACCACCTGTCCAAGGCCAGCTAACTAGTTGGAGACAGAGCCCCTGAACAGTCCCCAACCCCAGTGGCCCTCTGCAAGCTGGCCTCTGCAGAGCTCCAAGCTTTTCCCAAGGGGAGATAGGCCCCTGGGGAATGGCTCCGGGAACCTGACCGGCCCCTGCTTCAGCCAGCACTTCCTCTTTGGTCTCGTTTATATGCCAAGTGGCACCACGAAATGCAGAAAGGGTGCCGTGGCTAGGGAAATATTTGCATCTCGATGTCTTTCACCAACCTTACAGCACCTTAGGTGTATAGAGCCCCCAGAAAAATAGCCTTCACATGTCACGCCATCCGCAACCTCATCTGATTTGAGCCCCATGCCTCACGCCATGGTACAAATTCCATGGTCTCTCCTTCCCTCCCTTCTGCTTTCCGGGAGCTGCTAGGAGGAGGGACTCACCTGGGACCAGGGCAGGTACTTGGGTAACATTGGTTGTGACCTGCACAGAAAGAGGAGAAGGACACTGTTAGTTCCTTTGTCACCCCTCTTGATGCGGTTTCTTCTGCCACACTCGCCCCTGCCTCCAGGCTTCCCGGCTACTGCGCTTACTTTCTCATTCATTCCAGGTATTGATGAGTTCTTTCTAGATGCTGGGCATTCTGCCAGCACTTCATGTCCACTGTCTGAATTAATCTGCCCAACTAGCCTATAATAGTAGGTTGTAATGATTAAGTGAACTGATGTAGGTGGGGTGCCAGATCTGTGTCACATCAGCAATGCTCAGGGATCTATGAGCCCAGACAAAGCCACAGAAGCGCCGGGGGTTGACTAGCCTACCTAGGGTCACAGGACCAGTGCGGTAAAGCCGAGATCCCAGGCCATACCTGGTGTCCCTGACCACAGCTCACAGATAGCAGCAGTAAACCAGGAGGATAAAAGGGACAGGGGATGACAGCGGGCCAGGAGCATGGCTGGGGGCTGTGCGGACACAGAAGGAGACTCTGGTCTGGGAGGACAACACATGATTCTTCAGGGAGAGAAGCAGCTCACTGGAGGCATGGGGTTTGGGGACAGTCAGGTATGCAGCTTGGAGGAGCAGGGGACGGGGTAGGGACTGGCAAGGGAAAAAGCAGTTTCACTCTCGTGGGATGTCTTTCCAGGAGGACATTCGGTCCTTCCCAGGGGAGTCCTGGGTGCGGGGAAGGGAGCGAAGTGGTGTGAGGCCAGCCGCAGCTCTGCTCTGCTTCCCCGCAAGCCACCCGTGGAGGAGAGCTTGTAAGCAAACCAGGCTCAGAAAGTGCTGCGTCCAGAATTCATCTGGAACCAGTTTTAGACCTTATCTGCAGTACACGACATGTTCCTACTTCCTTTCTGAAGGGGGCCCCAGAGCACCCCAAATGAGAGGCTGCCTGCATGAGACCTGTTGTTCTGACTTCCCTTGGGGTAAACCCAGGTCTTAGGGTGAACACTGCCCCCCACCCCAAAGCCAGCATCTCTCCGGTTAACACCCCACACATAACTCCTGCTGTCCCTGCAGCCTCAGTGGCTACCCTGCCCCCCTCTCTGGAACGCTTGCCGGACCCCTGGTGGGTGGATGCACTCACCTGGCCAGCCTGGGAGTCTCCTGGGAAGGAAAGGTGAGAGCGTGAGCTCAGGGAGGAGAGAGCCTGCCTTCTTCCCTCCACCCACGGCCAGGCTTGTTGAGTCACTGACCTCCTGACCTCACCCCAGAGGTCAGCAGTGGAGAGTACAGCCTCTGCCCGTCCCGGCCTGCAGGGACTGGCCACCACAGACCCCAGAATGCCAGGTCTGAAGGGCCTATGAGGTGGCTCTCTGGGTGAGAGGAAGCCTCCGGCCTTCCTCTAAGGCCTTTGTGACAGGAGTCCCACCCCTTCCCAGGCCATCCACCCATCTGTCCTGACTGTCACCCTCCTCTTTACTCTGCCACCTCCTCCCTCTCAAGCCTCCCGGCCACACCAGGTCACTCCGCCTCTGGACTGCGGCCCAGGGCAACAGTTCTAGAAAGAGAGAAGCTGCTCCTCGCCTGGCCAGCGTCCAGTCCCCATGACTGGGGCTCTGTCCGGACTGCCCTGTCTGTTCGAGATTCTTGGAGCAATTTTGGCCATCATGTAGCTCTCCTGGTCCTAGTGTATGTCCTTGGCCTCCTGCGCTTGGTGCTACCAGTAACCCGGGTGCGCTTGCCGCGTGGCTTCCTGGGGCTCCTGCCAGGGGTGCCTCAGGCCATCTCTTCCCAGCCTGTGCCTCCCTGGCCAAAGGCGGCTGAGCTGGCGCCACCTGACTCTAAGGCCAGGGGAGGCGATCAACTGTGCCTAGACTCCCCAGGATCTCCCTACTAGCCCTTCAGGCCTAGCAGCAAGCACCAGACCTGGAAGCTACGTAGCCCAGGGCCAGGGGCCAGAAAGGACTGATTGGTTGGGGGTGGGGGCTGCTGCTGACCTCTCCCACTTCCACCAGCAACCCTTGGGATGTGGGCACCTTTGACCCCATATGGGAGGGGAAGGAGGTGAAGCCTTCCCCTCCTGCCAGGCCAGGAGAGAGGCTCCGGGCGCTACTGCTCTCAACTCCCTAGCCCCCAACCCCATGCTCCAGAGTTGGGAAGCCACGGATCCAGGATAAACACCCAGTGGCTCTTTGAGGGGGAAGGGGAATCCCTCAGGCACCTCCCCCAGCCCAGATACCCTTGTCAGGGACGGTCTCGGCCTCCAGCCAGGTATCAGTGACTGCCCGGAGCGGCTGCCTCTCCGCTGGCCCGAGCAGGGTCCCATAGCTCTTCTGCGCTTGCTCCCTGGAGGGCCTGGCCAGTTCCTCCTCCTCGGCTTTCCTCATGGCCAGGCGGATATGTGAGCTGGAGTAGGTGTAGCCGTGGCCAGCAGGGCAGATCTCCCTGAAGCCCTCTGCAAGGTCACGGGTCAGAGGACAAGCTGAGAGGTGCTGTCCCTGCAGGAACCCAGGGCCCTCCCTTCCCTCCCTTCCCTCCCTTTGGGGGACTAGCAGTTGTGGCAGCAAGGGAGGAAGGACCCAGTTTGGGGTAAGGAGTTGAGCAGGAAGGATGGAAGATAAGGGTCTTCTGGCTGGAGGTGAGGTCCAGGTGGGAGAAAATAGCCACTGGCTCAGAGGAAGCCCCTTGGTGGCCAGAGCTGAGACGAGGAAAGATGCTTACCTGTGCCAGGGAGGGGGCATCTCTCACACTTGCTGCCCCAAGCTTTGCCCACTCGGCTGCAGCAGCAGATCTGCTTGGTGATGCTCTGGGCCAAAGGCAGGGTGCAGGTGCCAGCTCCCAGCGACCGGTAGCATAGCCCCTGCTGCATGGAGACGGCCTTGTCGGCTGCAACAGACACGGCAGGTGGGGTGGGCAGGTGGCCAGCCACGGGGGAGGTGTGTGGGGGGGGCCGTCGATGGGAGTGGCTGCTGGCGGTGCACACCCAGCTGGCCTGGCCCGAGTCTCAGTCTGCAGGTTTGGGCCCCAGAAGTGCTCAAAAGAATGTTGGGAGGAATAACCACAGTAAAAGGCTTTGGTTTATCTCCTCGGGTTACCTGTTTGAGGGGCTCCTTGATTCCCACTCTCCCATGGAGAGCCTGAGGGCAGGAAATTGGGGTGTACGTGCTTGTCTCCAGGTGCCAAGTTCACAAGTATTTACAAAAGCCCACCACAGGCCTGGAGTTGGGTGGAGAAAAGTGTGCCCTAGGGCCAGAGTCACCCTGGGGAGATGAGACAAGGTGAGAGCCAAAGGCTGGATGGGGAGGTTTGAGGACAGGGACCCTGTCCCGGCCATCTTGGGCTGGTGCACACAGACACGAGTGGGAGTTATGCTGGGTTTACATGATAATAATACCACCACCATTGTCTCCTTTCTCGTCTTTTGATAATGAATATTAGAGACTACCCTCCTGCATGTTATCTCAATGGAGGACAAAGAGGCCATGCTACGCTGGAACAGACTGAATTCCTTGTAGGGCCGGAAGAAGGGGCGAGAAATGGGCAGAGAGCACAACACTCAAAGCTTAGAAGTTAATGACCCTGGGGAAGTCCAGGTCAGGGCCCAGGACTCAACAGACCAAGTTCCAATCCCTGCTCCACCAGGAGCTATGTGACCTCCCTGGGCTTTACTGTCTTCATGTGTAAAATAAGGATGATGTTAATTCCATGGGGAGTAGACAACTGTGTTTCTGCCTGCTTGGCATCTCTGCCCCTGTATTCTGGTATTAACACCCTGGCTTTCCTATGGGATCTACCCCGTCTCCCACTCTGTCTGTATGGAGTGGAGGCTGACTCTGCTTCGTAGCTGAAAGAGTCCATAGCCCTGATCACAGTGAGTGGGTCAGGGATGGGCACCTGACCAAGTACACCCAATAATAATCAGTTTTGGGACTTCCTATGGATTATTAGAAAAGAGATGCTTTTTATTTCTCTATTTTTAATGTTTATTTATTTTTGAGAGAGAGACAGAGTACAAGCAGGGGAGAGGCAGAGAGAGAGGGAGACACAGAATCTGAAGCAGGCTCCAGGCTCTGAGCTGTCAGCATAGAGCCCCACACAGGGCTTGAACTCACGAACTATGAGATCGTGACCTGAGCCGAAGTCAGACCCTCCACCGATAGAGCCACCCAGGTGCCCCAATTTCTCTATTTTTAAATTGGAGTTTGCGAGGCTGAGAGATGTAGGCCTGGAGTGTCTGAGTGTCTGATGGCCACCTTTGAAGGAATTATGAAATCATCACAAAGGAAACAGAACAAGAGGCATCCTAAAGATACTGTGTAGACCTGGATCCAACTGAGCCTGAGGCACACCTACCCCTAGACTTCCTAGTTGTGTGGACCAATTAATTATTTTTGCTTACAGTGGTTTGGGTTGGGTTTCTGTCACTTGTAATCCAAAGATGTCTGACTAATATACTTCTTCCTCCTCCTCCTCCTTCTTCTTCTTTAAGTTTATTTATTTAAGTAATTTCTATATCCAATGTGGGGTTCAATGTCACAACCATGAAATCAACAGTCACATGTTCCTCTGACTGAACCAGCCATGCGCCCCCTGTCTGATACACTTGCTTCACAATGACATACGTGAAAATGCCTTGTCAATGGTTATGTGCTACATACACAAACCAATCACTGGTCAGTGCATAAGCCTGGGTCTCCAGCTATAATCTATGCTTTAAGCAGCTACTTCCCTTGCAATACTGTAGGGAGTGGCTCGGTCCTTTTATTTTATTTAAGTTTGTTTTAATTTATTTTGAGAGAGAGAGAGAGAGAGAGAGAGAGAGAGAGAACGCGCACACACACGTGGGGAAAGGGCAGAAAGAGAGAGAGGGAGAGAGAGAATCCCAAGCAGGCTCTACACCACCAGTGCAGTGGCATTTGATCCTTTTGAGCCCCAGGGTGGAGGTGACCTGGCTGAAAGTATCAGGAGGCTGCCCCAGCACAGAGGGACCCGTGTAGACTGCTCTACTGGCCCTGGTCAGGTGGCAGGGAAGAGGGCAACGCTCAGAAATGAAGGGAAGAGAAACTTCATGCCTGCCCCTTTCCACCTACAGGGAGGTAAATCATCAGCTGGAAGGGGTAACAGTTGGGAGGAAGAAATGGTAAAGAACTCCCAGGGGCCATCTCTGCCTCCCTGTATTAAGGGTTTCTTTCTGGCCCGAATAAGTCGAAGTCACTTCAGGTGTTAAATATGCCTGCCTACTAAAGCAATCTTAAGTGGGGGGTGAGATGAGGAAAAGGCAGTGCTAGATGCCTCTCAAGGCCTTGATCTCATGTCTTGTAGCCATCAAGTCTTCCTGAGAGCCGCCAGACGGGTTCTCCCCATTCTGGGCCTCCTCACTCCCTGGGTGTCCCCTCTTAAGGCTTTCACTGTCTCCTCTCCGAGGAGACACTTACTGGGTCTGGTCTCCTCTTTCCCTTCACATGGGCCCTCCCTCTGGGTGGCACTGGAGCCTTGCTCATCCTGTGGCTTCCCCTGACCCGGTACTGGCTGGTTTGTAGACTGAGGGCTTGGCCAGCCCCAGGGAGCTCTGCTGAGCTGGGCTGCCACTTTGCAGATGCCAGTTGGGACTGGTTTTATTCAGTTCTGGTCAGGCCTTCCTGCCCAAGGAAAGCCCTGTCTGGGCCGTGGCGTCAGTCCTGCTATCTGGGGGTGCTGCCAGCCTGGGCCTCTCCTAGTGGGAAACCACAGAGGCCACTGGAAACAGCTGGCTGGGGCTACACACAGACGCACACAGACACGGCGCTGACATGACCAGTGACATGAAAGTATTCGTGGACACAGACACATTCTGAACCATAAGGGACCACACGCTTATGGGAAGGCCTGAGGGTCAGGCAGCCGTGCCATTCATGCCCCAGACAGGCCCTTTAAGAAGGGGCTGCAGTTAAGTGACCAGGCTGCTAAGGTCAGGCCCTGGAAGAGGCAGCCACAGCTCAGCCAGACATCCGAGCAGAGGCAACACACATCGCCTCCAAAGTAAATGAGGCAACAGATAGGACAGACAGGATTACAGAATAAACAGAAGCAGAAAATCCCAAACTGCAAAGCCCCCAAAGAAACGCCGAAAACCAAAACGAAAGTCCTAACCATCTCTGCTCCAGTAGGCGGGGGCAGATCAGTGTTTGTACGTTGGGCCCAGCTCCAGGTTGAGACACAGCTCCTGGGCCTTGGGATGGAGCCCGGGGGAAATTACTGCTCTGGGCCTGGCTGGGGGGGGGGGGACCCGGAGGATCCCATCTTGCCTCCCAGTATCCCCCACGCCTGGTCCCCACCGGCACTTACACACACAGCGGCTCCTGGATGGGTCCAGCATGAGGCCAGGCCTGCAGGTGCACAGGTAGCTGCCCCTGGTGTTCACGCATTCCGAGTCCTTGCACAGGCCCAGGGTCAGGCACTCATTGATATCTGCGGGGTTGGAGGAGGTGAGTGAGCGCCCGCCCCACCGAAGCCTGATAGAGGGGAGGGGCTGGTGCAGAGCGATTCACACACTTTATCAAAAACAAAACAAAACAAAACAAAAAGACAATAGGGCTGCCCTGTGCCAGGTACCCTGTGAGGTGGCTTACATATGATACTCCATTTAATTCTTACCAACTATTTTATCAAGTAGGTCCATGTGGCTTCATTTTATAGGCGAGGAAGCAGGTTCCAGGGGTAACTTGCCCAAAGTCACCCAGCTAGTAAGTGGCATGCTGGGATGCATACGAGGGGAGTGGGATAAGGGCACAGTTTGGGTTGGAGGATAGAGAACCATCTGCCCAGTCCCCCCTATTCAGCCTTCCTGGAGAGACTCTGCAGGCCCCAAGATCTGGGGAACACATCTGCAGTGGGCTGCAGGATGGAGGGGCCCAGCAAAGACAAGGAGGCAGGAGGCTGGAGGCAAGCACTGAGGGGCGGAGGGTTTGGAGGCCATGTTTTCAGGAGGCGGAAGGCCTCAGGCAGGCCACACACATCCTCCAAGACCAGTGGGGGCACAATGCTGTTCTTCAAACAAGGGAGTGACATTAGCTTCCTCTGTGATCTCAAAAACATTTCATGCTGGAAACTTCTTCCTGCCAAGGGGAAACCCCAACCCTCACTCTAAGCTCCAAGAAGTCTTGGTGATGGAACCCTTGTTGACAATGGTAAGCGTGGAAGATCTGTGAGGGGCACCCCCGTTCCCAGGGCCAGGAGATTAGACATGGTGACCCAGTGTCACCTGCTCACCCATAGGGTTCAGGGAAGGCTGTGCACTAAGCACAGGAATGAAGGGGTTAGAAGATGGCCCAACTACTCTTTGGCTGGATACTCTATTGGGAGGGAGGTGCCTGGGGAGATGCCACTGAGATCTAGGAAAGGGAACAGATTCCCTCTGCCCCTGGACTGTGGCCATAGTGATGTATCTAAGTATCTAAATGCAAATCTGACATGCCTCTGGGGTCCCTATTCACGTCCTAGAGGGAGCCTCTAAACCCTCACAGGGAATCCAATGCCCTCCGCCATATTTTCCCACAGCCTGGGGTGGGCAGCTGGCTCTGGTGAGGCCCTGGGATGTCCCGTGGTCACACAGGCTGTACTCCAGCCAGCCCAAACTGTCCCTTTGCTTGTGCTGTTTCCTTGGCCTGGAATGCCCATATCCCCTTTAGCTGGTCACCTCTACTCATTCTTTAAGTCCAGGTCAGGTGTCACCTGAAGCCTTCCTCCTACCCTCCCAGTCTGGGAAGGGGCCCCTACCATGGGATCCCACAGCACCCAGAGCTTTTTTCCAGCGAGAGCACTTCTCCCGTGGTGTGTAATTGTTTAAGCGTCTGTATTCACCTGGGGCAGCCACCATGTTTATCTGTCACTGTGTACTAGCACCTAGCACAATGCATGCAGCTCACGACAATACCCCAAAATTATCCTGTGGAAGGAAAAAAGGCTAGAGAGAGGAGGGTGATGCACACGGGAATAGAGGTGAGCAGATCCCTTCCCAGATACGGAGACCAAGACCACAGACATGGGAAGAGGGAGGTTTAACGGGCAGGGTCTCCTGGGGGAGGGCCGCTTGGCTTCCTGTATCCCTGAGGCTCAGTGGAGGGAGGGCTGAGAGTTCATTTGAGATTCTGGGAATAACTTTAATCCTGTGGACTGGGAAACCAGCCAGAAGGAGAGGTCACTGGGGACAGCTGAGATATGAATGGCCCTACTGTACCCTCCAAGGGCAAAACTAAAGGCTTCTCTCCACACCCACTGTCCAGTCTACTAGTCCCCATTGCCCCCAGGGGAGTGTGACCTTGGGCTGGTTCAGAGGCCTGCCCTTTTGTCTGGTCCAAACACTTTATCCATGGTCCAAAAATCCGCCTTGGGTCTGGTACCCTAGGACTAGCCTAGCCCCCCAGGACTTCCTCAGATACCTCTCTCCTGAAGAAGCCTCCAGGGAGAGGGTACCTAGGAAGCCATCTGGGTCAATCCCCTGTCTCTAACCCAGCTTCATTCAAAGCAAGTCAGACAGACAGCAGTGTGTCTAGTTCTCCAAAGGAGAGGTTGCCTCAGCTCCCCACTGACCTCTGGCCAGCCCCAGGAGCCTCCCAACTGGAAGGCCCTGCTCATCTCTCCTATTGCCAGGCCCACAGCCAACAGGGGCTCCCTGCTCAGAGCCTCAGCAGCTCAGTGGCAGCAGCTGCCCCTCAGTGAAGGCTTCTGGACCCTCAGTTCTCCTGGTCCTACCCTCTTCCCCACTGGAACTCCCTATAGTGACAAAGCCATAGCTGAGACCCACTTCCTACCCCTCTGTCCTAAGGTGCCTCTGGGCCTTGCCCCTCTGGGGGCTCTGTAATGCAGAGTGCTCCAGGCCTTGGCTGGCCTTAGAAAGCCTGTCAGCCAGTCAAGCAAGGCTAAGGGCTAGACTTTACGGTCCCCTGTTCCCTCCCTCTTCCCCCTCCTAGCTGTTGGAGGCAGGTGTGAGTAGCTGAAGATGCTATGTTGGGGAAAGTCCACAGAGGTCCCCATCAACTCAGGCTGACTTGATCCTGGAGTCAAAAGTCCTCCCAATCCAGGGAGATTGGCCCAGGAGGCGAGTAAACATGTAGGGACCGGGGCAGTACCTTCACATACAGACCCACAGCTCTAGAGACCCATCTGGCCCGGGTCCGGTGGGGGCAGGTATAGATGGGAGGAGGGACAGGCTCAGCTCCCAGGTCCTTTCTAGGCTTGCTCTATCATTATCCCCCTGACTTCCTAAGGCCCCTGGAACCAGCAGCCCCCATAGCTCTCCCAAGCTGGGGCTTAGAGATACCCAGAGAAGACCACTCAGCGACACAACTCCTTCTGTCTGGGGATGGGGGGATAGTGCCCCGACATCATCAGACCTTCATCATTTCCCATCCCCAAGCCCAGCCGTGGCCCCATCATCCTTACCTTGGCAGTGAGTGAGATTCAGTCTCTTGTACCCCTGGGGACACTCCAGCTGGCCATTTTCAACCACCGGGGAGGCTAAGGAGTGAAGATATAGATGGGTCTTGCTGGAAGGTCCTTGGGTTCCTCTGTCAACCTGCTGAAAAGTGGGGTACAACCCACTCCACAGCTGTGAGGCTCTGTCCCCCAAGTCTTGGGCAGTTGTGATGGCATTTTGACTGCAATCCCTTCCCTGGCTCTCACCAGGTTACCCTTGGCCCAACTTGCTCTTACTAGAAATGACACTCAGTGACTATATGTCTTGTATATATCAGTGTTATACACTATAATGTGATTAGACAAGCTTCATTTATCTAATTTTTTGGGGGGTTTTCAAGTCGTTATAGATTTGCAGGAAGTTACGAAAAAGAGTCACACAGAGGTTCTGCGTGCCCATCACCCCATTTCTCCTAATGGTTACATCTTACATACCTATAGTTATCTTATTAGTTTTTACACCTCTAGATAAACAATTCACAGTCTAATTCTAAGCTCTGTTTATTTTGATACTTGGTTTTAATGCCTCCATAGCCGACAAGGTATCTCAGCTCAAGATGGAGGAAGCCCATAGTTGACCACACTCATGAAACCACGCCATTCATTTTTCACTCACATTCGCCAACTGTGTGATGCTGGTGTTGAAATTTGGCTGGTAGCTTTCCATCTACCCTGAGGTTGGCTAGTGGTTCTTACAAATGTAAGGTATATTAGAAAATTCCGGTTTTCCAGTTTTTTAAGTGTGCAAATGGAATTGGCTCATAGCAACAAATCCCATAATGATGAACTGCTTCCAAATATCCATTTTCAAAAGGCTCTCTCTGTGGTACAAGTCTCTTGAACAGCAACCTTGCCTGAAGTTAAAAGCAGACAAAACCAGGCAGATGTCTGACTCTAGATTGACCAACAAGGAAATATGTCTCAGAATTCTGGTGCTGCTACCAGCCCTACCTGATTGCATAACATTCTCCAGTACATTAAAGAGAAAAAGGTTCTTTGATAAAGAAAAACCTTGGAGGGACGGACTGGCATGTCAGCCTCCAGAGGAATACTTTGAAGGGTTCGGGTTTTTCCGTTTGTTTGTTTTGTTTTTCTCGAAAAGCTCTAGCAGGTAGCATATTACTGACAGCCATCTGTCATCACAGAAAAAGGCAGCAGATGTGGACTGTTCCATAAAGATCCCATTCTACTTTACAGATCTTGTTTTACATAGTTAACCACATGATGACTTCCTCTAGCAATTCGTCTCCTTCTGACTTCCACTTCCTTGTGGCAATAGCTTGTCTATGAATGCTTCAGTGAGGGAATTTTCCATAGAGTGCTCTCCACCTCTATGACTCCACCTGGATTCCTTTTTATTCCAGTCAGGGCACCAGCAACTACCCTTACAGAGTTGTTGGAAAAGCTTGTTTTAATTCAAGAAGTCATTTACTGTTGGGAATATATGCCTTGTGGTTGATCCTTTCTTTAGCAGCTTACAAAAAGATAATTCTTCATATCTTTTATCGTTGAAATGGATTCTTGCAAATACCAAGAGACATGTTAGAGATATACATACTTCCATCCAATCGTACAGCAAAGTTTGAGCATCTCGGCATTTTTAAATGTGTTTCTAATCCAGATAGCTTTTACTCTGTCATTAGTTGCTGTTTCCCAGCACATTAGACACTTAGGGCAACGTCTCTTTTCTTCCTCCTTCCCTTCCTCTTTCTTTTAAGTGTGAGAAGGGAGAGAGGGGCAGAGGGAGAGAGAGAAAGAAAAAGAAGGAGAGAGAGAGAATCCCAAGCAGACTCCACGCCCAGCGAGGAGCCCCATTTGGGAATCTATCTCACAACTGTGAGGTCATGACCTGACCCAAAATCAGGAGTTGGACTCTTAACCAACTGAGCCACCCAGGCACCCCCAGGACAAAGTCTGTTATTAATGATTTATTATTTCATACAGCCTTCTTGATCATTTGGACCCTGGGGTCCATTCTGGGTCACGCCTGAGAGGTCCTGATTATTTTTACTTTGGAGTATGGTTAATTACATGTCAGAGAAGTGGCAGCATGGACTCTAAAAAATGATTACTTGGCAATTATGCGATTAGTATTATTTTGAATCCTGTTTCTTTGCAGGAATTTTTTTTAGAGTCATTTCTCCACTTGGTGAGGGTTGTTTTCATTCAAACTTGACAACATATTTGAAAAACCCCATCAACCCAGCACTGTTGTTATGTGTTGTGATATGCCAAACACAAACATGAGGAGGCGCCATGTTTTCCTGGAACCCCGCTCTTCCCCGAGGACCTTCCACATGCCAAACGTGACCTCCGACAGTCTGCCATACAGACAGAGCGAGGATATAAATTTGAAAAGCTTAATTGTTTTTAACATTAAACAAAGTCGTCAGATGAGTTTGTAAACCCTTTTCCTGCTATGGACGACAGTCTTGCTCAGCAGAGTGGCACATGAGGGATGTGGCCCAGTGGAGATAAATGAGGAGTCTGAACGCGCAGATACTGAGAGGGATGGGAGCGAGGCTGGGAAACGTCAGTGCCCCTGGCATGGGGCCCGGTGGCATCAGCTGAGGCCAGGGAGGAGGAAAGGGAGAGGGGAAGTTGTTTGGAAAAACTCAGAAAGCAAGCTGATTAGATGCAGCCTGCAAACATTATGAGGAGCAGAAGGTGGGAAAGAATAGTGCGAGGCTGACGCCAGAACATCTGGACGGTGCTTCGGAGCAGCAAGGTCACTGGTACAGAGAATCCTGTTTCCCACACTATCACCCTGCAAGGCAGGGCGCATTATCCCCATTTTACAGATTAGGAGAGCAAAGCTCAGAGGGGGCCAAGTAGCAGTTGAACCCGAGTCTCTGGCTGCGAAGGCCACATCCCTCATGTGCCACTCTGCTGAAAGTGGGAGGGAGAAAAGGGGCCAGGAGGCCAGGGCGGCACTGAGATGTCAGGGGGGAATCATGAGGCAGAAGGACCCCGCTTCCTCAACGAGTGGGAGATGAGTGGTCAGAGCTGGGTTTACAGCCAGGGACCAGGACAGAGCAGCGGCGAGCACCTGCAGGGCACCATGAGAACCCTGGTGTGTAAACTGGGGAGTGTGTAAACTGTGTGTGTAAACTGAGAGGAGCTGTGTTCATTCATTCATCCAGATTCATGTGCTTTTCTTATATAAAGTGATTTCTTCCCCAGAGGGCTCTGCCCTCTTGCTGGCCTTAAGAGAAACTGTTGGGGGCGCCTGGGTGACTCAGTCGGTTAAGCATCAGACTTTAGCTCAGGTCATGATCTGGCGGTTTGTTGGTTCAAGCCTCTCGTTGGGCTCTGTGCGGACAGCTCGGAGCCTGGAGCCTGCTTTGGATTCTGTGTCTCCCTCTCTCTCTGCCCCTCCCCTGCTCATGCTCTGTCTCTTTCCCTATCAAAAATAAATAAGCTTTAAAAAAAAAAAAGAAAGAAAGAGAAACTGTTGGATGGACAGTCATCTGTGAAGGGAGGCTTCCGGAGAGGAATGCATTTCAAAGCCACTGTCCTTGGTGAAATTCCCATTTTGCCAGCAACCCCGGCCTGATCCCAAAGAGGGCCCCGAGACCCTTCCCCACACCTCACAGAGGCCACCTACGAGCTTCTCTGCAGCATCCCGTCTAGAAAAGTCAGCCTCACTCTCATTGGGGGATAGAAGGCTAAGGTTTATTTTAATAAGTTTATTTACTTATTTTGAGATAGATAAATAGATAACAGATAGAGAGATACATAGATGGATAGATAACGGATAGATAGACTCCCAAGCAGTTTCCGAGTTGTTAGCGCAGATCCCGATGTGGGGCTCGATCTCATGAACTGTGAGACCATGACCTGAGCTGAAACCAAGAGTCGGACACCTAACTGATTGAGCCACCCAGGCATCCCTAGAAGGCTGAAGTTTAGACAGCCATGTGGAAGGGAGAACCTTGGCTCAGGTGGAACTCAGCACCCACCCGTGGCTCTGGGAGCGACGTGGGCAGCCAGTGAGCTGTGATTCATGGTCAGGGAGGGAGGGCAGGCATCCCCACCCCTGCCACCCACACTAGGTTGCTTCCCAAGTGCTCTCAGTACACTCAGGCCTTCCTTTTTCAGGACCCTTAAAATGCTGTCTTGTTTGCTTGTCCATCACCCCCACTAAAGCCTAAGCTCCTTGAGTTCAGGGACCTTGTCTTCATTGTTGCCACATCTCTAGACACGGAACACTATAGGCACTCAGTCAAAATGGGATGACTAATAATAGCAAGCACTAAAATGGCACTGACCATGGGGCAGGCTTTATTATAAAGTCCTTACATGTATTAACTTATTTAATCCTCATAGAAGCCCTTGAGGGGACTTACTGATATTATCTCCATTTTATGGATGAGCAAACTGAGGTCCAGAGAGGTTAGGAAACAGGCCCAAGGCCTCCGAGCTGGTGGATGGCCCTGGGATTATGAACCCAGGCAGTCTGCCTCCTGAGGAAAAATTCTGAACCATCCCTCTCTACTGCCTCCAAATACATAAATCAATGAACTCGTGACAAGCCTCAGGAGTTGTCTAGGTCACGGATCCTTGGGTTTGCGGGCTACAGGGAGACGCGTGCCCTTCAGGACCTACATCACCCCTCTCTCTTCCCTTTTTATGAACAAGGGATCAGGAGAGCGAATGGGAAAAACAAAGCAGCGGTACCCAGACAGAGGTCAGAAGAGCTAATCAGATGTTGGGTAAATGCCCCCCACGGTCGACAGCCAAAGTGCCACACAGAGTCAGTATAAGCAATGGGGAAGGACCCTCCTACCCCTCACGGCCCCTCAGCCAACACAAGGAGAAGACAGCAGGTCGGAAAGCACAGAGAGGTAGGTCTGGAAATCGAGGGGCTAAGCTATGCTTCCCACAGGCGCTTCACAGAGAAATGTGGAGAGCTGCCGGTGACCTTGCAGTTGGGCCTCAGGTGTGAGAAAGCCCAAGCAGCTGCTGAGGGGTCAGCGGGGATCAACCCGAACTCCAAGGAGCCTGAGCGTCACAAAATGCCCATGAAGCCTGTAGGGCAGACATGTGTACCTTTCCTGGTACGGAAACCTGGGCCACGTGGGCCAGAACCTCACGTCTCCTGGCCTCTGACCCCAGCCCTGTCCACTCCCTGCTGCACCTGAGCTGACTCACACACCGAGGCAGGAAGCAGAGGGGCCCCTGGCTGCAGCCTGCCCCTGCCCCGCTGACTCTCTCCCTTGGCTGCTGGGACTCCCAAGGAGGTCTCAACCAGGACAGACTAATTGCTGGAGACAGTTTTGGCCCTGACTCCACGACTGAGTTCAGGGAGGAGATGGTGGAGACATATGTCTGGCCACGGAGCTGTTTACAATCTACGCTGATCTCAGCCTGTGATGACAGATGGCCACAGCAGGGAGTTGTGGAGGGTGCCCTGCCACACATGCCTCTCTCAGAGGACAGACAGACAGGCACACACACATACACACACACACACACACACACACACACACACACACCCGGATGAGGTGAAGCTCGATGCCCCGGGGCATGTGTGTGCATGGGTGCTGAACGTTCCATGCACAAACCTCAGGTGGGTAAGCTGGGAAGAAATTTCTGCTCCCCCAAAGCAGTGGAAGGAGTGTGGGTTCTGGGGCAGCCAGACCCACACTGAATTCCTGGCTCTCCGCTGACTAGCTGAGTGACATGGAGCACTTTTCTTAACCTCTTTCAGTCTTGATTTTTTCATCTGTACAAGTGGGGACAGAAACTCAGTTTCATGGCTTGTGAAGGTCAACTTGACTGAAACAATCAGTGTCAGACTGAAGCTAGCACCGTGCCTGGCAAAGTCCCTGCAGAACACTCAGTCCCTCCCTCTTCCTTTCTTCCCTCTCTCTCTCCCTCCCTCTACGCTCTCTCTCTCCCTCCCTCCCTTTTCCTTCCTTCCTTCCTTCCTTCCATAACACAGTGTCAAGGACAGCAAGCTAGCTGCTACCCCTCACTGGCTGGAGACACTTGGACAAATTACTCAACCTCTCCGAGTTTGTTATCAGTAAAATGTGGATGACAATTCCTTCCTTGGGGCTATTGTGAATACTACTGTGCAAAGCCCTGAGCACGATACTGGTCACATATTATTGTAAAGTTCATTCTTCCAGATTTTCTGCTTGGTGAAGTCCTAATGGACCCCCTCAAGGATTGTGGAAATCCCACCCAAAGATGGGCTCTGACTGCTTCCTTGGGGCGGCACTAGATCCAAAGTGGGTGTCTTGGTTACCACAAGCAGTGAGGTAGAGAGGGGTCTGGACAGACCCTTGGCTCAGACAGGTGCCACTCCAGCCAACCCCACCGCAGCCCTCCCTGGACCTCTCCAGGCCAGAGATGCCACGTGTCGGTGACACCACTCTGGGGTAAGGAGGGCGCTAACTTGAGCTGCGGCACAATTCCCAGGAGGCCTTGAGTCCCTTGGAAGAAGCTTTCAGAACATCCCTGAGCCAAAGAGACACTGCTTTTTCTTCAGCCCAACAACTGGAATTCTGAAAAATCCCATTTCTTTAGGGCAGAAGACTGGGCGTCTCACCCAGAGTCCCAGAGAACAGGAGCCCCACCCCAGTACAGCTGTTCCCTAAGCCGGGGTCCTCCGGCTGAGCAAATTCTCCAAGCCAAGTGCTCAAGAAGCCATATAGGAGGAAGGTTACAGCCACTCCTAGGCAGTGGTCTCGGGTCACACGGACACAATTTCCTCTTCTGTAAAATGAAGACAGTCACACCCAACTCCCAGAGACGCGGTTAGGATACAGAGGAATGAGGAAGCACTTAGCGCGGTGCCTGGCACTTATTAAGTGCTCGGAAGAAACGGTTGCTAAGGATGGTGGTGATGATAATGAGGTGGTTGCCGTGACTTGCCCTGTGGTGCTCTCTGCCCCAAATCCTGCCAGTTGCCCATATCCCCTCACGCACCCACCCTCCCCAGGGGCTGGCCTCACCCAAGGCAGTGCCCGTGGGCAAGGGCCCTGGTAACACAAAGGCAAACCAAAGCTCTCTCTCTACTCTCTTTCTTCAAATACGTTTACAGACATATATATACACCTCCACTCCCTCAAAAATAAATTTCCTTTCCCATCCCCTTCTACGAACCTGTTCCTAGCAGGCAAACTCTCTGCGGCAGGGAGCTAAGTACTTCTGGGTACACCCCATTATGCCACTGGGTTTTGCTAAGCTGCAGCTTTTGGATTTGGGGTTTTTGTTTTGGTTTTGAGAGAGCACACAAGCTGGCGAGAGGGGCAGAGGGAAAGAGAGAGAGAATCCCAAGCAGGCTCCATGCTCAGTGCGGAGCCTGACGCGGGGCTTGATCCCACAACCCTGAGATCATGACCTGAGCTGAAATCAAGAGTCGGATGCTCAACCGACTGGGCCACCCTGGTGCCCCCAATAAGTTGCAGTTTTTCATAAGCTGTTCCTTGAGCGACGCTCCCCAGAAACATCCGCGCATTGGCTTTAGCCCTCCAGAACCACAGGGAACAACTCTACCAGCTTCTCTCTGGGACAATTCTTTCAACACATCTCCGTGAACTCTTAGGCCTGGGCTGCAGGTAGCTTCCCTGCCTGTCTATTCAATCCCAATCTTCTTGAGGGATGTCCTTTGTGCGCAAATAACACAACATACAACCCTGGGCAGTCCCCTCCTGGCTGTGAACTCCTACTCTAACGTCCTGAGTTTTGGCGTCTTTGGATAGGCTTAAATCTCCCCAAAATGATTAGGGAGATCTTGGTCAGCTGAGAATCAGACACTCTGTGGTCTGAAGCCTTGCTCCCCTGTCCTGGCTGCGTGACCTCGGACAAGTTGCCCAGCTCTCTCTGAGCTTCGTTCTCCTCATTCGTCAAGTGGGGATAGAGACTCTTAGCTTGCAGGTGGTTGCAATAATTTAGTGAGATAAGGCAGGTGAAGAGCCCAGCATAGTGTAAAAGTTCAGCATCCAGGGGCTATTATGGATGGAAAGATGCAGAAGCCCTCGAGGGGCAGAGAATCAGCAGTCCCTGGAGGTACAGGGAGGGGCCCGGATTTTGAGGTGAACTCATCCCATGCCAGGCAGACGGATGGATGGACAGCTGGAGCCCACCACAGCAGGCTGAGAGCAGAGTGCCAGCCCTGCCTGCCCTGGCGAAGGGGCCTTGGCGTTGACACAGCCAGTGCCAGGCTAGATGGGACACTGGCCAATTTTCCAGTCAACCCAGATGTCTTTCTCAGACAAAAACTCCAAAATGTGGCCTCAATCAAAGTGGCTTTTGAGAGCTGTGTGCTCTTTGGACCTGGCAGAGGGACGGCAGAAGCTCCGAAAACTCCCAAGGGTTAGGAAGAAGACGTGGCTGGGGCTGGGTCCTGGAAGGTCAGCTTTATCTGTCACTCAGCATGGAGGGAGAAGGGAGGGGACCATAGACTCCCTGAGCCATTGCCCTGAGAAAGAGGAATTCTTCCGGAAGGAAAGGCATTTGTCTGTGTCATATAAAGGAGACCTCAAGACAATCCTTTACCTCATCAGAAATAGCATCATTCTGCAGGAGCCTTCTTTGAGAGCCCAGCGCGGAGCCTCAGAAGCCCAACAGTGACCTAGGGGAAGCCATGAAGTCCCACAGCTCCCTGGCTCTTGGCTTTGTCACTCCCCTCACCCCCTGAACTGGGGAATGACAACGCCCTTCCCTGAGGGACACAGCCTTATTTCATCAGAAGAGAAATAGAGGCTCAGAGGGGCAAAGCCACCAGGCCTTGCGAATGTTGTCGAACCCAGAAGTCCTCCCCGTCTTGCCAACCATTCCCAAACCCATCCCAGCAGCTTACCCTCTCTTCCTCTGTCTCTTGCACGGTAGCCTGCTAGTCACGCCTACTTAGAGAAACATCCCCCACCCGCAGCCCCAGGCTCAGGCGTGGAGCTAGGTGTCTGGCACCCTGCCAACACAAGCAGGGCTCCTCAGTCTTAGCCCGTCTCTGTACAATGCCCAGTTGCACTTTAATGTGTTTTAAATGTTTGCATTCCCTGGTCTTTGTTATTTCTTGCTCGGTGTGCTGGAATGCTTGACATTCCAGGGTTTGCACCCTGGTGCCCAGCTTGCTGAGATGTGCTGCACACAGTGGGGGAAGGGGGTGGGAGGCACTAACTGGGTCAGGGAGGAGGTGAGGGCACACACTTGGGTGTGCTGTGCTCTAGGAACGGTTTCTCACTCTTTTGGTCTCACCTGCCTATGCAATTTCCTTGGGTTGTTAAGCTCTTTCCCGTCTTATTGGCCTACTCTAATAATTCTTCAGCTCTCAGCCTTGATGCCACCTCCTATAAGAAGTTTTGCCTGATCCACAAGTTTGAGTTAGGATCGCCTACCGCGTAGGGAACAGATGTGCAGGTTGTGCACTGCACAAAAGCACCACATCTACGAGAATCCTGGCATCCTAGATTTGTATTTGTAGAGACAGTTTTGAACAAATGGAAGTAGAACCTTTCTCTAATTTGTACAAAGGTGCTATAGGACCTATCCGTGGTCCCGGTTCTGCTGTCTGTGTTCCCACAGCACGTGACATTTGTCTGGTTAGTGCTACCTGTGTATGCTCCCCCACACCTCAGACACTAAGCTTGGAGAAAGGAGGCACTGCTTCTGCCTCATTCTCCACTGTCTTTCCAGGGCCTGCACACTAGGGCTTTTCAGATGGGTGCTTCATTAACGTAAATATCTGTTGACTGAATGGAATGTGGGATATGGAAGTCTCAAGGGTGGACCTAACTAGAAGGAACAGAAATGAGCTGGGGCGGGGGAGTAGGGGTGAGGGGGGGTGGGGGGGGTGGAGAAGAAAAGTGGTGGAAACATCTCTGACCTGCAGGGGGAGATGCTGAGCAGTTCAAGGCCTTGCCCCTGCCCCCCAACCCCCCAACCATGAGCCAGAGGGTCCATTCCCTTTTCCCTTTTTAGAGGGATACTTTTTAGGAATTATAACAACAGCTACTGTTTACTGACCGAAAGCTAAGGACATGCATCATCTACTCTCCACAGCAGCCCTACTGGTAGTATTACTGTGTCCATTGTGCAGATTGGAGCCGCCTCGAGAAGAGGCCAGCCAGCAGGGCTGGGACTGGTACCTGCTATCCGCTGCGTGCTCAAGCCTGGATGCTAAATGCTACCCTCTGCCGCTTCCCCCAAAAGTTCCATCACACTGCAAAACCACCCAGACTTATTTTCAATTTGGAAAATACGGTCACTGCCCCACAACCAAGTCTGAAGTTAGGAACAGCCCTGTCCCTCCCACCTTTAGGTTCCGGGCCAGGCCCCCTACAGAGCCAATGCACCAAGTCAATTGTTGACAGGCAAAAGAAATACATGCCAGGCCCGGGCCCGGGCCCAGGAGTGGGGCCTGGAGGGAGAAGACAGGCTGAGCGGGCGGAAGCCATACTCAGGCACAGGTCCCTCACCACCCACCTCCCAGCTGTAAGGTAGATGTCTATGAGAGCAGCATGAATGGGCATTTTGCTAACTCCAACGTCCTCCGTGCTTGGCACACACAGGCACCTGGTAAGTATTTGCTGAATCAACGAACAAACGAACGAACGAATGAATACGTGTTAGGTTTTTCCACCATCCAAAAGAGGGCGGGGAACTGGGTTTCCCATATCCCAAGGCAGAGGACATTCTGGGACAGACACTCGACCCTGAGTGGGTTGGAAACAGGAAGTGAGGACGTGGGGAGGAGGCCTGGAGGTCCCTTCAGGGAAAGAATGAGGGAAACGCTGAGTCACTAAATCAAGACCACTGGGCCCCTGATACCTGGGCAGGCGGACATGTAGGAGGCGGCCGAGGGGTAGAAGAGGGCCCAGCACAGGACGGGATCCCTAAAACCTGAGCCAGAACAACTAGCGAGAGGGAGGAACCCCTCCCAGGCAATCAGATAGAGCAGGTAGTCGGGGCTGCAAGTGGGCCTGCGCTATCTGAGCTGGCAGGGGCCTCAGTCACCAGCCCGAAGCACCTTCAGGGCAGCTCTGGAAAGCCTGCCCAGTTTACCAGCCTGTTCTACCTGCCCGGCCTCTGAGACCCTGATGGGAGTGACGTGAAGGCCAGGCCTTGGGAAAGCCTCACCCTGGACCCTGGCACCTAGCACTCACCTGGTCTGGGTGGGCATGGGGCACATGAGGTCACCCCCCAGAAGGCACCCACGCTGCCGCAGCAATCCTCTTGGGCAGTGAGCTCCAGCAAGGGGTTGGCACACTGGGAAAGAGGCCATGGACATCCGTCAAACCCTCCCCTGCCGTGCATAGAGATGTCCCCGGAAAACCTGAGACAGGAGCTCAACCCCAATGTCCTGCTACAGGATGCCTCCACCCAAGGGTGGAGACAAGAGAGTCAGGTGATGTCCTGGAAGGTAACAGAGGAACCTGCAGTCCATTCCACCAAACCTTAAACTTGGGGGCAGGCCACACCCAGAGAAGAAAAGATCCGCTCTGTGCAGGTCTGCAAACTGCCCCCTTCCATGTCCCCACCCCACAGAGGGCTTTCCTCCATCAAATCCAGGGAACTACAGGGTCACCCACCATGCAGGCCTTCCCCATGAACAGGGTCTGGGCTCAGGGATGCTACAAGTTGAGAGGCCAAAGAGGATCTGGGGACTCAGAGTCCCTATCCCTTGGCTACTCCCTACCTCCTCCAGCTCCCTAACTTCAGGAGGGATTTCTGGAAACACCAAAATGCAACTCCAGCAAAAACCATCCTGAGTCTGGCTTGGCCCGTAGTTTTAGATGCGTAGACTCAGAGAAACTCACCTGATTTCCCATCACTGACTATGAATGCCTCCGGGGCGGGGGATGAATGTCTCTCATCTTTTACTCCCAAGGCTTTAGGGTTTAACTTGCCTTTTCTAATTCCCTATCTCTGTGGCCCCAATCTCAACTGAATACCAAACTCTTTCTTGTCTGATCTAACAGTCCTACTCTTCATGCACTGGGAGTCCTTGGGCTCAGCTCCAGGAGAGGCCAGGATTTACTGGGACCAGAGGATGCCGATGCCCTTCCAGAGGGGGGCTCTTTTGGGTTCTCTTTGGCATGCCTGGCACTGACAAGTGTCCAATGGAGCCCAGGTAGTAAGGAGCCCTCTCTTCACTCAGGCCATTTCATGCCCTGAGCTTTCCCGTATGGGGAATAGAAGACTCTGCAGACATCCGTTCCATAGGACGAGGAGGAGATGGAGAAGGAGAAGGGGCAGAATGAGGGGCAGTGACTATTCTGGAAGCCCTCTGGGCTGAAGCAGGGGATGCATTCTCACCTGTCCGTTCACAGAGCTCAGATAACAGCGGCCCAGCAGTCCCGGAGGCCTGGGTGCTACTGGGGGAGGTGGCTGGGGGGCCTCTCCAGCCCGGGCGGGGATGCTGTTGCCGTCCCAGTGGCTGTGGCGGGGGCTGGCGGGGAGCCGGGGCGAGGGTCTGGTCTCCACGCTGTTCTCCTCCGGGGCCTCGCCCCGCACCCGTGCCACCTGGTGGACCTGCACAGAGGCCTCCGGCGGGTGGTGAATGTGCACCTTCACCAAGGAGGGGTTCACGGAGGCTGGGCACAGGGGCTGGGTCAGAGCCGGGAAACAGGGACCCACCTTCTGAAGAGGGCCCACCACCCCTGGGCCGTGCAGGCCACTGGCTGTATGTCTCCCCCAAATTCTCCTTCCATTGCTTCACTCTCTGCTCAAACCCCAGGACCACTCCCCAGCGAGGACAGGAGGGGGCCCAAACTCTTTCACTCTGCACCTTCCAACGAAGGACTTTCATTATCAACTAGCAAACTACCTCTCCTGATTCTAGCTCCCCCCACAATCCTCTACAACCCCTGAACTCCCAGCTGACCCTGCAGGGCCCCACCTCCACACCTTTGGTCCCTCTGCAGGGGCACCCCTCCCACCCTCTCTGCTTAGTCAAAGGCTATCCATTGTTCAAGGCCAATTGAAGTCTCCCTCCTCCACACAGCCTTCCTGAGCACAATCAGGGGGCTCTCCATCCGCTGACCTCCTATAGGAGTCTGTATTTTTTGGTACCCTTTACCTGGTACCTGATAACGGAAGGCGGGGGAAATGAAATGTTTTACAATGATATTCTCTTTCCTACCCAGCCCCCCCCTCTATTGTTCTCCGAAGGCAGGACCCTGCCCTTATACTCTCACACCCATCAGAGCACCTAGTAGGGGGTGAGGGCCAAAAAAATATATATTGATGAATTCAGAGGAAGGGCAAAGAGAAGTTTAGCAAGTGAAACAGAGCCCCGGGGGAGAGAGAAGGAGGGAGGTTTGACCGGTCAGTTTCCCACCACAAGGCCAGCACCCCCATGCCCTGACCCAGGGCACCCTCAGCCCCGCACTCACCCAGCTGGTTGGAGAGAGGCAGTGTGAAGGTGGACTGCCTCAAGGGGCCTTCCAGCAGGGCCCTGTGGCGGGAGCCCCTCTCGGGAGGACCCTTGTCCAGATTCGGGGCTGGCAGGTGGCAGAACTTCCCGGTGGAGTTGGCGGGGCACCAGCACTCATCCCTGCCGATGCAGCGGCCTCCGTTCAGGCAGGGAATCTGGCAGAAATCTATAACATTGACCTCAAGGTGACTGCTGGTAGAAGGACACAGCAGCACCCACCATATGGCTGGCGGGTGAGCACAGGTAAGCAGGGGGAGCAGGAACCCAAATGTGGGTGGCTTGGGGAGTCCAGCACAGCCTGAAATACAGGGACTTTCCAGGAGGCCAGGAATGAAGAAGGGTAGACAATAACCAGCCCTTGTTTTCCTAAAGAGCCCTATCATGCCTTGCCTGGCCCCCACCGTGACCTGGGGGACAGGTGGGCAGTGGCACTACTAACTCCCTCACTTCTCTGGGGAGGAAACATGGACTCAGGAAGGTTATGTGACTTGCCTAGAGTCACACGGCCAGGCTGTGACAGAGCTGGGTGAGGACTCAGCACTCTGTGTGACTGGGGACAACTCACAGAGGCCACAGTATAAGAGCAGTGGACTTCCTTCCTGCAGGAGGTCTGGGCTCCTGCCCAAGGCAAGCCTGTCTCTCTGGCCACCCTGCCCACCCCCCCACACCCCAGGGCCTGGGAACCATCTCAGGAGGAAAGGACTCACAGATTCGGAAGCCAGACTTGGGGTCATGCCCATGGCCACCCTGGCTATACAGGGTGGTGGTGTCGCCGCGTTCACAACTGTTGGAACAGTGTCCATGGGCACAAGTCTGCTTGCAGATGGTAGGAGTGAAGACAATCTTGATCTTCTTGATTTTCTCAGTGAGGTTCAGCCCTGCAGAGAGAGGGCTTGGGTCCAGAGGGCAGGGCTGAGAGGCACAGCTGTAACCTCCAGAGCTGGTTAGAAAGGCCCATGGGGTCAAGAGGGAATCCATCCCAAGGGCATTTGCTAAGTACTTCCTGGAAGCAAGGTCCCAGAGTGGGGGCAGGGTGATACCTTTGAGAAGCTCACAGTCCAACGGCTATTGAGGGACGCCAAAGTGCCAACCATTAAGCTCATGCTTTATGCAGATTAACTCTTAACTCTCTTGGGGGAGTATTATTTTAGGTTGATCCACTAGAAATTGCCATTTTTGTAGGTTAAAAAGGAATATTAGCAGTGTTCCTAATCTAATATTTCTATTTTACAGATATGGAAACTGAGGCCCAGAGAAAGTTGAGTTGCCCCAAATCAGACAGCTAGCAAGTGCTGCCAGTGGGCTTTGAACCAGCAGGCAGAGAGAAAGGACTATAGTTCAGACTTGCCTGAGCGGAGTTCTCTAAGAGAAGTGGAGGAAGATAGAGCCTACAAGAATATTAGAGTCAGGTTGTGGGGTGCCCTGGTTCCCAAGACAAGGATGGGCGATTTAATTGGTTGGTAGTGGGAAGCCTTTGAAAGTTTTTGATAAGAGAACAAAGGGGGTAGTTGGGGGGGGCTAGTGTCCTTCCAGCCAGAGTGTGCAGGCGGTAGAGGAGGCAGGGTGACCAATTGAGAGATCACTTTGGCCATGCCAGCTGGCTCTGTAACACAGGCGGTGGCAGTGGAAATACACAGGAGGGGTGTTCATTCTGGATGGGGAGCCCAGGGAGGGAAGCCAGAGGGAGAGGGGTTGAGGAGGGACGTTTAAAAAGTCTGTGTAGACTGTGTGTTCAAGAAGCTAGCCCGTGAAAGGACAGATAGAGAGAAAGCCCAAGGGAAGTGGAGAAACAGCTCTCCACATGGGTGTGTGTGGCCTGTGCATGTGTGTGAGCATGGGGAGCTGACCAAGTATATTTGCTGATGGGAAGGGGCTGGGAGAGGAGATGGAGTGAAGAGGGAGGAGAGGGGGTGTGTGGGGGGGGGCAAGGGATGGTCTAACATTCTAGAGGAATCAAGAAGGCGGACGGCCCCCTTTCCAAGATGGCAAGAAAGGCGGTCATGGACTAAAAAAAGGAATGAGTACTGACAGGGATAAACCTCGAGCACATTACACTAAGTTATAGCAGACACAAAGGGCCACGTATTGGACGGACTCTGTTTACGACATGTCCAAGGGGGAAAGAGGCTTAATGGGCATGCAGTTTCTTTTTGGAGTGATGACAGTGTTCTGGAATTAGTGGTGGGGGCTGCACAAAATTATGAATCCACTAAAAATCACTCATGTGGAGACTTTAAAATGGTTAATTTTACGTGAATTTCACCTCAACTTTTATTTACTTATTTTTAATTTTTTTTAACTTTTATTTATTTTTGAGACAGAGTGTGAGCAGGGAAGGTGCAGAGAGAGAGGGAGACACAGAATCCAAAGCAGGCTCCAGGTTCTGAGCTGTCAGCACAGAGCCCGACACGGGGCTCGAACTCACAAACTGTGAGATCATGACCTGAGCTGAAGTTGGACGCTTAACCAACTGAGCCACCCAGGTGCCCACACCTCAACTTTTAAAATGGAAAGAAAAGAAAGGAGATTAGCTCAGGCACAGGTGTAGGTAAGGGTGTGGTGTCCATGCTCACATGGTGGGGCAAGTGGGCAGGAAGGTGGGGAGCTCTCCAAGGGGCGGCAGGGTGTCAATGTGCTGATGGGATGGCACTTGGGAAAGTGGGGGGCAGCTCAGAGTACCCGCTCTGAGGGAGGGAGAGAGAGAGAGAGAGAGAGAGAGAGAGAGAGAGAGAGAGAGAGAGAGAGAAAGCAGGCACACAGGGAAGGACTGTTAGGCAAGGACCAGAATATGCCGAGGCCTGAACCTGCAGGGATGGTCAGGTGTCTCTAGAAAGCAGAGGCCCGGCTGTGGGTGCTAAGAAAGCAACTGGTCAGGTTGGTCCAGGAGAGAGTTGTGGTTAGCAGGAAGGATGAAGTGGAAGGAACAGGGCCAGGGAGGTGAGGTTCATGGCTGGATGCAAAGGAAGCAAAGGCAGGACGTGTGACAGTCTCCGATCAGCTGGTGGGGGGACCCTTGGAGCCCGGCACAAAGCAGGCATTTGATGAATGTTGGTTGATTGGCTGAGAAGATGAGAGAATAGGTGAAACTCAGCCCCTCTGTGAGAGTGGAGGGGAAGGTCAGAAATTCAGATGCCCTGCTCTTCTAGGACGCGGAGACAGGGCATCCTTACCCCAGGGGGATGACGGGTGGTCCAGATACGCTGCCTGCTGGGTGCCATCCCTCCGCTCAAGGCCTGGCCCGGCGGGCAGGGCATTGGAGGTGAGCTGACCGCTGGCTGCGGTGGTTGGGTAAAGCCGGACCGTCCGGGACAACCCCATGTGCTGCTGGGAGGGCTGGGGCTGGCTGAGCCCACTCAGGGTCCTGCGGAGATAATCATGGTACAGGGGTTTACTGCCTAGAAGCAGCGTCCCTGTGCTCTCTGTCCCCATTAGGGCCACCCACCCCCCGTCTCTGTGCTAGAAAAGTGCTCTCTGTTTGGCCACCTTCTCTCTACCCGTGTGCAGTGACTCAGAGATTTGGAGGTGCCCTGAGGTAGGGGGAGTGAGGGAAGTCCCGCCAGTTTGTTCCATGGGAGTGCCTATCCTTATGAGGAGGAGCCAGGCTTTTGCTGGGTTATTCTGGATGAGTCAGAGCCTCTCTGAGCCTCAGGGCCCTCGACTACAAAACAAAGGTGTTAGACTGGTCTCATGTGGCTCTGACGTTCTGACAGTCTTTGAGACTCTTAGGGACCGGCCTCTGCCCCCAAACCGAGTCCTGTGCCTACCCCCTGCCACTTCATAACTCATCCCTTAACACAAATTACTTGTGGACTAGGTGCCCAGCAAATGTTTATTCATAGATTGATTCGGGGGCAGAGCTTAGAATATCCCTCTCATTTATTTTCATTGTACAAATAATACAACAATATTCAAGGAGACAAAAACCTAATTCATCATCCCCCCCAGCCCCACCCTGCAAATGCTTCGCACATTTCCTTTCTTTCTAATGTTTTTATTTATTTTTGAGAGAGAGAGAGCACAAGTGGGGCAAGAGAGAGAGGGAGACACAGAATCCGAAGCAGCCCCCAGGCTCTAAGCTGTCAGCACAGAGCCCGATGAGGGGCTAGAACTCACAAACCATGAGATCATGACCTGAGCCAAGGTCAGACGCTTAACCAACTGAGCCACCCAGGCGGCCCTGCATGTTTTCTTTCAACCTTTTCTCAAATCTATGTTCTTACCCTATTGTCATCACCTGTAGGTGCACCCTGAGTTCTTATTTTTTTCACTTAACATTAGATCATACTTTATACAACTTCAGTTTTCATATTTTATCATCTCAATTACTACATGATAGTCTATCAGAAGACAAATCACAATGTATTCAGATACAGTTATTCAGATTGTTTTTAATTTTTTAATGAAACATTTAGTTATTTTTGAGAGAGAGGGCTCAAGTGAGAGAGAGAGACAGAGAGAGAGAGAGAGAGAGAGAGAGAGAGAATCCCATGCTGGCTCCACACTGTCAGCACACAGCATCACAGAGCACCCAAGAAAGATGAAGGGAGTAGCTCATGTTCTGTTCAGTTCTTTACTGTTTTGAACTTGGCCAACAAAGAGATCCCTAATTTGGTCAAGGTAGAAACTCAAAGGATTCTTTCTTGGTGGTTTGTTGACATTCTAATCATTGCTATCTCTTATTTCTCTAAAGGAGCTCAATGTTAATGGCCCCAAGATTCCTGAGTCCAAATCCTAAGGCCAGTGGTTAATGTTGCAGAGAAGAAAAAAACCACCGCCAACAAAGAAACTCATTCCTACCCTAGTTGTAGATAGGACCTGGCTGTGCTGAGGAGAGAGAACAGGATTAGGCCAGGCAGATGTCAGTTCTTCCTCTTCTAGAAGAATGAACTTGAGCAAGTCACTTAGCTCCTCTGAGCCTCAGATTCCTCATTAGTAAAATGGGAATAGTGATACCACCTCATGGGGCAGTAGGGAGGACTAAGAGAAACAGTGAGGCCATGTGATTGCTTTGCAAATATAAACAAATGGTCACAAGTCAAAAAATATGTCCCAAATTTAAAATCACATGAACAACAAAGAAGTGCTAGGGTACACTTCAGACACGCCTCTGAAAATTCTTATCTAAGGGGGATAAAAGACTCCCCAAACCGGACCTGCGCAGAGGTGGAGAAAAGCATAAATGAGATGGGCTCAACTTAGCCCCCAGCAGCTCCCAGCCTGATGGGGAAACCAAACCAGTGTCCTACATAGGCCAGGACTGCAGAGAAATTCCAGAGCACCTCGGCAGGGACTGTGGACATTTTACGAAAAGGCTTGATCTGAGCTTTAACCTTCTGAGGAAAAGTTTGCTGACCGATGGTTTAGATGCATGTTTGTTTTGTAACTGTGATTCCACTACCATCAGGCAAGGGGCTTCATTTGGAATCCCACCTGAGTTCTGATAAGGAATTTAACTTTAATCATCGTGTTCGGAAGCCTGTTTTAAAATCCCATCTCCAAGCTAGCCAAAATGCCAAAGCGAAAGAACTCTCCTTTAAAGCAACTCCAGGAAGAAGTCACAGCCACAGAACTGCTCAAAACAGGCTTAAACAACATGACTGAACAAGAATTTAGAACAATTGTCATAAAATTAATTGCTGGACTTGAAAAAAACATCAAAGAAGCTATTGATAAACAG